>VZSE01012872.1:175739-353370 GCA_013398275.1 Promerops cafer
TCCCTCCCTCCCTCCCTCCCTCCCTCCTTTCTCTTTATTAGTTGCATGCTTTCTACACCAAACCTTCCTGAGAAGATGTCTGAAGCGTGGGTAAACAGAGGAATACATAAAAGTTTTCAGTGAGCTGATGCTGCTTTTCTCTCTCTGATTTGATCCCACTTCAGTCTTAACCACCTTTTCTTTTTTTTTTAAATTAATTTATGATTTTTTGTAGAAGTGTTTTTCAGAAACAAAGAGAATGACAGCAAAATCGTCCCATTTAAATTGTAAAGAGAAAATCGTAAGAAGAAGCAATGTAGGTATGATTGCATTAGGAAGGAAGAAAATAATTCAGAACAAATGAAAGGCAATGATGGGAGTGCCATATAACAACTGGGGAAAAAACAGCTGACATATGAAAGAGACACAGCAATCTCTCCATAATCTAAGAAAGCAATCTGGGCAACCTGGAAATCAGTAGGACTCTTAAAAGAAAGCCTTATGTGGCTTTCAAAAATAAATGTATCTTATTTGTCACAGTAAGCATGAAAATTCATAAAAATATGGTGCTCTAATGCTACTCCCTGTGTTAAGCAATTGCAAGGCAGCTGAAAGCAGTGTGGGAGAAGGGAAACCTCCTCTGCACATCAGAAAGTGGCAGGATTCAGGTTGTTTAGCCTAGGTTTTTTTAACCAGACAGCCCCCAGATCTTTTGCTAAGTCGTTAATGCTTTGTTATGAAAGGCAGCTATCAGCTGAGAAACTCCAGGCCTATTGCTCACCTTCCTGTAACCAGATTTGCCATCTGTTAGGATCCAATATTTAAATAACGATGTCTAACATTTAGAACTGAAATTTCCCCAGCCCCTCAGAGCACCTTTTCCCTTACCATTATGTTGTGCCACTTTAAGCTGCTTTTCTACACAATCTCGAAGATATTTCTTCCTTCACACTGCATTGGGTATCTTCATAGTCTTCAAAAACACCTGCGTCTAGTAAAGGCTGTGCAGACAGCAAGCTTTCATGAAGAACATGTAGGAGAAGCAGCACAGCAGTAGGTGATGAGCATCCTTCCCTGAGAGTGCCTACAGCCCATCTGTAGGGAACAGATTCACCCAGCAGACCTACAGCCAGGTACTCACCACCCAGACCATCCCGGGCTACAGTCTGAGTTGCAGCTCCAAGCATGGCTGGGCTCAGTTCACCCTTGACTTCATACAGTCTCCATAAGAGATCTCTCAGGTACAAACAAATATGGATGTGTTTTTTTTCCATTATGTTCATTTGTTTGAAATGCTGCGCATGTCAAAAACACTCTATAAATGTGTGGATATCTACTAATTTTTGGAGGTAAAAATCTTCTAGCACAAAAATTCCCTTGGAATTTTATCACAGAGAGAAAGTTTAATAAAGCAGAACTACTCGCCAAAACCCTCAGTACAATATTAAGCTGTTTATGCCATCCGTAACATCACAATCCAGCTCTACATGACAGCACACAAATTGGCCTGCCAGAAGTTTAATCTCTGATGGCAAAGAGGAGCAGCTCTTTCACCTTTCTCAGGCTGGAAAAACACCTCTCACCTCTCTCCTCTCTCCCTTCTGAGTACTCTTTGTACTTAGGAAAAAATGATGAGCAACCTCATGCACCGAAAATTCCTGCATAATGCCGAAATGCTAAACAAGGGAACTTTTTTTTTCCTCTGCAAATATAAACACATTCCACTTGAAGGTACAGTTAAAAAATAGCAAAGATATGATTAAAGAATTCCATGTGGATTCATTACAAGCTTTCATTTCTGGTAAACTAATAAAGCTTTCCAGCTCATTTAAAAAAATAATCTCCCAACATTACACAGGAAGAAAAAATTATTACTCTTTGGGTCTCTGATAGGATATTAGGAGCAAGGCAAAATATTATCTATGCCAGATATACAAGCCAATATCGCAGAAAAACTCATAAAGTATATCAAGTCCAGGCAAAAACATAACAAGCAAAAAGCAGAAAATTACTTGAACTGTAGCAAACTGATGGTAGACCCATAAATATAACTACTGTGCTCGCAGCCAAAGCTAAAACCTCAGAAACACATTTTCAGAGATATACAATTAAGACTGGGGGAAAAAAATAAAAGAGAGAGAAAGAAAATTAACAATAAGCCCAAAAGCTTTTTACAGACTGTAATGAAGAAGGAAAAGAACACAAGGTACAATAATAAACGAGATGAGGTAATAATATACCCAGAAAGAGTTGAGAAGAAGGAAAGTGGACAAAAGTCATTCCTAGTTCAACTTGGCAACAGTTTAAAGAAGCAAGAAACAAATATATGTATATGTGTGTGTATATATATATATATATATATATAAGCTTAAAAAACCTTCAAGAGCACTGCCAAGATTCCTTGTGGTGCTATTTCTGTGCACACAAATATTCTTTCACAAATGCATGTGAGTAGCCACATGATGCAGGACATTAAATACAGCAAACAAGTCTTGTTTCCATTCGCGGCCTTTGCATTTCTCTAATGCTGGGTTTCAGAATGTGGTGGTCTGAGGAAGAATTTGCTCACTTATGAAGATTTTCCATAGTAACTTAGAGGAAGGAAACAATATCATCTGTATTGCATGAATATTACAGGGATGTTTCCCTCCTAAGTGCTGTATATGTGGGGTTTGTGTATTGGCAGCCTAGTGGATAAATTAATGTTTTATGCATTTCTTAGAGGTTTTTAAAACAACCCAAAATGAACAAAAATTTATATTGAGCCTTTCAGTATACATTGAGACTCCCAGGATGTATTTTACAAAGGTCCAGCAAGCTGAGTTTGAAATACATGTCTGGTAGGCTGTTTTCAAATAAGATTTTTAATTTCATGTAGATCCTATTATTTTTCCACCCATAGTGGTGCCTGTGGTGCAGATCTGTCCTGAAGCAACATCTTTTGACAGTGCTTTGAAGAAACCAAAATCAAAAGGTGGAACTGTAGAGGGAGAAAGAAAGCAAATTGTTCCCACACATTTATTGCCAAATAAGAAAAACATAAAGAGCTCTCTGGAGAGTTGTAGCTGCAGTTGCAGCTACGTCTTGACCTGCTGCGCTGCTTTTTGTTTTGTAGTCCTCAGAGGCAAATTGCATAGGGTTCACCCAGGTGAACACATAATCATCCAGCTGCAGATTCTTCCCACCTTGCTCTAGGTCCCTACACAAAAGCCTGTGTGAGGAGCAGACCTATCTTACCCTCTTTGCACAGCTGGTGGAGAGGGAGGAGTTTCCAGAAGACTCTGAGGGTCTCACTCTAAACTGTCCCTAGAAGAGTTGCTGTCATATTGAGGATAGGCTAGTTTCATTTTTTCCTTTGTGTTTCAAGGGCACTCTGGTAGATGTTTTAAATTCATATTGGAATAAAGACTTCTTTTTAAGTTTTCCTTTGTACCATTTTCTTTGCTTCTCTGCTTTTTGAGTCTATTGTTTCCCCTAGAAAGTGGGGCATAAAGAAAATAGCTTCATTTATTTAGATACTAAATAATAAAATGTTAAGCAGTACTATCATTTAGTGGGGAAGTCACTGGGGATAAGGCACTTAGTAATAGTGGTTGAAAGGCTCAACCTTGTTAAAAAGGAGTTTGCAGACTTTGTAAACCTTGAATGCCATGTTCTCAATGAAGATTCCCACTGTCCTGCAACTTTGTGGTGTATTTTTGCTCTATTTCTTTTTTCCACAGAGAAGGAGAAGCAGCACCTTCTGGTAGGCTCTGCTGCTACTACAACTAATGCTTGTGTTGTTTTAAAATCCCGTTTAATCCACTGCATCCACTCAAGTCACAGTGTATTTCATCCTGTTTCCCCAAGTGCCTCCTTCCCGGTCCAGAGCATTTGCTAAAGCAAAGCTCATTCGTTGCATTATACAACCCCAAATTACTCCAGGAATTAGGGCATTTCTGATCCTGCTGCTAATACTGGTGTTATACAACCGAGGCTCCCTCCAGATCTGCTCCATACTAAGGGCGGATAATAGAAGTTGCTGAGAGGGACGTGCATTTTGCCAGGTCTGGGCTGCCATCTGCCTGCTTCAGCTGGGGCCTGATCCTGGAGTTTGCAGCTGAGATCCACCCTCTGGAGCAATCTGCTCTGTGGGGAGACAAGGAAGGCAGACTGGGCTCCAGCAGTGCTCTGAGGCCTAGTGAGCATCACCAAAGTTTTAGAGATGGAAGGACTAAGTTGAAGCACCCTGCCCTGGTAGAAAGTTAAGCTAGGTGCCCAGCTGGCCTCTAGATGAGCTTGTATCCAAGGAAAGAGGTTTTATGGGATCTCAAGGGACTTTCTAGATTGACCAAGACTGGAAACACAGATCAGAGAAATCCTTCTGTGGCACAGCCAGGATTTACCGAAAGTTGGGTTAGTGGTAGAGTGAGGGCAATCAAAGATCCCTGAAGTCCCAGGCCTCTTAAGAGTAAGAGCTCTTATAATTTTTGGTTTTATTATCTAGCATCCAAGACACAAAGGCAAAAGTCTGGAGCAACACTGATTAACTTCGGACCTGACAGACTCATGGCTTTTCTGCGTATGAATAAGTAATGAAGGTGCTGGCAGCACAGTATTCAGTACAAGTCCTTGTGAGAGAAACAGAGAAAAGCAGGCTGTCACAATCTCTTAGCCATATCTTATTTATATATTGGAAAGAAAACAGGCTATAGTGTTTGTGGTATTCTTTAAACTGATTTCAGTGTTATGTCTTAATTTACTCTTACCTCAGGAGTTAAGAAACCAACACTCCTTAAAATGCAGATTATAAAACACATGCTTATGGCCATCTGGAAAAAACATACTGATTGATTAAAGTTCAATCTATCTGCTTTAAGACCAGCTCACAGTAACTGCAATGATTGCAATTCCAGCTATGAGCATTTTCTTCTTAAAACATTCCTTGATCTTATCAGACCAATTATTCAGCAGAACTTTCACTTATTTCATGTATTTCAGTGCCCAGGACATATCTGATAGTCTGGAGCACAGTTCTGCAGAGAGAAGAACAGGATTTTGTGTCTAATGACTTAGAATTGCTGAAGAATATAAAGGTCCAGGCTCTGTGAAAAAAAGAGAGATACATTTGCATACCCCCTGTACCTCAGAGCAGTTGGGAACATGATCCAAAATATTGACCACAATTTAATTATGTACTGACATGTTCTGCCTGACTTTATATAATGTTATTCTATTAATTTAATATTTAAGCATTTAGCCCTGGGGATACTTTGCAAAACAACCTACCAACATGCAAAACAAAATGTAAATTTTATAAGTGTTCCACTTGCCTCTGACAAAAGAACAGTAAGTTATTTCAGTGCAGAAAGATCACTAAAATGGTATGCTTTTAGAATGCTAATCAAAAATGCATTTTGAAATCCAAAATGAAATGTAGAACTATTTTATGGCTACATAAGCAGAAGCCGGAAGTCTGTTCTTCTTGTATTGGTAAGGAAAATTAGGCAATAGTATTTTACACATTTACTATGTGATGAGGTACATACACCTTGTTTGGAAAACTTTCACAGATCTCACATACTTGGCCTGGAGCTAGAGTGGGTCAGTGTTTCCCCACATCTCACCATTATCTTCTCAACCCTTCATGAATTACTGTTGATTGAATCATGTATCTTTAATTTTTCTAATACCTTATGGATAGCTTGAAAAACATAACGTGAGCCAAAAGCTCACTGAATATTATTCAGTGTGCATTCCCCAATTATTCTACCAGTGTAGTCTGTTCCAAACCACTAATAAATTTGCCATAATAAAATTTTCTATTGACTTTCCTTTATATACAGGTTGTGCCTCTACCATACCTCTCTGAGCTCCTCCCAGATGGATTCTTTTGCTGCTGGCAGAAGCCAAATATTTCTCTTCTGTCTTCTGTATTTGATTCATGTAGTGTTTACCTCTTTTATTCAGTCTGTTAACTGGTGGAATACCAAGTCAAAATAACAGCAGGAGTCTATTCATGTCACATGGATGTTGACTATAAAGCAACTGATTAATCACATGGAACAGGTGTGCAGAAGAAAACCTGATAACAGATGGTAACTACAACTGCCAGTCATTAAAATCCTGATACTGAATTGAACTGTGTCTTGTCCAAAAGGAACTCCAGATCTTAGGCAGATGAATCAGCCCCAAAAGTCTCTCATTTCTTTTTGAAATGAAGTAAACTATTTCTTCTGGTCTTTGTTGCTGCAGTTTTAGAAACCCACCATCTTTCAAAAATCATGAATGAGGCAGGAGGGATAAGGCATAAGAAGAGAGGCTGGAGCAGATGACCCTCTGATCTTTTCCAGCCTTACCCATTCTGTGATTCTGTGAATTGCTGCATAGAAAAACTATTGCAATGGCAGTTTATTGACACTTGCATTGGGGAAATTCCTTTTTAAGTATAAACAAGTATGTAGAAAATTAGTACTGAAAAACTTAGAAGATTTTGGCCTGTCCTTACCTTGTTAGCTTAAATTGGTTAATATATTGTCCTGTGATTTGCTTTTAAGTTCTCATTTAGATCACAGTCTTGCCTAAGGACTCATTTTAGTTTAAAACCTTTATCAATATGGTTGTAAGAGTAAACCCTTATCAATATTTTTCTAGTGGTTTGCAGCTGGGATAATGATCTGCCCATGGAAACATTTCAGTCCCTGGTGAGTCTCATTGATTTCACTGAGATTTAATGGCCAACAGCACTCTCTGTTAGCAGACATAAAAAACTGAGATTGTACTCAAGCACCTCGGTTTGTAGTGGTAGCCCAGTGCTGGCACCATTGCAAGGCAGTTGTGGGGGGAGACAAACTAGATTCCTTCCAAAGGAAACTAAACCAGAGAGTGGCCCAGCTGCACCCCGATGTTCTCTGTCCCCAGGGCAGGGTGTAAAGGCTAAGCCCAAGGACTGGCCCTTCACAAGGCTTTGAGCCATGAGACTTGCAGGGGTGTCCAGTGCAGAGCCCTGCCCGAAGTAAGCATAGCTGCAAGGCCTCTGCTGTTAAGCACTGATCCATCCTGTTGTGGTGAATTATTTATTAGAACAAACCTAGTCTCAGTTAGACATCTGTGTTTTTTTGGAGAGGATTTAATGTAATTAATTTTAGCCATCTGAAAGTCATGCTCTTAATCCAAAGTAGTTGGTCTCCAGTCTTGCTTTAGTCACCAGGTCAGGACTTTCAATTCTTTGAATTTTAAGACTAATATGGAATATGGGATATCATATATTTAAGGTATGAGATGAGGACCTTTGGGAGCTGCTTCTCTTCCTCCATGGACTATCAAATCAGTTAAAAGATATAGTTTATACTACATGTCTAAATTTTAGGCAGGTAAAATTAATGACCTGTCACAGTTTGAGATATGACATGGAGTTTTATGACCAAACTCTTATGAACAAAAGATAACATCAATAGTCAGATGCAAATTAATTTTGGGGACATAAAAACTCAAACATGCGCAAGGAAACACACTTTAAAAGGCCAAACCACCTATCCTGCCACCCATATAGCTCTGCTTGTGTTTAAGACTCAAAGAATGTTGTTCATTTGTTTTGTGCCTTTGATTTATCTATGGAAATAACCACCTTTATGTATCCTTATCTACTAGCTGATTTCATGTTCTGACAGCAAACAGCTTCTGAGCATATTTAGATAGAAATTTATGGTTACATTGGAAGAAAATACACAGGGACAATAATACTTCCCAAAATATACAATAACACTTTCATGCAAAACACTTCAAAGAAATGTACATTCAAAGAAAAAAAAAAAAAAAAGAAAGAAAATTGCCCTCAAGAAGTCAGCTGAGGGCTTTCCAGCTGTGAGACTGTGCAAACTAAGTTTTTTTTTATTTCCAGTCTGCTTTTAAATGGGTCTGAAGACCTGGTAATTTTTCTTGCTATCAGAAATCCAGAGTTGGGGCACTCCAGACAAAGACCCTCCACAACTGGCTCCCTCTGGTGAGAAGCATCAAGTCTCAGCCTGCCCTGGGAGCAGTTTCTCTTTAAGTTACAGTTTGTATTTTCAACATGATGTATAACAGCTGTAGGAACATCAACCTGTAGATTATCTCAAACGTGGTTTTGTAAGAAATGTACCAGCACCTATCTGAGCTACTGAGGATGAAAGAAAAACTTGAATAGCACAGTGCCTGAATACATGTTAATAATGTCCAGCTGAATGCAACTGGCTTGTCTTCATCAGAATATAGAAGCAGTAGCCAAAGCACTAACACAACCCAAACGACAGCCAGAGAATCCTCTCTGTGGCCTCTATATCCACGTTTTCCAGCACCCTGAGGACCAGGAGAGATTCTTTAACTGGCTAGAGAATGACTATACAAGGGTAACTCGGGTCAGGCAAGGCTAATAAACCCTGCTAGCTGTGAGCTGGTGGTGTAGTATGTGTCATAATTTTTTACTTGCTTGGATCCCAGGAATATGAAGCAGGGTTATAGGACACGCTGAAGCAGCTATAATGCTTCTGCACATAAGCCATCCCTAAGATGCAACATATTCCTGTTCAGGGACTGCCAATACTGAGCTACTAAAGAAGACTTGACCTTGAATCAGCTTATATGACCCTGTGGTCTTGACCCACATAATCCTTAATCTGGATACAACATGTGCAGATAACTGATAGTCGCCCGAAATTTATTACTCTTGTGCATGTATCCTCCAGGGCTTCTCTGCCATCTTTATTGATTATGACAGTTTCTTGCTGCTCTGATTTTTTTCCTAGAACTCTGGGGAGAAAGAGAAGCAGCAGCACAATGACAGCATCAATCATAGTGAACCCAGATAGCCCTGCTCAGAGTGCTTGTGCAGACACTTTTCTTCAGCAAAGCTCTCTCTATGTTTACAAGCAACATATGTGCTGCAGAGCCAGAGCTCCTTTCCAAGTCCCTCAGATGTATCTGCTTGTCACATAAGATACTGGGCAAAGAACAGTCTTGCTTGCAAAGGAACAATAACTCCTAAGAAACTTCAAGAACAAATTTCTAGTGGCTTCAGCTGAGCAATTGAGTCTCTAGACTAGAACTAGGCTCTGACATAACTGCCTTCACAGCTCCAAAATTCTTGGATGCCTGATTTTGCAGTGACCTGGCTTCAGTGCGAAAGTAGAAAACCAGATACTGGGCTCAGAAAGAATATCTCATTGTCTGAGAGCCTCAGGAGCTTACTCAATAAGCCTAAATCTTCTTGTATGCTTAAAACTGAAATCTCTCCCTCCTTGTAAAGGGAAGGAAAAAATGTTGCAAAAAGGTGGAACTACCTGACATACATACAAACCACTAAGGACAGCCCTTCCTAATGACATTGACTGGAGTTTTTACCACAACTGAGCCTGGAGAGGTTTTCAGGGAATACGAACAGCATTAAGATGTCTGTTTACCTACAGGTCGAAGTAATTAACCAGGAACAGATGATCCTGACCACATGTAGGTGACTAAACCTAAATGCCTCGGGACCTTTCAGGTAAATAGGGGAGAATCTAAAAAAATTAATAACATGCAATATTAAGCAGTTTCGAAAAGCAGGCAAGTTGAACTTTCATCTTGGATCAGATTGGTGTTTGAGCAAAAACGAGCTAAGCTAAAGAGTTTGGGATGCTTTTATCCTACCCCCAACTTCAACTAGATTCTTACTAATGGGTGGCAGATTATGGAAAATAACCAGTTCTCAGCAAATGGTTTGGATCTGTTATCTATAACAATCAGCCCCACACAGCTCATTGGAGAAGGCAAAGACAGAGCCCTGGTGTGGAGAGGAGCTTCATCAGAGGCACAAGTGTGGGAAAAGAGTGTCCCACAGTTGGCTTTCCAAGGACTTCCTCACACACTTAACACTGCACTATTTGACTTGGTGGCCAAAGACTGTAGATCTCAGAAATGAGAGCAAACATGAAGTGTAATTAGCCTCAGTGCAAAGCCAAGGAATCCAAAGCACAAAATGAGGCATGCCTTGCCCAGAACCACCAGGAGGGTAGCAGCAAAACCCACACGTCCTGACATCTAATCTGGAATATTCCAAACTGTATCTTACGGCTGCTTAATTTCACCTATTGTTGTTGCATTTGAATGTTGTGGTAAAGGAGACACTTTGGGATAAACATGACAAGCTCTTCTTTGGCTACAGGAGGTGCAGAAAGAACAGCTGTACTGTGCCCTGAGCTGGTGAGGAACAGCCTTGGAATTCATACATTACAGGAGCTGCATTAGCACAGCACTGGGTCACAGGGAGCATAGGCTGCACCAGATGTTGCCCAGAGCTGCTGGGAGGGCCACAGAAATTCTGGAATGGCTCATACCTGGCCATAAGCTGAGTGACTGTGTTTAACAACCCTTCCAGCAGGAATACTCCAAGATGCCAATTTTCTACTGTCTGTTCACTGCTCTCTTCAGGCTAATGAACATTTCTGGAGAACAGCCAAAAATTTGATTACCAGTGTAAGCAAGACAGAATAAATATAGTACTTCTGGCTAGCCCAAAAAGCAAAGAAATTCTGTGATTCATCCTAATAATTATAATGTATTTGAAAATATTTTGAAAAGGAATATATTCAGCACTTTGGAAATAAATATATTGTATGCAGTTTGATTTTTAACCTGCTGTGGAATGTTAATGATGACAAAATATTTGTGCTATACAGCCAGGATGTGGATATAAATATTTTCTTAGTGAATTTTCTACAGTTTTATAGTGTTTGGGATGTGAATTTGTAAGTGAAATTAAATATATGTTTAGGTCTGGTCTTCAGAAACCATAATAAAAACTGTTTTCTGCAATGGAAAAAAAAAATCAGAACAGATTTCTAAGAGGCATTAAAATATTCCTGAAGAACTTTTTATACTACTTATACTTAAAACCAGAAGTACAAAAAATGCATTCCAAGTCACTTTAGAAACATAGAAGCCCATATTTCAATCCCAGGCATGTGATTAATTCCGTTTAGTTAACAGGAGGAAGCATGTATACAAAATTGATTCCACACGTAACTGCCATCAGAAGCAGGCTCTAAGCAGGAGTTGAGTATGTCCAAAACTCTACAAAGCCAAACAGGATTTTGGACTGGGGCTTTAACCTGCTGAACACATCAGTCAATGTGGCCGGAATCAATCCTCAGGGGAACTTTTCCACCTCCTCACCTGCAAAACAGCCTGAATATCCTGTCCAGATGTGATAAAGGCCTGAAGCATCCTGGTCTGTATTGTAAAAAAAAAAAAATAAATTAAAAAATAAAGAAAAAAATTCCCTAATTTAAACCTATCAATGAAATATAGCAAGGGCTACCACCTCAGAGCAGAACTATTTATCCAAAAGTAAACCATTCTGTAAAAGGAGCAACAACCAAAAAAACTATACTCCATCCAAGTAAAACTTCAGGTGATAACATATTTCAGTAAAACATAATTAGTGGGATTGGAATTTGGCCAGGGAACATTCTTCTCAAAAAAAGGAATTGGATATTGCTCCAATGAGTTTTTAAAACCAGTCTCAAATGTATGTACCTTCTCTAGATGCCTGGAATATTTCACATAGAGTTAAAGTGAAGCATAGGTAGCATGCACATCAAAAATACTTGGTGCAAAGGAGAGCTTTCCAAAAAGGTGAAATTTCTGTGCAATTAGTCATGCTCATTATTACTGGGACATGCCTAGCAGAAGGGTACAAAGCTGGCACCTGTGCAAGAACAGCTATAATAGTCTAGAGTGGTAGGACTTGATTATTTCTTCTCATTGGGTGTAAAAACCAGTGCAGAACCATTAGTGGCTTTAATTGTAGACCGTTTTTTTTTTGTTTCAAGCTTGTGCCTTAGATGCCTGAGAAGTTTTCTGGTGGACAATTCTCCCCAAGGTCATTTTTTAAAATGAAAGGGTTGAATTTACCGCCCAATATGAGTAAGAGTAATAGAGATTCATGTTACTTTATAAACAAAAAATCAGCACCCCTTTCGCACGTGTTCTTCAAAGATTTGGAAGTCTCAAGCAATTTCACATGTCACTAACATCCCTGCATGATTATATAGCAACCATGGAAAATGTCTGCTTCCTGGTATTTTGGGGGTTTGCAATCCCATCTGTTACATTTCACAGTTCATCGCTAAGAATATGAGTTATATGATAAGTTGTGGAAAACACATAGCAAAGTCCTCTGACAGAAGCAAATGTAGTAAGATGAGGGTCAAGTGGGGGATGTGACAGCTTCAGTAAGAGTCTGTCAGAAAGGTCTTCTGGAAAAGGTCTTGTCCATCTGCCAAGCATATGAGATAATTGACATCTTGGATGTTCCCACCAGCTGTCTCAACAGTTCAGGATCAAACAGGGGCAATTCACAGTCATCGAGAAGCAGAAATGCATGTTGTAATGCAGGAACTGGAAAACGTGACAGGTGATATTTGCTAATGACTGGTAATGATAGGGAAGAGATGTTAAGCATTGTAGCTATAACTCAGCCATTTTAAAAGACTGAAGGTGAAATATGAATTAATTTTAACACTTTCTAAAATTGCCCTGAGATGATCTATCATCACTCAAGAGTATTCCTTGTACATCCTCACTCAACATCTAATGCTGACATGCTGTCTTTTGGGCTACTGGTAACCCCACAACTTGGACAATCACTGAGAATACAGAATAAAAACAGAGGGGGAGTAAACTTTTAAGATCTCTCTCGTTCCAGTAGATTTGGAACAATTATACTTTACAGAAACATCTGAAAATCTTATATGTAACTTATTCCTAATGCACAAAAATACAGAATAAGTCATTAAATCTTCTTCCATTATATCATCATATCATCCTCTGAAGAGGAAGTGCTTTCTACCATACCAGTAATTAAGAAACCTAATAAATGGCATTTCTTACTATGCAGACATACATTTCTTGAACAATAGAGTAGTAAAATGAAAAGATGAGGAGAAATCAGAAACATCTGTCACAATTTAACAGCACCAGAATTAATAACACTCTCCCCCACCCAACCAAGCATTCTGCCAACACTTCAAAAGGGTAATTGGAATGACTTGATAATTATAGATGTGTCATCCTGATTTCAATACCAGGCAAAATAATCCAGCAGGTGGACATGACTTTAATAAATAATTAAGGGGGAAACCCATGCAATTGAACTGAGTTGATACAGTTTGTGGAAAATAAAACTTAACAAGACACCATTGCAGAAAATATTATACACTTGTATGGAACACTCCAGCTTTAACATAAAGCCTGTCTCAGCTTTACTGTCACACTCAGAGCACCTGGCAGCAGAGGAATTTGCTCCTCTCAGAAGCATTGTCCCTGTTGTCCTTCTACCAGCTCTTCTGCTGATGCAGCCTGCAGGGGCTCAGTTCACTTCAGAAGACCAATGCTCTTTCACATCCCAAGTCCAGATTTAATATAAATAACAATAATAAATAAATAGATAAATAAATGCATTAATTCAGAAATTCAGTTAAGTAGAGCCGGGCTTGCTGGTCTTTTCACTGCTGCCAGTTTCTTTACTAGTACTTTTGAAATTGAAGTAAATATTTTGTGATAACTGGGAGAGACCTGTGTTAAACCTTTTGATCTTCACTTTGTGCCAATGTTGTTCTTCATTTAAAACATGTTTCACTTTCCAATAATAGTTACATTGTATGAAGTTTGGACAATGCCATGTGTGTAGGAGGAGAGAATTCAGAGTACTGTACAAGCTCAGAGAGCAGGTCTCTTGGTGCTTCTAAAATACTCAAGCTCATTCAGTGTCCCATGTGCATCAGATTGGATGAGATGATTTAATGGTCAACCTTAGATTGTGGGCAATGCAAGATGATGTATTAAGTGTTTTCCTTTATCAGGATTGCTCATATGTAACCATTAAGTAGACCATTACCTCATGAAACACAAAAGCCAAAAATCACTCATACTGACAGTATATATTTACTAAAGCAACACTCAGAGTAGTCCAGCACTAGTACATTGAAGATTTTGCCCTCTAAATCACAAGAGGAAATAATTTACTTACTTCCACCACTACCAGTGGGTCTCTGTTCTTTATTCAGCTTTGCAGAGCTGAAACAGCATAGCAGAACAGGCCTGTATGAGAGTCAGACCACAGCTGTGCACTGTACTTCATCATAATTTGTGACTTTGAAATATTCTTAATTGGAAGTAGCTGGCAGACAGCATGGCAGATGATTACAGAATGATGGTATCAATTTGTTGGCAATTTTGTTCTGGCTGTTTTTATTAAAGACCCTAGACTTCATGTCCTGTCCCAAAATGACGGACAAAAACAAATAAATACATTTTATTTTAAATGTGCTAGAGTTGAATCAAGCAGGGTTAGAGATCCCATAGGTAAAAAGCAGGAAAGACCTAGTGATGCCTGCAGTGACTCAAATCTGGTGATTAGTTGTGTCCTGAGCATGTGACCAGGAGAGATCAAGCTGGCATCTGCTCCCCCTGAGAACATTGATGGGCGGCCCTCCCTCCAGCTGGGATGAAGCTGCACTGATTCAGAGGGAGGAAAATGTACATAAGCACAAAAATGTAACTGGACATGGAATAAAAAGGAGTGGGAAGTCATCCTCAGCAACCTAATGACAATACAGCTTATGAGATACACTCCAAGTCTCTGTCACAACGAACAGGTTAACAAACATGTAGCTCCCCATGACATGGGAGGTGGTGTGAATTCTCTGGAGGGACAAGAGGCCTTGTAGAGGGATCTAGATAGATTGGAGAATTGAGCTGAGATAAATTTAAGTTTAACAAGTTCAAATTATGAGCAATACACTTAGTAACAGGCTTTTAACTTCTGATCAGCCCTGAAGTGGTCAAGCAGTTCAACTAGATGATTGATGTAGGTCCCTTCCAACTGGAATTTATTCTATTCTATTTGATTCAATTAGATTAGATTCTGTTTTACTCTGTCGTCTTGACCATTCTCCACAGAAAATGTGGCTATGAAAAATATTTAATAATTTTGAAAAACTGAATCTCAGAGTATTCCTGTGACGAAACAGTGCCAGTGACGCCGAGCAATAAAAACAAGAATATCCCATCAAAAAGGAAAATATCCCACCAAGACTGGGAAATGCCAAGATTGTCCACAGAGCCTTGACAAGGCTGCTACTGTGGTATAGATACAAAGCCTGTCTCCAATCCCCATTTCAAGAAGAATGTGGAAATACCAGTGTGGCTATAAATGTGACCTAAGGGCTGGGAGAGAAACCTTTCCTAAGAGTTAAGATGTACAGCTTTCTAAAGTCACTGAAAAGAAGAGGAGAGGTTGTTTATCCCATATGCTAGTGTGAGTTCTGATAATGGCATGCTTTCCAATCTTGTTGCCAAAGGCTTGACAAGAGATAAAGGCTTGAAGTTCAATTTAGGTAAACTGGCCTTGACAGCAGATGCATTTTCATAGAAATTAAAATCTAGAAAAGCTTAACTAGGATGTGAGTGGATTTAGGGTCCCTTAAATAGGGTCAGAAATATTGCAAAGGACGTGGTCCAATCCAGAAACAGGATTCAAGTGTGAGGGTTAATCTGTTGACTTCCTGAGGCTAGAAGCATCAAGACTATGTTTTTTCTTTCTTTGCTTTATGAACCATGCAGGGAAAAAGGAAACTAGACACTTAGCTCAGCATGGAACAGAATAGAGTAGAATAGAATCATACAATGATCATCTAGTCCAACTGCCTGGCCAGTTCAGGGCCAACCAAAAGATAAAGCATATTATTAAGGTCATTGTCCAAAGGCATCTTAGCCATTGACAAGCTTGGGACATTGACTTCTTTGCTAGGAAGCCTGTTCCAGGGTTTGATCACCCCCTCAGTAATGAGATGCTTCCTAATGTCCAATCTGATCCTCCCCTGGTGCATCTTTGAACCATTCCCACATGTTCTGCCACTGGTTCCCTGGGAGAAGAGATCGTCACGTCCATCTCCATTTCCCCTCCTTAGGAAGCTGTAGAATGAGCAACGAGGTCAACTCTCAGTCCCCTTTTCTCCAAACTAGACAAGCATCCTCAGCCACTTTTCATAGGAAATTCCTTCCAGCCCTTTCACCACTTTTGTGTGCTCCTATGAATGCACTTGAGTACCTTCCCATCCTTCTTAAATTGTGGGGCCCAGAACTGCACACATCTCATCTAAATTTATACCTCCCAACTATGGCCGCCTGATTGCATCTAAGTTGGTCATAAAAGACTAAAAGACTAAATAATAATGGATTTATAAAATAATTATAATCAAAAAATTAATGAACCCACCATCCTGTGTAAGGAATTGTTTCTAGAGGCCTCGTGCATGTCCATACTGAAACATATTTTATGGAACTGTAACTGTTTAAGCAGATAGTTATGTTGATTCTGCCCTTATTGTGTTATCTTCCATGTTATTTTAACCCAAAAAACTTTGTGTTGCCTAAGAACCCCACTTGAAAACACTTTGTATGGTCATCAATGTTGTTAATGAAAACACTGAGCAATGCCAGCTTAGAAGTCAGTGCTGGAAGCAGATCTACTCTTCCATTGTAACAACTGCCCGAGATCTCTCCAGGAGTCACTTAATGACACACTTGTTATGCTGTGTTAATTCTATATAATTCATGTTTCTTAGTCAAAATGTAATTGATAGAAAGTCAAATGCCTTGGAGAAATCCAAGTATGTGACATCACTATAGTTACCACTGTCTGCCAACTTAGAATGAAAGACAACAAACAAAGCCTACCTTCCAAGCAAAATACTTACGGATTCTAACCCTTTGTTCTGAAATCCAAAACCCATGGCCCTGTGCTTTCTAACCAACACTGTCTGGATAATTATCTGATAGCTACCTGTGTCATTCCTTTCATCATTTTCAAAAACTAAAGCAGTACCAAGAATCCTGGTTTTAAATCCTCAGGAATTACCTCAGTTTTCCAAGCTTTCCTAAAATTTATGGTGGGCCTTCAAAGATCTTGGCTAATTTCCTTAAGACTTCTAGATGCAAGTTCTCCAGCAGATGCTTCCATCCCTCTTCTGCAGTTGCAGATGATAACTTCTCTGTTCCATCCACCATGTGGAATGTAATGGATACAGCCTAAAGCCTCTTTTCAGATACAGAAGAAAACCAGCTGTTGAGCACATCCAACCTGCTTCCTTCATGAGACACAGCTTTGTTATCTGCAAACAACTATCATGTCTCTTTTAGGGATTCTTCTTCTCACAAACATGTATTTTCTTGTCTTGGCACCTCTTGTCTCAGATTGGAATACTTTACCCTTGGAACCTTTTCTATGTTTTTTTTCTGAATTGTGCTACAAATCTCCCCATAACAGGCTCATAAGGCATAATCCTGTATTACAATTGAGCAGTGAAACAGAATAGTAACTGTTCTGTTGATGTTTTTTCTTATGATTACTCATAATGCAAGTGCAGAATCATGGCACAGTTTCTCCTCCCTTCTGCTTCCCTTGATAAAACAGAAGGGAGTTATTAAATTCAAACTGCTTGTTTGGCAAATATCAATCCACAGTCAAAAGCTCTAAATGAAACTACCAGAGATGTACAAACAAGTTGCTCTGCCACTAAATTTTGGATGCTTGCGTGTGGTGTCCCCTATCTCCTGCAATATTTATGGCAATCCTTCCTGCTTTCTCACCTAATTGTCATTGCAGATACTTTAGGTACTTAGACAGTTTTCAGTCTGGTATTCTTTCATCCTGTAACTCAGTGTAACAAGACCCAGTCACTAAAGCAGTATCTGACCTGTTTGAGGAGACTATGACAACATTTCTGCATTTGTCCATACTTGATCCCTTGAGGAAGAAAAGGTATAATAAGCAAAACCCCAAACTTCTTGTGAGTTTTTTTAATTAGTTAATTAGTTCTTATGCATTTATTTAATTATTCTTCTGGAATTTCTAGTTTGCAAGGAATTTCAAAAAATGAACTTCCCAAGTAGCAGACACCCTGTGTTCTGATATTATGTCAAATTTTTAAACTAAATTTGACTTCCATTTTTTGTCTCCACAAAATGTTGGGTAAATGCATAGTCTTGAGCAGCTTCTAACCAATTTTAAAGTAGGAATGGCTGCCAATTTCACCAAAATATGCCATAGTATAAAACATTTATTGAAATATGCGATTATTATAATTAATAATGCTGCTATTAACAAAAGGCACTTCTCTGCCAAAGCCTGAGGCCCTTTTCAAGTCATTAAAAGAAATCACAATAAATATCAAAGAAAATATACTGTCTAGTAGAACTTTGAGATGGAAAACAGTTATTACATCACCCAGTTCATTCTCTCCTTGCCAGTGGAGGAATGTAATACTAAGTACAAATTCATTCTCATTATTTGGATGCGGGTTTCCAACTTTTTTTGGGCACAGCAACAACTCTTTCAGCATAAGAGTAATGAAATCTTGGCACTCTGGCCTTCACTTTGAGAACCTCTCCGAAAGCCAAAGCTTGTCCAGACTTTTCTGTGTATTTGCCCAGATAAATGTAGTTAAATGGAATTGTTTACACTGCTGTTTTTCCTGTTGCACTTGTTCTTCAGCCAGAAGCCATATATAAGAAAGAGCACTTTGCGTAGTGTTGCAAAATGGGACACCTCCATACAGTTAACATATTTTGATAGAGCAGAAAGTAAGTCTGGATATTTTTTCATTTGCTTGAAGCTGACTGAATAAATTGCCACCGCGTCCCAGCTGCTGAAAATTTACATTTTCTATATGCACATATTGTAAATAAAATGATAATTTTATAAGTGGCACAGTGGAACAGATCTGGCTGAGGTTCTAGATCACGCTTCCAAGTGCTGCTCTTGAATGCTCCAGTTGCAGGCACCAGGGTCTAGGAGTCATAAATGCTCATCCAGGTGGTGAGAAAATGAGTGCCTGCTGTCTGCAACACACATATTAGATTTGTCCGTGGCAGCACCCTTTGAAACCTCTGGATCAGGACATTCTGCTCTGTCAGACTCTCAATCTCAGCATGTTTTGGACTGGAGCTAAGCCCCGAAACTACTCAGACCAGTGTTTTGGTACATGTTGGGGCAAGTGAACACTAAGGCAACTTTCAGGTCAAACAGCAAATCAGTTCAGCAAGTCTGGTGAGCTCAATCAGGTTGGGCCGAGCAAGTGTGAGGCTTCTGTTTGCTTTTGGATCAGATGCACCTAAAACCTTTTCCTTCTTAGACTTCTCTGTCCTTTTGTCTCTAATTTATGAAGTTAAATCAAAGTCTCTTACATTAATAGGATGCATGGCCCTATGAGAAGAACCTGATCTTCCTCTTAAATGTCCTCAGTCCCTAGGAAAATGAGGCATACAGTAGAAATTTCTGGTCTATTGTCTTCCTCCACTAGGCTGGAAAATGGAACTAGCCAATGAGAGGAAGAGAAGGACTCACTAAAATATCCTCTAGGTGGTTCTATTTTTCCTGTTTTCACCCTCTTGACATTAGCATAGATAACCTGTTTTAGGAATGCAGGCCTGGCTTATCAATTCCAGATCCCTGGTGACTAGACAGGCAATTCTTATAAGAACCTTATTTTTCCTTGATTGTGATTGTGAGTCACTTCCAGTGTGCTCAGTCTGGGGAGGCCCTCTTTGCAGGTGGAAACAAGTCACAGATTCGTTTACTCAGGACTGATTTTTTTTGTCCTGTCAAAGGTATATACACCACAAATCTCCTCTTTATTTCAGAAACACTGAAAGGGGGGCACACACGTGAAACTTAGAGCAGCTTTCACCTGCCAAACCCTTAAGATCTTTTCTCCGTTCCAGTACCTGCACAGTCACGCAATGTCCTCCCTCAAAAAAAACAAAACAAAACAAAACAAAACAAAACAAAACAAAACAAAAGAGCAAAAAAGATTCAAATAGAACAAATAGAAAAGTTGCTATTTATCTAAGCTGTCTAGAGAGAAAAATAATTAAAAGGCTAATTATTGTTCCTCTGCTGCAATTTTGAGGATCTGCACAATACATTCTCTACCTTGTTTATCCTGCTATGCCCAAATATCCAAAATCCAGTTTTTAGAATTATTTACCATTGTTTCATTCAGCAGTATCCTCTGAGATTGCCCTGTGTACATGAATAGGACTTTCTTTTATAGCTTCTTCTGCTATTTATATCAGCTCACTCAGGTAATAGAATAAATTCAAAATCTACATCACAGTGCAGAACTAATTGCCAGTCATTTTCTCTTCCAACTATTTACAAAGGGAAAAAATGTCATATTGAAGATGACTGTTTGCTATTTAATACTACACAGCTATTCGGATTTGGTTTAGCTCTAATGGAAGCATTTTGAGCTCTCCTGAGGACTTGGGGAGGTGTCACCTTAATCACCAGTGTCAGTTTTTACGACAGGAAAGTTTTGCCCCTCCTGAAGCATTCCCTGCCTCTGTGGTAGCTAGTAAGAAACTAGGGACTGCAGCAATTCATCCACAGCCTCTCAGGGACTGGGTGCTCAAGCACTTTGTGCCAGGAAATCCCTGCTGCCTCGAGGAGTACTGTGGTTTCTTGCTACCAACACACTGCTGTGCTGAAGGCTCTGTGTGCTCAAAGTTAACAAGGGACTCTCTGAGAGTCCCCTAAATGAATTTTAGATACTAGTACAGGGAAAACAGGGAGAAGCCTTAGCCCAAGCTTTTAAACTCCAGAGGAAGCATCCCTGTCTGCCTAATCTACACTCCCACACTTCTGCTGGAGAGGAGATGGCCACGAGGGCTGTGTAGTGTGGCTGTTTTTGAGTTCTTCACTGAGTCATTTATAAATGTCTTTGGTTTTCAGCTCCTTTGCAAGGCAGTATAATTGCTCTTCCGTGTAGTCCTTCCAAAAGTACAATTGCACCATTAGCAAACAACATCAAGGAGCTTCTAAAGCCAGTGCTAAATCATACTGGCTGTTTTCCACAGAACTTTGCCTGCTCCACTGAATCAGAGCCCATTACTACTTTGGTTGTGCTTGTGACAAAGCAATTTATTAGACTTCTTCACTGCAATTTGTCTGCCCTAAGCTATGCATCCAAAATACAGGGAGACACCTCTTCCAGTTAAGTGTCGGCACTTAGCTGCAAAACAAGGTGCCTGCAGGAGACAGTTAAATCTTCCCTACACCCACTATCAACCACTGAGACTTCAAGGTCTTCATCCTCAGTGGCTTCCTCAGATAGGACAGCAGATATTCCAGCTACTCCAGGCACAGATTCCTTTAATATTCAAGCCAGAACTTTGAACATAGGCAGGTAGACAATCCACGTGGGATCAGCAGCTGTGAAGCCTGGCCTGTGGGTGACCCTTGCCTTCATGGAGAGGCAGCAGAGGCCAAGTGTGATACCCTAGGACATCTCTAGTTATACTAGATATGCACATTTAGATAAACATTTACACGTTATCACTTCTCCTGCCCACAACCACTTGCTGACAAGTTGTACATCACCCAGCCTGTGGATCGCTGCGCACAGCTCTCTGCCCATCACAAGTAGCTAATGAGTTTAATTCAAAATTTCACAGGGAAAGAAAATAAAACCTCTCACCCTTGTTGTCTCCCTTCACAGCTGTGTAAATCCTTTCATATATGTCCTAACATATGGTTCATATATAGTTTTTCACTCAGAGGGTGATTGAGCACTAGAACAGGCTCCCCAGGAAAGTGGGAACTGAGCCTGTCAGAGTTCAAGAAACATTTGGATAATGGTCTCAGGCACATGGTGTGATTTTTGGGATGTCCTGTGCAGGGCCAGGAGTTGGACTTTGATGATCCTAATCATCCCTTCCAACTCAGCATATTATATTATTCTATGATATCCTAAATCTCTGACTCCCAGCCCTTAGCAAGCCCCCAGCATTCAATAAAGTGGGATAAAATAGAAACTGCCTCAACTTCTAAAAACACATGTGGATAAACTTGCTGCTGAAATCATGGGCCACCAAGCTGCAAGAACTGAGAAGTTTCCCCAATGGCACATAAATACATTAAAATCTACCCTGAAACCACCTTCTGGCATTGATGCCAGCCGGTATGAGACACTTCTTGTCCACACTGTTCAAGTCTCCTAGTCTTCAAAACAGGACAGCAGCATCCAGCTGACTGTTGGGAAGGGTCTGTGGGCCATGCTAAGTTCTCAAGTATTCACAGGTGTTGTTTGGAAGAATCCTAGCACAGGCCAGAGGCCACACCAATGGTACAAAAGCACAGGTGATGGCAGTGCTCCTCAGTGCTTCCCACCACTGCTTGACTTACAGGTGTGACTGCAGCCAGAGCAGACAGCTCCGTGCTTGGGTTCATCAGGCTGACTCTTTCCTTAGAAGGGAGGATGAATTCAGTAAGTAAACCACAAATTCCTCACAGGCTTGGTTGATTTCCATGGATTTGCAACCTCCTTTCTTTTCTTTTTTCCCTGCAAGCCATACTCACATCTCATGAATACTGTAGGGCATGTGATTCCCTGGATTCCTGTAAACCTCAGGCCTAAGTGCCTGAGTGAGTTCCTGACAGACCAGCACAGAAGAGGAAGGCCATCTAGCAGCCCACATTTGTCTATAAGCAGCATGTCTATGTGCAACCTACTGGGCAGCCTGAGGCACTGCTGAGGGTGTGACAGGTGATAGCCAGCAGCCCCCATGGAATCACTACCCACCCAGGCAAGAGAGACAAACAGCTGCAATGCCTGCCATAATCCTGATGGTCAGGTTTCTGACTGGCAGGTGGCCGATTCTTTTGATGAAAAAAGGGTTTTTAATATATGTTCACTTCATCCTTCTGTCATATTTCCTTCTATTTTTAAATCTTAATAAATTCAGTGAGTTTTTCATAAACACAACATTGTGGGGGCGAGTCGTCCCTTTTAGGATCAATTGGTTGGTTATAGATGTGTCTATTTGCCACCACAGTCAGAGTATTCAGGGTTAGTCTCTTACTGGACTTGAAGCCTGGAGAGCAGTGGTAGCACGGGGATGACATGAACCAGTGACAAACATTTGGGTGACTGAATCAGCCCAGCTACCTGAGATGGGGCAGGCAAATCCCACTCAAATGCAGCACCTTCTTAAAAAGATAAATAAGTTGTATTGCAAAGCACTGAGGCAGATATCATGTAGATAGGGCACTGGCAGAAGAATTAGTGGGGCAATATTTCACTTTGGAAAAAGAAATAGGTTGTCACTGGCATCATCTCATAACTGCTTTTTGTTTATCTCTGTCTTCTCATTTTCTAGTGGCATAGAGACAGTTATCCCTTCTCCTTTACTGTGGTTATCTTTCATCCTTCCTCCTCTCTACTTAGAGTTACCTCTTCATATCAATAAACCCACAACCTGAATTAATTTTGTAAACAAGCTAATGAGCAGTGGTAGCATCTTTTTTACCAATATTTCTTATAATGACTTCCTCTTGAATATATATTTTAGTTTCCTATTAACCTATTATTTGAGAACATATAAAAATCAAGATGCAAAATATAGGTTTCTAATGACTGTCAGGTGCTTTTGATATTTTATCTTGAGTAATTTTTCAAAAACTGCTTGTGAAGAACTTGCTGTCTGGATTTCTTCTCAGATAGTTTCTAATGTCTCTTTCACAGCATTCTTAAAAGCATCCTTGTTCTCATACATAGTCACTAAGACAACATCTCTAATTTTGCAATCCCTGTTCAGATAAACTGTGCATCTTTAATAGATGCTTCCATTTGGGGGAAAAAAGGGAACCAGTTGCAAGCAACTATCTCTTAATGATTTCACACTTATCTTCTGCTAAAATCTGCATAATTTTCTAATGGTTAATCAGCATAAATTTATTTCATGATCACTAAGAGGCAGCTGTTGTTAAGAACAGTGAATGAAGAAATTTTTAGCATTAGGTGTCCTTTAAAGCACTTGAGACTAGATTCAGGCAGTCTAAATTACATCTACTTCCCTACACCTCACGTCTCCCTTTGGTCATCCCTGTGTCTGCAGGGACACAGGGGACACAAAGCACAGGAGGCTATAAATTAAGTTTTCAATGTCTGAGCCTGTACTTTGATGTCCAGATGTGTAAGTACCAACACCTCTCAAGTTGCTTAACTACTTCTCAGGAAGTGGCCTGGCTGGCTGGTTGGTTGGTTGGTTGGTTGATTGGGGTTTTGTTTGTCTTGAGGTTTTTTGTTTCTTTGTGAGGTTTTTTTTTTTGTTGTTGATGGTTTGGTTTGTCTGTTTTCATTGCTGTTTTGATGCTGCTGCTTATTGCTATACATCAGAGTTCAGAAGTTACCCAAAGTGCCATGGAATGTATCTTCATATACATTTTTTCTGAATATCTAAATGAGATTGTGGGTACTGGTGGCATGACTAGGGCTTCACTGATAAGATTTCAAATCTTGCTCTACACTTAATTCAACTGATTCTTCTGCTGCAAGCTGCTTCCACTCTGTGCAACTTAAATGTGTGCGTGGCTCTGTGAGCTGAGATCTGACCTACATCTAACGCTAAACACATTTTTCCTTTTTGTGCTGCTGGCTGCAGAAGCATTGTATCTTAACCAGTCTTGCTGCAGCAGCCAACTGCTTTATCTTTGGCTTTGAACAGATTCTCGTACTTGGATAAGGATGTGTTACTGTCGGTCAGATAACACTGGCTTTTGAGGAGCTGTTGCAAGCAGCCACAGTCTTTGCCCTCTGCCTAGCTTTCAGTCAAATGTTGGGTAAGAGGTTTACAAAGGAAGACATTTTCTTTATGCTCTTCTTGACCAGGTCTTTCATAAGACTGTTGTATAGCTTTGAAAATCTTGCTGTAGAAAAGAAAACAGCAGATTGTCTATCACTGATTTCACATAAAAAGGAAGATTGCTTCCATGGTCAACTTAATACGGCTGAGCAGGACAGAGATAATATCTAACAGGAGAAAAGTCTGGCACAGTCTAGACTCATAGGTAAGAATGTATCTCAGGTAGTTTACCATAAAAAAAAAAGGCTTTGCTATAATATAGACTAATGCAGAAAGATTTACAGTTAACACTTTGAAACCTTGAGGGTTTAGCCCTGAATGTTCTCATAAAGGTCCTCAGACTAATTTTATTAAACACATCTATTCTTTCATAGCTTTACATTAAGTTATGTACAAAGGCTCATAAAATAGAAGTAAAGAGTCTTCTGGAAAAAAATATCCTTAAAATGTTTACCTAGTCATAACTAATAGCTTTTGATTGTTCCTTAGTAAGCTTGGGAGCCATTATAGCAAGCTCAATTGAGAGTCTTGACATTTACTGTGCATTCCAGTTCAAATTTACTAACGGATACAATTCAATTCCTTTTTGCATCACACAATGCCACAAATTCAGTTTAGAGTAATGCAGACTTCCAAGGGTGAGCTGGGAATAATTACACAGAAGGTCAAAAGCCTCTTGCCCTGCAATAAGTACCATTTCTGACAGGCTTGCTAGTTTGTTTAAATAGAACATTATAATCAAGCAGATATTGGAAAATATCTCAAGGAGAGTACTTTTATACAATACAGAGTCCCTCTCATAAAAAAAGATATACCTAATTTTCAGTTCTGTGGAATGTCACCTAGAAAGAAGGGCCCTTTTATTAGCGAGGTGCGACTGCACTTTTGGTCATTGTGAGCTGCAATTCCTTCTCTAAAGTAGGATTTTGTTGCCAAACTTGGAACTAACAGTGTGTTGAACATCCGGCCCAGTGCAAACACGGTCCATAAATACCTTTAAATCAGCCTTCCTGCATGAAAGAAGCAGTGCTTTTGTGAATGAAACCGGATACTGAAGAATTAGAAACGCAGGTACTCCTCTGGTCACTTTGCAGAGAAAGGATGGGGGAGAAGGAGTAGATGTTGATTACAACATGCTGTCTATATAAACTAAACACGTGTGAAGGTGTGGGAACATGCATATAAACCTTTTCCAGAGTTCGTTGTTTCATTAAAATGAAGAAAACTCAAAGAGGTGTTCCTTCCTCTCCCCCCCACCCCATAACAATTTTTGCTGAGCAAAGTGTTAGACTGTCACTGTTTTGACTGATAGTCAAGTCCTTGTAGGAAAACAGCACAATTCATCTGCATTTGAGAACAAAGGCCTGTAACACATGGATGCAGTCTCTTCAGGTTCTCTGGGCAGCACAGACTTGCTGCAGGTTCAGGGTACAGCTGGTTATGCTGAAAGGGGTACAGCAACAGGCAGACATCACCGTGCTGAAAGCAGTCTTGGGGATCAGTGGCATTCCTCAATACAAAGAGTGGCATTTTTCTCACTTCTTTGTTCTGTTTTATTTTATTTACTCCAAGTATCTGAGCTATTCCTAAGCCTTTGATTAAAAAGAAAAATTCCCTGATTTGATAAACAAGCATCTTGTGAACTCCTGAAGCACTTCAGTTTTGAAAGGAAAACAAGTAGAAACCTTTGCCAGTTTGCTCGAAACTGCCATTCACTGTTGTTATTTTTATCAGAGAGGGAAGATGGCTAAAAGCTTGAACAAAGAGATAGATCTTCATTCCTTTGTTGAACATGAGGAAGCTCAGGTTTAAGGCAGCAATTATCTGTCCTCTGCAACACCACACCCAGCCTTCCTTCTGCCCTTGTCACCACAGCTTGCAGAAAGAGCCCAGAAAAGACAGTCCCCGTCAGCTGGTCTCTGGCTCACATGGTGATCACCACACAATACTTCATCTAGAGATGAAGTGTGCTATTCTCTCATCATGCTATTTTATTCAGAAGCCTTGCAGGCTCCTCGACTCATTGTCCCATAGAGCGTGTGCAGCCTATCTAGTCCGTATGGGACAAGGATGATAGCGCTGGGATCAGTCAGCGATCATGAGACCACAGCTGCTCTGCTGCAATAATCTCCCACTTGCAGCATGTGTCACAGCTATGAACTGTTTGGCCTGTAAATCAACAGGTTTGATCTTGCCTTCTGATGATTCCTGAATAGGTTGCTGAAAGGCTCTCAAGAGCACCTCCACCTCCTAAACCGGTGCCACCCTCTTTACTCACAGTGGGTTATGAGGAAGTTGCTGCCTTTTTTGTTGCTTAAGCTGACCTGTGAAAGACCATAAATGCATTTTATGCCATACATAAATTATACGGCTTCTTGCAAGGCTCACAAAAAAAGAGTACATAGGTATGAATGAAGACACAGGTGAGGGTGTAGGCTGTGTTTGTTTCAGGGTTCAGAATGTGCACATAAATAGGGGGGAGCTCAGTTGGATGCAGCAGAGTTGATGCATGAACCTTTAGAAATTGTACTTCCAAATATAGAAATCATTCACTTGTGGTTTTGGTCACATCTGAGTCAAATCCAAGAACCAGGATCGTGTTTTGAATCTGATGCCATATTAAGGACTGATGGATTGACACAAGCCACATTTTTGAGGTGGGTTATTCATAAACACATACATTTTGACACAGCAGGCCAAGTGACTAATATTTCATACCTCAGCATTCCAAAGCACTCACCTGCAATAGAAATGATTCCTTGGTACAGTGTTTTCTTCAGCTACTTGAGCGAATGTGCTCTGCGTCTGTAGGTTCATGTTTGTGGAACAAGATGTTATTCAGTCCCAACTCCACTGGTAATTTTATTTAAATAAAGGTACCAGAGATATCACTTCCTCCCTGAGTAAGCCACATGTACATGAGTTCACTGTTCTTTGGACAAGACATGCCACAGCTACATATGTAGCTGTGAATAACAATCCCACCTCCTCTCCACCTGAGCTCCTCTTAGGCAACCTGCAAAAAGCCTGTCCAGGTCTGCTTGGCCTGACCTCCTCATGTGCACCCTGACCCTGTCATGGCATGATGACGGATGATAAACGTGCTGGCAGTGCCTAAGCACATAAAGCACTAAAATGTTCCAAAGGAAAGTCTTCCCCTGCATCAACCTTGTGGCCTTCCAGACACTCAAGAGCTGATTTGGCTTTCAGATGGCCTCGGGTAACCTTTGAGATGTACTGCACCTGCATCAATATACCTACATGTTCTTACCAAGCAGAATTCTCCCTTGGATCATACAATGGAAATTAGAAGTAGGTGTGCCAACATGTATCAGTAGGGAAAGACACCCTTAATCCACAAATGGTTGCTTTATAAAGACTGAAGTACTGTAAAAGCCATTCTTTTATGCAATGCAGCCTACAGATTATAAGACTCCAGAGACAAGGCATGGATTAAGTGCATTACCACACAATGAACATATGTCAGTTTAGTTTTTATCACTGTCAAACAAGCACTAGGAAAGAGTCATAAGGAAAATATTTATAGCAATAAATCCCACCTCAACATGATAACATTCAGACTGAACACTAAAAGAACTAAAGGTATGCAGAATACAAAGTGACTCAGGTGTTCCAGGTAACCCATGGCATACTGTAGAACAATCATTTTAATATTTGTGGCTAGCTAATAAAAAAGTAGCAGGAAAAGCTGTGCTTCATGAGTTTTGGATAAGAAACTAGAAGTGTCTGGTCCGGCTGTGTGTTCATCTTACTGCAGTTAAATACAGACAACTTTTCTTAACTATGCTAGTGCACATCTTCCAAAATGTAAGGAGCACAAATTGTAACTTCTTTCATAAGTCATATAACAAGGTGTGCACTGTTCTCCAGACTCATATAATCACGGAAATATCATCACCGCAGTAGTCTGCCTCCCTCTGGATTTTTCCCCTTCACAGGTTTATGCTGACAGTTTGCTTTGCTTTACTTTACTCACTAATGTGGTTAAAATCCGTAACCCTCTTGATGACTGCCATGGTTACAGAGCACATCTCTTTCAACAGGTTCCTTTTTCCTGGCGGTAATACAATGCCTCTGATTCATAGGCTGCAGGATAGTGGTGGTGAAATCAGTGGAGCTTACTGTCCCTTGGCACTGGGGACCAAACAGAGAGCTGCTATAAGCTGGGGATTACCATGGAACATAGAATAACATCCCTAGCTTTGGCTTTGAAGATTCAGTTTCCTCATCAGTATTTTTCTCTTTTGTTGCCTTTCAGAAATGCAAGTGTTTTCACATCATGCTGTATAATTTAGCAGAAGACTAATATTTTGTCTGGCAGCCTTTGTAGCTTGTATAGATGATTTCTTGCACCAAGCTTCCCCTTCCTTTTTCCCTCTCTCCCCCGTCCTTCTGAGTTTAATGTGATGTTTTGAAAAGCAAATCTTTTTGACTACAAAGTCCTTTCCAGTCTTTAATATGTTAGGTATGGGTTAATAGGGCAAATGTCTTCAGCTCCTCTTCATCTTGCTTTACCTGTGTTTTACCAAAAACACGCTCATTTGTGTTGGCTGAAAGTGTTCCATCAAAGCTGAATTTTAATGAAAACATTCTTTAAAGAGTTTTCAGGGTGAAGAGTAGAGAAAGAGCAGAAAAGGTGTTTTTGCTGTTGTTGTTGCTAAAAAAAAAAAGGTATTTTGATTCAGTAATGGATACTTTTCAAATTAAAAAACCTGGATGTGTACATCCCCAGATGACTGCTTTGTGTCCCACAGAAATGCTTCTGTGGGAATTTCTGTGTCGTGCCTTAATTCTCCACTGTGAACCTAGTGTACTTTTGTCATTGAGAAAAAGTTTAAGGAAAAGGTGAGCCTGACTTCAGCAGTGAAAAATCTAGAAATCTATACTGGGGGGCCTGTTTTTAGCAATTTCTCTCACCAGTGATCTCAGCTTCTTTTCCAAATTAATTAGGCTCCTGGAATACTCCCTTAATATCCTTTCTCAGGCATAGTAAATTAATTTTGCATTAAAAATATGCAATTATTGCAACTTGTTGCATGTACCATTTTTTTCCAGCCATGAATGACTATCATCCTTTGGGCCATAAAATGGAATTTAAATAACGCTGCCATATTCCTCTTGACTGAATGAATGTAAATGTTGATCAAAGCTTCCATCAGCTTAAAATATCAGAAATTGAGAATGACACTGCCAGAAAGATGGGTATTTAATATATTTGTGTGTTTTTCTCCTTTGTGTTTATCAACGCATTAATTCCTTCTTGTTGCACCAGCATATTTTTATTATTTAAGCAAATTATCTTGGCTGAAGTAAGTAGGGCAATTATTCTTTTTTAGCTGGCACACTGCCATTCCTTTCATGTGTTCAAGAGTCAGCTATGAATTATAAGGATGTAATGTCCCTGATGGATTTAGCGGTGACATCATAAATTCTCACTCTGATGAAGACACTAATACGTGCTGTTGCCAGTAATTTGCTGACACCACTTAGAGCGAAGGGCACAAACAAAGATGTCTTTCTTGGCATAGTACCAAGGAAGCCAAAGCTACTGTGAGAGAAAACATCAGCCAGGTGAATTCAACTCCTTTGGAAATACATCTCTTAAATGGGGAACAATACACCTGCATAAGGAATGGTGCTCCTCTGTGTGCATGGTGTGCTTTGGAAACCATGGTCAGCTGAACATAAAAAAAGAACAAAGAAAACAAAATACGTATTTGAGGGTTCTGGCAATAGTTTGTTAATTTTTCAGCTTAGATAAAGCGGTTCTGGAGTAGCTTGGGGTTCACCACGGTATCAGCATGTAGCTGGATTGGACCCAGCACAAAACCTGAAGTGGTTCCCTGTATGAACTCTCTTCCTGTCCTTTCCCCAGTGGGGAATCATGCCTTGCTCTCTGGCTTCAGATTCTGACTGAGCACTGGTACCACATTACATAGCTACAACCCAGTGAGGTCAACATATCCGCATGGGCTTTCGGGGCAAACCTTGGGAGCACTCTCAGGTGAAATGGTGACCTATTTCTCCTAAAAGAACAGAGACAGTCATGGTGGGACCGACGCCTGGCTTGTAGTGAGGTCCATTGGCACAGATGAGTTTTTGGGTCTCTATTTGTGTCATACACCAGAACAGCAGACTGGCACAATCTGCAGGCCACAGAGGAGCTTTGGCCTTGTCTTGTCAAGATGATGTGTGGCATTATCCATCCCTTCACTCTACCCATCACTGCTTCATTCTGCCTAAGCTCTCCAAAAAGAAATGTAATTCACAGCACACATTCATAAATACTGTTCGTCCTTTAAATTAATTCCCTTAAACATACCCTAAAAATCAGCACCACTGTTGCTCAAGAGACTTTTGTTCCAGGACCTTGAAATCTCTTAGTGTCTTTCTTAGATTTCACAGGTCTTGCCTTTCTTCTCACTCACCTATACCACTCGGGCCTCTTTTCTCTAAGAAGACCCCACCCAGGTGCCTTAAGGTGGCACATGCTGAATCCCACAACACCATCAGGAAGCTGAAGATTCTGAATTTTGCTTCAGGAACTGTATGTTGCTCTTGGGCAGCAATATGAAAATCTTTTCTGTAATAAAGCACACTAGGATATTAATTATTCCTGTTAGTCCAAGGTGTCAAGTAGCATTATCAATACCATTATAAAAATCTTCATGTTAGGGTTCAAACTTTGAACTTTACTTAAAAGCAATAATGGTGCAGAAATCTGTTCCTTCTCTTTGCCTTCTCTGTTCTTGAACAATTCCAATTTTTAGATTTTTTTCTGCGATCCCATGAATCATCTTTTCCTGCCCCAAGTTCAAACGGGAGCTGCATCTCATGATGCCATATGACTTCAGAAGCTGCAGCTTTGAACAAAAGCCAAAATATTTGTCTTCTGCATATAAAATGCACTTTATATCATCTTGACAATGAATATGTTTGTGCATCGTATCAAGCAGTGCTTGGCTTCCCTGTGGCACATGGTGCAGTTTTATTAATAGTATTGATTTTAATCTAATTTACCTGAAAGTTTTCAAACCTCCTGCTTCTGTAAGGTACCTGAAACACTAACCTACAGGTCAATCTAGATCATACCTGTTTGAAGCACTCCACATGGATTTCCATCCAAATTCTATCTCTTCCAAGATTGCTGGGTCCTGTCAGTGTTCCACCTTTGTTCTTTTCTGGCAAAGCATTGATATGACATTTGTAAATGTTGCCAGATGAGTCAGCGGCCTGGGTTTGGTATATAATTCAGAATTTCAGTTTTTCAAGCCCTCTGAAGCAGCAGCCACTATTGGAGCCAATGTTTAATATTGTTAGTGTATTAATTTGTCAGTGGTTGAGTACATTTTTTTTTTTACCACATTTCACAGAAAATCTCCGACCACCAGCAATTGATCAAATATGACAAGCTCCCACTTGGCCAATGCCTGTGATATGGGCTACTTAACTCCTGTATTTCTTCCCAGAATGGAAACTGCGGCTTCTGGTGAAATAAAGGAGCTTCTGTTTCTCTGCAACTGTCAGAAATGGAAATTCAGAGCAATATTTTCATCAGCTTGAAATGCCAGATCAGATTAAAATCCTCATGCCAAGGGGAAGGCATTTGCTTTCAGCTGCGGTTCTTAATGCTCCTCAGCCCACCACTTTGTAGGAGCATCTCAACCTTCCTGTTCCTCCTGTCACTGGAGCAGTGCTAAAGTGTCAAATCATTAAGAGAGGCTGAGGTCTTCTGGGAACACCCCACTAGGGTGAATTCAAGCCTGATGTAGGGTTGCCAGGCTAAGAGGGTTCTTCAGGGAGGAAAGCACACTGGTGGAGATGTAAACTGGAACTCATGGGGCCCACGAATCCTAACTACCAATTTATGATTCCCATAAATTGGCTGTTGCAGCCTCTCTGTTGGGGAGGGTGAGTGGGATGGGCTGCCCCAGGAAGCAGAGCCTTTGAGTCACTAACTGATGCCTTAACCTTGGACATCCTAAAGTTTGTGATAACTGAGCTGGGCTCAGGTAACAGAGACCATCATGGTCAGCAGCTTGAGGAAAACATCTATCTTGCTTGGACATGTTCTTGTTACTAAACCTTCCCTGCATTTCACACACATGGAGAGCCTGGTATGAAGTGTGTTGTTGTCATAATGAAATCACAGGGAATCAGATGGAGAAATGTGTGTTTGAGCATTTAAAGCTAGACTTGTAGACCGCAATACAGACTTCACAAGTAGAGGTCAAGGTGGCACCAATTAAGACAAGATTATATTTAATGGAAAGTCACCTGGATTGAATTAAGTGTATTTTCTTGGACCTAGCAGGCTGGAATCAGGATAAACAAACTTCTCCAGAATTCCTAGGTGACCTTACAATAATTATGACCAAATCTGAGTTTCAAGTCTTCAGAGCCCCCAAATTATCTTTTATATAAGAACACACATTGCTACTAGGGAGGTCTGTTTGTTGTGATGAACAGAGCATAAAATAAATCCCTCACACACAATACTGCAGGTGGAGGCTGCAAAGCAGTTTCTGTGATCAATAGAGATAATGGGCCTCCAGTGTAAAACACATTTTTGTAACTCCCTTTCTTCAGACCTTCTTTTTTGTCAGAAATACAGTGCCAAAAGAACTTAATGGCTTTGTTTTCCACTCCATAAACTGCTGATATGTCACTGGTGTTGCAGTTAAGCATACACAATAAACCCACCAAGCTGAACGAGAGTTCAAGCTCGTGCTACAGTCAAGCACTGGGGCCACTACCTTTTTTTTTTTTTTTTTTAGTTTATTGCTGCTGCAGGTTTATAATATGATAATGTACCTCTACATGGAAATACAGACTAAAAAAATGATACACACTCATCCCAGTTTTATAGGTTCAATCTGTGGCATCTTTGCCCCTTATGCAGACAGTATGCCAAGGAGAGGCATGGAAATCAGCCTTTAATTCCTGTTTGTTTGCCAGTCTTGGCCTGCACAGTCTACTTGCTCACAATGAGATGAACACTGAACAGTTTTTCACCATGAGAGAATTTCTTTCGAAAATGCGAAAATGTTGGTTCACTGAGCTCCACTGATCCAGCCAAGACATTTAAATGCCTGCTTAATGAGTCCATGCAGGTTTTCAGGTATCTAATGGGTGTCAATTATTTGGACCCTATGAATCCCTGGCAGCTTCTTAGTGAATGCACATTCTTGTCAACTTTCTCTATTTTCTGTTAGCAGCGAAAAAAAAAAGCAAAGAAAAAAAAAAAAAGCTCAGTATCTCCAGGCAGATGCAAAGAAATTTCATGAAAGTTCACTAGAAATGTCTAAAATTTTTGGTTTGAGCTCACACTGGATGAGAACATAATTTCAAATACAAAAATATTTCTCGTGGACCTAAAGTAATTTTATATATGCTTTTCAAGAATCAGCCCAGCTTCCAATCTCTCAGTAAACTTATAACACCTGTCCTAAAGAAGTAAATGCCATTCTTGCTGTATTTGCTTCACTTAAAGCTGATTTGAACCTTTAAGCTCATGGCTCATAGTCTTGCCCACTGTGATTACAGATACTGGTTTTATACCACAAAAAGAATGGGAAGGCCTAGATTTTCACAGGAGATACAAAATGCTTATTCTTTCTCTAATGAAAATGGAGGTAAATCTGATGCAATTAACATTTTGAGTGTTTTTGTACCAGGTTCTGAAGTGTCTGTTTCTGTATTTGTTTAGTTTGAATCTTAGGGGTAAGGAACCCTATTGTAAAAGAGGAGAAACACACCCAGCATCAGTAATTCTTACAAAGATTGCAAAGACACTTCTAAACACCTTTATATGGGATGTATGGATAAAGGTGTAATGAAAGTATAAATGGTTATGTTTGGCACTGTCTGATTCAGTGTTTTGTATCTTAGTGCTGCTGCCATGCTCTTTCCCCCAAACCATGACCCCCTCGGACCACTGTATAATCATACTTCACCCTCCTTTCAGCCCCAGGGTTATTGAAACTTTCTCTTGTCCTTTCATTCCTTTTCCTGACTTCACATCTCACTTCAGCCTTAGTCCTTGCTTCATACTACATACTTCATACTACAGGTAACTGACCACCTCTTCATATTGTAGTTACTTGCCTCTACCCCATCCCCACCACGCCCTGCCAGGCAGAAATTAAAGATTGCCACCTCAAACAGACCCAGCTGAAGGTCTGTACCTGGCCTGCAGAAAGGCCAGAAAATCAATCTGCTTGGGCTAAGAAGTGTGGTGTAAGGCTTGGCCACCCAGGTGGGAACCAGTGAATGGTGTTACCCGGTGGTGCTTTCTGTGGCTGGGGGTAAAGCAGTAATGTTTGCAGAAGGATACTGTGAATGCCTGAGTTCTGCATCCCGTGCTCCTTCCACACATGAAAGCACCATCTCAGATTCCAGCTACTCTAGAGGAAAAAGTACTTGGTTTCACAGACGCATAGAGTGGTTTGGGTTGGAAGGGACCTTAAAGATCATCTAATTCCAAGCCCCCAGCCGTGGGCAGGGACACCTTTCACAAGACCAGGTTGCTCAAAGCCCCATTCAACCTAGCCTTGGAACCCTTACAGGGATGGGGCATCCAGAGCTTCTCTTGGAAACCTGTTCCAGTACCTCACCACCCTCACAGTAAAGAACTTCCTAATATCTAAACTAAATCTACTCTCTTTCAGTTGAAAGCCTTTCCCCTTTGTCGTATCACTTTGTAAAAAGTCCCTCCCCAGCTTTCTTGTTAGGCCTCACTAAAGGTACTGGAAGACTGCTATAGGATCTCTCTGGAGCCTTCTCTTCTCCAACCATCCAGGAGATATACTCCCTCATATATTTGTCAGGCCATTCCTGACTCCCATAGCTAGGTGTCACCTTCCTCTATGTCTTTGATAAGTGGCTATCAAGCTACTGGATATCACCACCACTCCTGCAAGTTACAGCCAGCGAACTAGCAGTTGCTCACTATTTCTCTGAGTTGAATTCAAGCATGAAATTGCTATCAATGCCATCCTTACTTCCTACCAAAACCCTTCCTGCTAGGATAGTCAAGGAAAGTATTTTAAGCCCTGAAAGCTCCTTAAAGTTTATGGGTACATGGCCATCCATGTGAACCAAACTAAAGCTGACAATCCCGAAGGGCCACATTAGCTTTCCCACAAAAACACATGAATGTAGCACTTCTGTCCCACACTTGGCAGGTTATTCATTTATTTTAATTTGCAGCAACCGTGACTGAGTTACATTCATCTTCCCAGATGTTGTTAGTGATGAAAGCTGAAGGAACAAGTCTTCTGATGTTGATGTACTGTGTGCCAAACCTCATCTTGAGCCCCTGGCTCCTGCTGTACTTTTCTTGTGTCTGTAGTGCTGCCTTGTGATAAATGAAACTTGCAGAATCACACGTACTGTGGTACAGGAACAAGCATCTTGTCTGGGGAGTGGTCAGTGCCGGAGGCTAAAAACTGGGGCTGTGCTTACATCTGCAGAGGCTCATGTAATAACTACAGTAAAGTTATTATAACTAAAGCAAAGGTGCTGAGGCTTTGATTACAAATGTCAAACAAAATGGGAAACAAAGCAAGGCTGAGGAAGGAAAAAGGCCCCAGCCCTGTGTTCTCCTCCCCCCATTTCATCACAACAAGCAGCTTTTCTGTCTTTGTTTTATTAGCTCCGAAAGCCTTTGCAGTCTTGCCTTCTTGGCAAACTTGTAAAGTCCTGGGAAGCTCAGAGTTTTCTCTCAGTTGCACTGAAAAGCCACAGATGGTCTAAATGATCGTTTGTAAATAAATGAATAATCAAAACCAAAAAAGCTCTGCAGAAACCTTCTACCAGCCTTTTCTAATTTTTTACAAAATGCCTCAGAAACAGATTGCATACTTCACCAGCAGACTGAAGCAGCCATGTTACCAATTTGCGCAGATGGAGATTAATTTCATCTCAGCTAATTCAGGGTTTTCAATTTCCATGAAGCTCCTTCCCGCTGGAAGCAGCGAAGTACCAGATCTCTGTTTCCTGAATGAGAGATGGGCACCAAAGGAGCGGCACCAAAGGAGCAGCTCCAAATTCCTGCTCACATCCTTTACCTGCAGCCACATCCACCAGCCTGGATGTGAGACAAACCCCTCAGCACAACTGAGGCTAAACCTCTACTTTCACATCCCTGCTGTCCCCTGGGGCTCGGCCTCTGTCCACACCTGGGTGCTGAGCTGACAGTACTATGTGCAGGATCCAAGGCTGAGGTGACCTTGGACCTGTCTGTCATGGGAGAGAGGTCTGCCACTGTCTCCTATGGGATGCTCTTTGCAGTCCAGGCTTGAGGTGAACATCTGCTGCCAGTGGGGGAGATGAGAACAGGCCAGGTCTGGGGGCATGTGGGGCTTTAGAGCACCCCTTAAAGCACCAGCTCAGGTGAGGGAGACAGGCATAGAAGGAGTTTGAGCATTCATCTCCTCCCTTTATCTTTTATAGAATTATAAAATAGTTTGGGTTGGAAAGCACCTTTAAGACCATCTTGTTGCAATTGCCCTGCCATTGGCAGGGCCACCTTCCACTAGGCCAAAGCCCCATCCAACATGGCCTGTAACACCTCTAGGGATGTGGCACCCATTTCGGCTCTAACATCTCAAAGTAAAGAGCTTTAAAACTGCTACTCAGCTGTTGCATACCTACATGAACAACTGGCTCCTGAATATATTCCCAGTAGTGCTCCTGGTGCCCCAACTACCTTTAGAAAGAGCTAGTCAGTACACACCTACATACATGCATACACTGCATGCATGTGTGCGTGTATAAATACACATATATATGTACTAAGCAGATACAAGCATGTACTTGCATGCCTATACGTGCTAGCAGTCAGAACTCAGATGTCAGTGTAGACAAAGCAGGTATTTAAGGATAAACGAGGAATTAAAGCAGCTTTATCTGCTGGATAAAGCGATAGCTGGGGAACAGTTGCATCCTGCTTCCCACATCAGCCAGCCCTCTCTTTCGGCAGCACATTTCCACGAGGCTGTGGACACAGGAGAGGAAGCCATTTCCCAGCAAATCCTCTACAGTCCCAGTCTTGGCCATGAGCAGAGAGGCTCCTTCTCATCTCGCTGATGAAGGAATTTCACTGTTGCTCTCCCAAGTCTGCCAGCTCCTCAGAAATGGCGACATGTTGTTGCAGCAGCCAGGGCTGGATTTGCCTCTGCTGAAATGGAATGGCACAGCAGGATGGCCATGATTATCCTGGTGGAAAAGACTGAGATTTTTTCCACCTCAAAATCAGACACATTGTCTTAGCTATGCTGCCACAATGGTTATTTTATTTATGTTATTTGCAGTAGATTTTTTTCTACATACATAACGTATTCAATGAATGTATTTAACTGTACTATTCCAGCCAGAGACTGCTGGATGGAGATGGAAAACTCCTTTCCAGAGCTGCAGGCTTCCGTGTTTCCATCCAGTCCCAGTGAGGGTGTTCAGCCACCAGTGCTGCCACACCTGCTATGCCACATATGCCACATTTATGATCCAGTTGATCATGGGAGAGGGAGATTTAATAACTCCTTAAAAACTGCATACCAGAGCCTCTTCAGGGCATTGCATTTTTAAGAAACACAGAGGGGAGCCCATAATAAATGTTACAAGGGGAAATACCTGTGACTGATAAGAAGCTGACCGGATGACAAATCACAAAAGCCTCCAGAGAACCCCTCAGGAGCAGATAACCTTGAGACGTACCTGTATATAAAGATTAAACAGCAACCCGAGCTCACCAGAGATTTATAGCGCTTTGCAAGCGTCTTGGTTTCACTGTTTGCTTTTGCAGTAGTTTCTGGACTTTATTGTTAGTTTCTGTCTGTTAATATTCTGCACAGGCCCAAAAATACAGGTGTAGAGAAGTCACCCCAGAAAAAACAAAGAATTTATTTGAAATATTTTACAAGGAGGTTTTATAGATCAATATCCCCAGCAAATGAGAAAGATAACCAGGAAAGGGCACAGTGCACCTGTGAGCAAGGTTGTGCAAAGATACAAATGAAAACATAAAGGATAAAATGTATTGACATGTTTCAGCTTACTGGCTAAATCTGGTTATTCATTCCTTTGTAAGGGGCAGGTCTAGTTATTATGGGCTATATATTTTTGGTAAGACAAATATGTGAGGCAGTAAATGCCTTTGTGAGTACGCTTCAACAGGAAGGGTATGGCTACTGCTGCTATTTGGGGCCTCTCACAGAAAATACCCATGGGTATAAAAACCGTAGCCAGTTACAGACTGGGTCAAAACCTTAACCAGAGAGCCTGTTCTGCCTAATGGCCCAAGCGAGAGGGAGGGACTCCAAATGGTCAGGTGCTATTATGAGTATCAGGAAACATTTTCTCACTGTAAGGGTGGCTGACCCCTGGCACAGGTTGCCTAGAAAGGCTGTGGAGTCTTTATCCTTGCAGATTCTCAAAAGCCATCTGGACACCATACTGGGAACTGTCCCTAGATGTCCTTGTTTGAGCAGGGGGCTGGACCACATGACCTCCAGAGGTCACTGCCAACCCCAAACATTCTGTGATTCTGGCATTTTTTGCTTAACTACTGAGTCACTCCAGCTACAGTCAAATGCCTTTGGCTCTTTGTCTGTTTAATGGGTTTAACTTTGCCTGGTTTGCTAGGATGGGAGGGTTCTTTAGGGACAGATCTCCACAGTGTGCACTGCAGGCACTGCTGAAGAGACCAGCTACATCTGTGGCAGCCTGTACCACAGTGCTGGCTTCACTTTGGAAAGGACAAATACTTGGCGACCACCAACATGTTTTTCCCCTAGAATTGCCCTTTCAACTCCCAACCAAAATCACATGCCACCAGGCCAGAGTGCAGCGAGTAGATCTTTCAGACCGACCTCTCATATGGATGAGCTTCCCTGTTAGAGGCTGGACACGAGGACTTGCACTCCAAATCCATGGGTGAAAGTCTGCACTGCCAGAACTCCATCTGGGAGGCAGGCAATCTCCCTGGGTTCAAGGATGATGCCAATGTGATTTTTTTCTGCACGTAGAGAGGGAACTGTGCTTATCTGATCTAGTAACTCAATGTGCAAAGTTGAAGGTGGTTACCAGCGGCCACTCCTTGTCATGGTCACGGAGAGCCAGACATTCCCTGTATGATGTACTTAACATAACGTGCCAACGTTTCATTCCAAGTGGACTGTTCAGTAACAAAGGGGGAAAAAAGGGGGAGGGATTAGATGACAATTGAGCAGTTGTTTGTGCAAGTGGAAGAAATAACTTTTCAGGAACAGAGCATGGGTCAGGGCAGAGGACGGTGTGGGCGTTCACTGAGGAGGTCAGACTAAACAGGCAGTGATGCATTTATACTTATGGCACTCTTGGGAGAAAAAATGAAATTAGACACACACCGGACACTGAGGAAGAACAAACAACTTATTGTGTGGAAAGCAGAAGTGCTTTGGAAGGGCCAATGTGACTGATTTTTAAATCCATCATTGGTTTGAGAGATGGAAGATCTGTTATAGCACAGATTTGGTTGATAAACATTTCTTCTTAAAGCTCAAAGGTCTCCAAATAACTTTGTTTACTTGTTTCTCTGCCTGTAACCATGTAACACTGTGGCTTTTACTAGATAAATGATCATACTGGTTAAAAGTAAGCCAATGGGATTTCAAGGGAAGGGGAAAATTAATTTTAAGGAGAAATTTCACCAAAAAGGGTGCTGGGCAGCTCCAAGCCTCTGACTTTACATGCAGTTGTCCCAGACTGGCTCAAACATACAGAAGTTTTTTTTATGGAATGGTCAGACATAAGGGAGAAGCCCACAGGCCTCAGAGTGTCCCTAGGAGCAATTGCAAATACCAACTCTCTTCAAGCAGGTATGAACGTGCAATTTCCAGTGTGCCACTGCCCTCCCCCAGCAGCTGTTCCTTCACTTCAGGAGCACAGAGTGAACAAACCCTCTCCTGGCTGCACTGGTACCTTAGAGATGCTGCACATCAACTGCAGCAGCCTCCCCACACACAGGGAAAGGAGCGCGGCAGAAGCAAACAGTTCCCCTTTTAAAGTACACGGGGAACTCAGACTATATAGTAATGCAAAACATTTTTATATCATCCCAGGACATTTCTGTTTATACTGCTGAGTGCTATTTTATTTGTTCCAGCTTTGCCAGAGATGCACAGGTTGTGTGAAAGGAGAAAAAATGTCTACTTTCTACGGTGGCTTTTAAAAAATCAGAAAAGCAAGTAAAATCCATTTCTTAAGCAAACATTCCATTAAAAAAATCACTATATGTTTATAGAAAACAAAGATTTAATTTTAAAAAGTTAGTATTTAGGTATTCCAGAAGGTTTGAGTCATCCACAGTAATAATTAAAGGGGTTTGTTCCATACAAAATGCTTTATTTAACCTTCATGCCTCCATTCAGATAATTGTACAAATGCATACATTTAAAGGTTTAAACTCTATTTCAATTCACAGCTCAATTCATAGGAAAGTTGAATACAGAAAAGCAATGCACCAACAAAATATGTCTGAGACACCATTTAAAACAATAACACTTGTTCATTTAAATCTTTGAGAATAGAGTGGAATAATCATCCTCTGACAGAATTTCATTAGGGGACTCCCTTTACATTATCATAGGGCAAAAATCACCTTTTTACAGCAAGAGGAAAAAAAGCTCTGAGTATATTTACAATACATACACTATACATAAATACAAGAACAACACTTACATAATATTAATAAACTTATAACATAGGCATTGCCTAAACACTACATATTATATAAATGCAGAGGAAGCTATCGGGAAATTAGATCTTCAGAAGTTTACTTTAAGTTTTGAAGAAAAGTAATTTTTGTATTTAAAAGCTTTTGAAAAGAATGCAAAAGAAAGTCTAAAAAACTAATATGTTCGCCTGCTAGCACTGGTATTTTTATTCCTTTTAAATGTAGGAGCTCTACTGACACTACTGTCTCTATGGGGTTACCAATAATGGCCCTCCCTTTCGCATCTTATCTAGGAAGAAGATTGAGGTGCTGTACATACTAATTCCATTGCTGTGAAGCTTCAGTCCCAAATGAATTGCTTGGTAAACTACGGGATGTTTTTGTATTTTTACACAGGAGGATCAAATGAACACTCATTGGTACATACAAGAGTAATGACCTGATTAGAAGGAACAATTTGGGGCCAAATACAATCCCATCCTTAGGTTTTCATTCAAATAACACCATGGGGGAATTTGCTTCGTCCATAAGTAACTTGGCCAAGAATGATATTTTTCAGTGTTGTTGTTTTTCCCTGAACACAGCTGAAAGAACTTTCTGATTGAATGGTATTTTTGACCCCACATGTTGATAGCAGTGTCCAAATCTCTCTTTCCCTTAATGTGTATGAATGCATGTCTGTGTGTGGGTTGAAGGTCTTAAGGCTGATGGTGCATGAAACTTAAGTAATTCATTACTGTCCCTGTGTATATTCTACAAATGTGCAAATGGGAAATACAACTTTGTAAGGACAGACAGAAGGTCAAGAGAGCATATTGTGTAGGTGTTCAGTGAAGAACTTAAATTACCAAGGAAGCCATGTATAGGACAATCAGGAAAGAAATGAACCATGCAGGTTTTTTGAACGTGAAAATGTAGCAGTGAAAAAGTCTGAAACCAGAAATGACAACTCTGAATCGTGAAAAATACTAGTTCAGCCATGAAGATTTTTCTCAAACTGTCTTTCCAAAGCTCTTGTGTATCTAGAAAGGCAGGGAGAGGGAGAAAAGTGGTATCTGAACCTATTTGTGTATTTCATGGTTCATGCTTATTACAATTCATCAAAGCCATCGCCTGTGGTCCCATATCAGACACTGAATTACTGTTTTTTAGATGCTGAGGTCACAGCACAGAGCAAGGTTTAGTGAGTCAATGTGTGAACCACCTCTTCTTTTGTAACTGAGAGCACCTTGGCTCACTGAAACTTCTGACTGAATTGGGAAAGATGTTGCAGTTCATTCATATGGACAAAAGGATCTCAAGTAATTTCTTTTATTCTTATATTTGTAATAGCTAAAATTCACATGCCTGGTTTTGTTGCTCTGGAGGACTGAAAAACTCTGTATTGAATAATGTAGAAGTTACCACAAAGGTAATAATTTCATAATTCAAAGTCAGTGAGCATGAGCTGCTATAGAATAATGCTGGCAAAGCAAAAAAACCCTCAAACCCAAATAAAACAAAAAACCCCAAAAAAGTAAAACCAAAACAAAACAGACTAGAAAACCCAACACAAAAAAGAAGAACCCTTACTCAGAGTTTGCTTTTCAGAATGAATGGAAAAAATCCTATCTCATTTTGGGATGGTGAAGACAAGGTGCCCTTTCCTACTGAAGAACTAACACATGCAGGGCTGGAATCAGCCAAACCTTCCAACATGGCAGCTTTCTAAGGGTGCCCCCTCATAGTGTTGTTGCTCCAGAACAAAGAACCGAACAGTTCTCTCCAAGAAGGATACAGGTACTGGGTAAAAAACTAGATTCCTTTGTCCTTCTGACGACACATTCCCTCCTGAAATCCCCAGCATGAGTTGTGTTCTTTTATGTGCTTAGTATCTAGAGATAAGCTCAGGACAACAGAATAAATACATGCATGTTCTGATGGAATTATTTCTGCCAGTGGTTAACATTTAAATTTGTTACTGAAGGAGCAACCTTGTCACATAATTAACTCATGTGCATGAATAGCTAATTGTTACATGTGTGTCCACGTGCACTTTTTGGGGGGGGCGGTTCTTTTTGCACCTGCACTTATATCTGTGTATGAGCCTCAGTGAGACTCCAGCAGCTATCCACTGATGGCAGCAGAAGTCTAAAAATGCAGGGTTTTTCAAATACAAAATTTTGCCTGGATAAATGACAGGTGCAAATTCAGAGGATGGAAAGCAATCTTCCTTGGCAAAGGCATCAGGACAACCAGTTACATTTTGATTTCCAATAAATTAATTTTTAAAAATAGAAGAAGCATTAGGGCTGGCATAACACTGCTATTTTAAGAATCCATTAGCAGTAGTTAATATTTACAAAAAAATTGAGAAAAAATAAGTGCAAGAGTCACAGTTGGCCATTTTCTGGTAAGATCAATTAGTCTACTGACGCAAGTGTTTAGGCCACTCAATATAAAAATCTCCATACTTCATTTTAGGAACACCGACTTCTTGTTTGCTATTCAAATAGTCTCTAGACTGACAGTCCCCAATTTTTCACTTATTTGTCCCCAAAAGAAAGAGAAGTGATATATTTTGTCCACTCATGAAGTCAACCAAGATGATATTAAATACTATGAGAATTACATGATGAAGAGAAAGGAGACATAAGGTGAGCTCTTGTGTTTCAAGAGTTCAATGCAGAGGATTTTTCAAGAGAATCCCTGTTCTATCATATTCCCTAAAAAAAGCTCCATTGGGCTTATTGCTGGTTTTGGATTACTTCACTAGAGAATACCCTGGATACACGGGCATATCCAACATAAATTGGGAAGAAATCCCCTAAAACACTGCTTTGACAATGACTTCCAATCACACCTACTGAGAATCGGTACAGCTACGAGTCATTTGTAAACTAAGATTTATTTTCTTCTTACAAATATATGACAGATGTTATCTGAGAAAATAACTAAAACCTCTAACACATTATCTCAACATGTGAACATACAAATGGCACTTTGTGTTTGTTTCTGTGCTGCATTATTGTTCTCCAAGTAAAATTTCATTTTCACCTTATTGTTAACAGAGTCCCATTAAGTTATTGCTGTGTAAAAGTATAGGAACATCCCATCAGTTCTAATTACAGGCACTTTCAGTTTCTGTTTCACCTTTAAAATATATTTCAGGCTATCTCACTGATGTGTATGTGTATTTTAAATGTCAGAACTGTCCTGCTACAATGGATATTCTTGACATGTTACTGCACCTAGAAGACTAAACTCCCCCGGAGTCAGCAAAAAGCAGCTGCCTATTTCAGCTCTGCAACCTTTAATCAGGATGCACTGTAGTTGGGGAAATACAAGAAGAAATAAAATCATATGAGTGTTTGCCATTCCGGTATCTGCAGTTCATTGTAAAATGCCAGAAGGAAAAAAGAAATCACAAACTGCCAAACCTTTCATATGGTTTTCATTTTGTTTAAGTGTTTTTTTCCTTTATTCAGTCAAAGACATTGAGTGTTGACTTATTTGACACTGAAGGATTCAGTATAACTTTGCTATATCACACACCATCTGCAAAACAGCAAAGAAGTGGCCACTCCATTTTGCAGAGAAAACACGCTCTGATAGAAAAGAACAATTTACTTCTTGTGTTTTGTGTTTAAGCTTTGAAAGGCATTATCCTAACAGTCTTCCCAATGAAAACTGAAGGTAAGGATTGTTTAAAAATGTATTTCATTTAAGCTATTTAACACCCCACGTAAAACTGTGAGTTTGAAAATACTTTTCCATTATCACATATGTTACAGAATATTTTAACTGTAAAAAGTACAGTAAAATACTTTAAAGTTACTTTGATTTTTAAAGATGCAGTACCCTTAGAGTTACATTTTTATGCCAAAACCTGATTTATTGTGGAGAATTTAAGCCTTTTCAATGTTCCAGTGGGCATGACTTCATAAGCATACATTACACTGCAACTGCTACACTATAGCAAAACTGTGAAAATACAACAATTTCTTTGTGCAATTCTCCTGTCACGTATCACAGGCAAAGGCATAACACAGTAACATGAGCTGGTTTCTTAAGGTAGTATTTTCTATAACAGTGTTTACTTAAAATTCTTCCTTTTCTTTCCCGCCCCCCCCCTAAATTTTAATTTTAAATAAACTTGTTTATTACCTGCACATGGGTAGAGAAACTTGGAAGTGCTGGGGTTCATATGCATGAGTGTAAGGATGAGCATGTGGGAGTAGCATGGATTTACTGAACGATCCTTAGATTTAAATGCTGTGGAAGACGCCGTTTCATACTATGAACTTTCTAAATCCAAATTCAAACTAAAAAGTAAGTGGGATATTATTAGTCACACTTATTCTGATTTTGAGCTACCCACTTTCAATAAAGGAGAAAGAGATACTTTTACATTAAACAGCATTTATTATGAGAAGATATATTTATAAATGGCAACTAAAATACATTTTCAATGTGGCTATTGGAAAACGAGACTTATGATCACTGTTGTTCTCTTTATTAAAGGGGAGAAAGGCTGTCCAGCTATTTGTCCATGCTCTGCACTGCAAGTTTACCCAAACATCAACATCACTGATGTAATTTTCAACACTGTTAATTTTGTTATACATTGCTCCAGCAAATAATCATATATACAAGTCAGTCTAAATCTATTTAATTAATTATGTAAGCATGAGAGAGAATAAGGAATACTGCATCTTCATCCCCAACTAAAAACTGCTGTTGCAATGAGCCAATTTTACAGTGCTGAATATAAGGGGTGCTCAAAAAATAATGACACAATTAAAAATTTTAAAAGTTCTGTATCAAAGCTGTTTGCTCATTACATTTTCCTAAAATGCTGGCTCCTGAGGTTTCCTGACAAATCCATTTAGAACTTTTGAAAATACATGAAATCTGACACTTCCTGGTGTAATGTCCCTTGCAAGCTGTAACATACAATGTCATGGCATGGTGGACTGAAATCTCTATCTTTCTGAAGGAATGGGACACTGTGTATTTGTGTATCCCAACTGCTCAATTAAGATGGACCTATGGGATCGTGTCAGGATGAGAGCTGGTATTTCTGCATGCTACACAGGATGTAAGCCTTCACCACAGCCATGAAACATCACAGACCTGTGGTGAGGTACCAGGATTTTTGAGGAAACTGCCCTGGAGCAATTGCCCATGGTCTTTGCATGAGCACAGAAACTTGGCAGGTCTGAAACAGCCAATAAAGGCAAAGATATACTGAGGATCTGAGGGACATCACCTCCACATTCAAACACCCCCCTCCTACTGTGTAACTTCTCTTAAAATACTTCTGAAGGGGACAAACACCAGAAACAAACCCCACAGAGTAACTGGGATCAAAGCCTGCAGGTGCTGGTATGAATGAAAACCTCATCAAGAACCATACTGTGTACTTGAAACCCAGTGGTGGACCACTGTTGGTTGTGCAAGTTGTCCACAGGTAACAGCAGCATGAGAAGCCCTTGCACATGTGCTGGAAAGGTTGAGGATGTACTTCCTGCCTGTGAAATAAAAAAAATGTAGCACACGCTCCTTTACCTTTTGGCTTCATTCTCCTGCCATTGCCATACTCTGTGCCTGTGTCCCTTGGCATTACTGCTGCTTTAACCCTCTGTCACTTTGGGGTTCTCTGAATAAAACCAGACCCTCTTTCTGTTGCAGTGTTTCCAATGCATAAAGTAACAGGCAACCAGCTGAAAAACCAGGGATTCACACAGACCAACCTTGGCCTTTGGGACACGAGCCTCTCCAGGGTCGGTCACACATATGCTCTTCCACAGGGCATTTCAAAGCTGAACACTAAAATTAAAGGCCTCTCCATTTCTCTTGTAGTTTCTCTGTCTTCACTGACTACAGGGGAAGCCTAAAGAGGAACACTGATCTCTCCCAGTTGCACCCTGCCTTTCAGAGTAACATCACATCCTCCTGTATGCTAACAGAATGCCTAGTAAGAGTTTCTGCTCAAGCAAACTTAATTTTCTATGAGAGAAAAAAAAATCACAGATCCCAAAAGGAATTCTGTATGCCATTGGTTCTTCAACTGAATTACTGCTATTCAAATATATAGTTGGTAAAATATTCTTGGGCAGGAAAAGAATTTTATCAATGGAGTTCTACCTGACCTGACTTCTTTCCCTAAATGCCAACAATGACAGATGCATTTAAGGGGATGATACTGAAGTACACAAAAACCAGACCTCAGACATAATCCATGAAGCACCTCACACACAATACTTGGACAACCAGTTTTTTAAATCAACAGCAGTAATGCTGCTCAAAAAGACACAGTTCTGCTGCCCTGCAATGCCTCATGGTCTATCCAGAAGCCCTGCTCTGTCCCTGATTTGGAGATGGATTCTACAATGTTATCAAATTTGGTGGAAGTAGATCACCGACATGGTCAATGGGAATTGATAGAGGCATTTTTCCCACAACAGCTGTGAATAATTTGTGTTGAATTTCTCTGCTGACCACTCAGCAGTGGGAAGCCTGAGCTTTCTGTAAGTTCTTTCAGAGAGCTGATAAACTATCCATACTGGGGAATATTAAGGATATTTAAAGACAATCAAACTCTGGGGTCTTGTGAATGCTATCATAAAGTATTATCCCAGTCATATTAATCCTCAATTAACTGTAATTGCTTTTGTATGAGTACTCTGTGCTGTTTTTTCTTAAAGATTACCTTGATTTCAGAATCCCCTCAACATTACTACATTTACTTCAGGAATCTGATATTAACTGAGATGGTCAAACATTTAAAAACAAAGAAGTGGCACCACAAATTTAATCTGGAATTCCTGGAACAAAATATTCATAATTAAATGCATTGCAGAAGACCTTTATTGTTTACATCTTTCATCTCTAAGCTATGAAAATCTCAATACTTAGAAAATATTGCCAAGCTTCCCCTTTGTCAAATTTAGCTGAATAGGCAGATCCTTGTGAGGAAAGAAAACAGAAAAACACTATTCTGTTTGCATGAATAACTGATGACTAAGAGTTTCTCTCTTTCTTACATAATTCAATTAATACAAATTGGTTTGCAATTTTAGGGCTGTATGGGAATGATCAAGAATTTCCTTTTATTTAATCTGAAAAGGCTTGGATTGAAAATCCCAGCAGAGGCAGCCACTGGTACCCATACAGAGGCCTGTTTATATCATACTAGACAGCTGGCAAAATCTTGTTATTCCCTAACTCACAGGGAGAAATCTAATGTCTTGCAGAGCACCACTGCAGAAATATTTCTCTGTCCTACTTACAGTTCATCCACTACCTCCTCAACAATCAACTCTTTCCTTTATCTTTCCTGCTTTCCAGACACAAGTATTATGTTAAAGGAAATAAAAGTACTTAATTGTGGCACCTAGCAGGTCAGTGAAACCAGCAAAGAGATTAATTTAAATGCTTAAATCTTACACGCTGTTTCTGCATACCCCCCACTTCTGTTGGTGTGGAGTAAATTATTGTCTCAAGAGCCATTTTATTCATTATTGCTTTTTCTCTGCAAGAGATGCAGCCGTTTCTTCTCTGTTTTGTTTTAATGATACTTTCAATTCCATTTCATGAATGGCTAAACCACTAACCTTGGTACCAGCAAGTACAAGATCTGACTATTTCCTTGGGTTCAAATAATGGTTGTGGGGAGGAGAATACCTTCATGAAAGAAAACAGCACATTGAGAATAGGGCAGTAGTTTTTAGGTGGGCTCTTTCTATACAAATCAGAAAATGGATCTAAAAATGTCCATGGTAAAATACAGATACTTAATATGGTATTTCAGCAGAGATGCTGCTGCCCTTTGCTTATTTTACAGACTTCAACAACAACAACGATGCAAGAAAAGGAGGAAAAAAAAAGATAAAAGAAAAAGGTTAAATGGCTGGTGTCCTCTAGGCCATAAAGACAAATTGTGGTATGATATTAAAATGCCACCATCATTATTGCAAAAGTCTGATCAAGCAACCCTCCAGCTCCGGCAGCGGGACCTCTCCAGCATAATCTTCTTGCCTACTCACATGCAGCTTGCCTGTAGCACAGCTCCAGTGCTCACACCGGCCAGATGGTATTGAAAAAAAGGGAAAAAGATGGCATAATACAGATCTAGCGGTCTTGCTCTCATCATCATCATCATCATCATCATCATCATCATTATCATTATCATTATCATGATCATCATCGTCATCATCATCATCAACAGTTCGTGGTATCTATCCTCCAACCAGCAGTGATTTTTCAGGAACAAAATGTCTGGCAGCTGAGAAAACATACAAGCTAGAAACATCTTTCGTCAAAGGATGCAGCATGTAAAATAATGCCCATTCCTGTAGCATCTCGGCTGCTATTTCCCAGGTGATTGTGATGACACTTTCAGGGGGTAGCCATGCTGAGGGGCAGACAGGGTTAACTTCAGATGGCGAGGAGAAGAGTGGCACTTCTTTTCCTGCTTTTTTTAAAATTCTGTTATTATTTTTTGTTACCGACATCAGGGAAAGCCCTGCCTGTTAACACTGTAGAGGGGGATTCAGCCCTGCTGAATTCACTGTGGGTAGTTAAGAGACCCAGCTCTTAAACTCGGCTGGAACAGGTAGCATTTCTCAAACCAGCATGTGCCTGCGGCGGTGGAGCGCCAAGTGATCCGAGCGGGAGAAGCTGCGGTCACAGTCTGCACACTTGAATGGCTTCACTCCCGTGTGCTTGCGGTAATGCCTCGTCAGTTCATCGGATCGAGCAAACTTCCAGGTGCAGCCTTCCCAGGTACATTTGTAGGGTTTTTCTCCTGGGAGAAACAAAAGAAAGAGGGGAAGGGGGAAAAACAGGTTGTGACTTTCCCCTTGTTGCTATTAATCCCCACAATCCCCTCTGCACGCTTCCCATGAACACGCACTGCCTAGGGGTTGCTTTAGGCCAAATTACACAATTATGAGGTACTGGATCTGCTGAATATAAGGGAAAGAGCCTTGAGATTTATCATTCCTGTGGCATTCACATGACTAAGAAAATCAACAGGATTAGGGCAATAATATAGATCCTACCTTGCAGGGGTGATGTGAGGATTAACATCAGGACAGAGAGCTGTGTAATTATTCTCATGATTACTATACAAGTTTGCAACCCTCATCTTGTCAGGCTACACTTTCTCCCCAAATGACCAGATTACCACCTGATATTTCTGCAATTTACCATGGGCTGACACATACTTCCCATTATTCTATGATGTTTATGAAGGTTTCTGGTTATTTGTGTAAACAGCATTCCAAAGATATTTCTTAGTAAGCTGGTAAAAATCAACTACAATTTCCCAATGAAACATAAAAATTCCATCTGCAAAACCTCCTCTTTATTTACTGCACTTACTTTCAGTAAAATTAATTTTGCATAAGATATTACTAGGAATGGTGTACAAGTTTTAAATGTACTTAGCCATGGGACTTGCACAACACTGTTCATAAATACCCATTTACTTTAGTGAGCTCAGACTTGGGCTGATGTAGATTTTTGGAAAATCCCACCATCTTGCTTTATATTTAGGGGTAAGAATGATGTTGTATTATGTCAGAGGAGAAGATACAAGCAAACTGGATTTTGTGCTTGCATAAAGCAAACTGTTTAAAATCCCATTTTTGCCATGTTTTTAGGCTATACTTCTCTGTGACTTCTATCACTCACCTTCAGTGTCTACAGAAATGCTCTTGGTAGTTAACCTTGACCCCACAGTCCAGCATAAACCAAAACTGAGGAAAGGAAACTGTGTGAGGTTCGTATTTATCTTCCTTGTGTGTCTAAAATTTTACTTCCCCTTCTGAAACTAGCTAATCACAACCTGGACAACAAAAGAGCATCTCTGCAACAACTGTTTCGTTTGCTAGGCACAATCATTCTTCAGTTACTTAAAATCTCATATGAATCATGAGCAGCTTGCAAAAAACTATTTCAACTACGCGAACCAGTGACGCAACACTTGCTTTTTCGTAGGCAGAACCTCCCTCCTTGTGTCTCTTCTAAAGTCAATAAATGCTTTGCAGAGAGCCCTTGGTTTCATAAGAAAATTCCCAAGTAAGAGTATCATCACAAAGTTCAAACAGCCCTGAAAAATCCAGCTGAAATAGCCTCTATAAGGAAGCTGAGTGCTGTACAGACATCAGCATGACATGTCAGCAAGGTTGTCAGCAACATTTGAACTCCTTGGGTTGGTACCTTCTGTGCACCATCTGGGCTGTGCTGGAGTTTTGATGTCAGATGGGGGTGGAAAACAGTTGCTGCGAGGAGAACCCAGCAATCAGGGCCCTGACCACAACCTGCAGTTTCACCAGCAGCAACTCAGCCTAGATAATTTTGTACTCCCCAACCAAGCACAGAGCACCAAATAGTGCTCATTGCTACCGGGTGGCCACAGTGTTGGGCATCTCAAATCCAGCAGCTGCTGTGAGCTGGACAGGCAGGCACAAGCTACACGGCAGATGGTGGGATGCACACTCTTGCCAATGACACAGTGCTACAAAATGTGCTCAAATTGGCCACTGAACTATCTTACATAGATATTCTTGCCACAAACAGTTGGCGCAGAGCACAGTACAAATATAGCAGTACCCCCATCCAACTTGGCAGGTTGATTCCAACGCTCTCGTCACACCACATCAATGTTTTCCAAGTGCAGCGCTTGTCCTGCCCATCCCTCAACACACTTTTAAACTCTCTTGTTTGCCAGATACTACCTCAGTTGGCTTCTTTGACCACAGACACTTTCAGACAACAGATATTTCTTAGGCTCTGGATTCTTACTTACAAGCTTCTGAAATTTTAAACATCTTCAGGGATTGACATCCATCTTCGGTGGACAACCAGGGTGAGGAATTTTTTCCTAATATCCAATCTAAACCTACCTTGGTGCAACCTTGGTGTAACTGGAGGCCATTTCCTTTTGTCCTATCGCTTATTATCTGGGAGGAGAGACTGACTCCCACCTTGCAGCAACTTCCTTTCAGGTATTTGTAGAAAGCAAAAAGGTTCCCCCGACCCTCTCTTTCTGCAGGCTGAGGAGCATCACTTCTCTCAGCCATTCCTCCTAAGACTTGTGCCCACATCCTTCACCAGCTCCACTGTCCTTCTCTGGACACACTCCAGCATCTCAATGTCCTTCTTTTAGTAAGAAGAACAAAATTCAACACAGGATTCAAGGTGTGGCCTCACCAGCGTCATGTGCAGGGGCACAATCACTGCCCTGGTCCTGCTGGCCAGACTCTTGCTGATACAGGCCAGGATGCCATTGGCCTTCTTAGCCACCTGGGCACACTGATGGTTCATGTTCGGCTGTTGATCAGCATCCCCAGATCCTTTTCTGCTGAGCAGCTTTCCAGCCTCTCTTCCCTCAGCCTGTAGTGCTGCCTGGGGTTGTTGTGACCCAAGTGCAGGATCCAGCACTTGGTCTTGAGTCTCATCCAACTGTCCTCAGCCCATGAATCCAGCCTGTCCAGATCCCTCTGCAGAGCTTTCCTACCCTCCAGCAGATCAACATTCCCCAACTTGATGTCATCTGCAAATTTACTAAGGGTGCACTCAATCCCCTTGTCCAGATCACTAATAATGATATTAAAGATATCCATGAAATCCTTCCCCTTGGTACACAGAATTCTAGATCTTCCTTCCTCAGCAGAAAACAGAGAACTCAATGCAGAAAGGGATGGTTCGCATGAGAAATACCAGAAGCAGTTTTTTTAATCCATTAAAACAGTATCATTTCAGGTAAGAAATAAGTCAGCTGATGGAAGGATGTGAGTGCAGATCACTCACCTGGAGTTCCCACGTGTTGCTTCCAGCGTCCCTCCTCAGTGAGTCCTGCCTACCCAGCCCTCACGGAGCTATGTGAAATAGACAGGACTGACGACATTCCTTGCAGGGTATTTACTCCACTGAAGGAGAATCACTCTTACAAGCTCAATCTAAGAGGACCTCTCGTTGTTTTCAAGTGAGTATATACATTTAGTGTAAGAAAGAAAAAAACAGTCAAAGTAGCATTGTGAAGACATTTACTCATGCGCACTGTAAAAAGGCCACTATAAAGACAACTGTGAAAGATATGATCGTTCATTAAAGTCAATCAACATTTTATACAAGTCTAGTTTTTAGAGAAAGAATAGTACTATTACTTTTCTCTTAAACAGCTACATTATCTGTGCATGCTTGAGTGCCAGAAAAAAAAAAAATCCTTCATATACTAACTCTTAACCTTTTCTTTGGTGTCATCCCAGACATGAAGACTAACCACTGAGTTTGTCAAAACCAGAAGACCCAGGAGTTCAAATGATGGAGGAAGGACCAGCAGGAGCAGAATTGCTACAAGCTGAGAAGCTGGTGTCAGCTACCCCACACCAGCTTTGCCTGATGAGAGCTTGAGCACTCATGGCTGAAATCCTCAGTGCAACCAACAGAGAGGAGATGGGCCTCAGCAGGGCAACCCAGTGAGCAGTGAGTGAGGAGGTGGACAAAACTGGAAGAACTTAACCGCAGTACGTATATCTATCCATCTATCTATCTATCTATCTATCTATCTATCTATCTATCTATCTATCTATCTATCTACATTTCAAGACTGGGTTGCAGTGGAGTTGAAATCAAACACTCAACCATTCTGACTCAGAAACTTCTGTCTCTGTGCAAGCACTTGAGTTTAAGTGTTTAAGAAACTCTTGGGCTTAAAGTATGGGTACATTTTGACTCCTCATGCACCCAGACACTCAAATTCTCGTTCAGCTTTAAGGATCAAATGCTGGCTGTGTGAGTTTTGCCTGGGGTGGTGAAAACACAGGAATGAAGAAGTCAACACAGTAGACAGTTTTGGGAAACTGGGAGCAAGAAGAGATGCAGAAAGAGACTAAAAGCATGTGGCAACTAGGAGGAGGAGAAAAGGAAAACCAGAAGATAAAATCCTGTTAGTTCAATATTCTGAATCTGTGAAGTTTCAAAGAACTTATCAATTTAAAAATAGATGCCTGAAGCTGTGAACATTTGCTGACCCTCTACTTCTGCATGTGCCTTTGAAAGCTCTATTGTTTTGTCCTGAAACCTGACAAAAATATCCCAAAACACAGAGAAATTCCGATACTATTCTGCAGCTTTGCCCTGCAATACATGGATAGTGAACAGTACACCACAACAGCCATTTATGTAGATCAAGAAGGACCCTGGAGTATGAAAAAGTATTTCTAGAGAGTTCTCTGTAGAAAATAAGTGTTTTCTATTATTTGGGGGAGTTAATTATGAAGTTTTGAAGGGATGAGTCAATGCTCCAAATGGAAATAGTCATTTTTCAATCTTCTATTAACACAACATCTATTTCTAAGAGCCCTCCAAAACCACGCCTTTTGTAGTCCAGATGCAACAAACCAAATTAGTTTAATTACTTTTACCATATTATTTTTCCTAACCTACCATGACTCCTCTCACTTAGGGACTTAGGAACATGGTTTCAACTGCTGTTCATTAAATCCTCCAAAACTCTTCAAATATTGAATTAATAATGCTGAATAATGACCACTGTTCAGCCACTTCAAAATTTTCCACCCTTCACACAGTCCAACATCTGTCTTCTCATATCTTTATTCATGTACCCTGACATCTGGAAGACCATTCACCCAGGGAAATAGATCTCTTGAACTTTTACTTTATAACCCAATGACATTCACATATTCCTTATTAAAAAAAAAACTTTGTGTGGGTACCAGCTCAAGACATGCCATGTAACAGATGAAGGGACCGGGGTCTGTTCTGTGCCATTCAGGATTTCCCATGTGGGATGTTCCTCAGCAGTTATCCTCTGCCCATCAGCTACCTGGTATCAACAGTATTTGATGCCAGACCAGATGTTTCAAAGACAGACACCACAAAACCACCATGTAAATAGTTACGGGTTATTCTGCCAGCAGGGAAACTGCTGGAACTCCAGGAAACAGAGCTGGGCTTATATTAATTCCTTAGGCAAGGAACCTTATTTACTGCAACTGCAGATGCCCCATGTACTCCCTGCCCACTTGCAGTTCCTTTCATTTGTGTATTATTTAAGTTTCATTTATCCAGCAGTTTAGCAGGCTCTTGGCAACCATGAGGTAACACTGTCTACTACCAGGACAGAAAATATCCCAGTGCTCAAGCTGTAAACAGTTCTCTTCCTCTGGCAGCAACTCCCTTCTCTTTCTGGTATTACAGATAAGTGCTGTGTCCCTTCTTATTTATGTCCTCTTCAGACATCCCTATCTATCCATTTTTTCTGCACATGGAATTGTCACTGTGACTCAAGTTATAAAGTCACTTCTCTGCAGCTCCTTCCGGCAGTGGCATGCAGCATTTTGAAATGCTGTTTCACTTTTATTCCAAATAAGAGACAACGTGGAAATAAACGTAAGGGACTGTTCACGTTTAGCCATCTAGTCAGATTTTTTCTGTGTTAAGCTTTCATCACCCCGTAAAAGACAAAGTTAGAAAGCACGTGGAAAGAAAACCTGATGTATAGTTTGTGTCGTAATTCCAGACAGGGAGGATGGGGCATGAAGGAGATGACACCACTTACCCCATTCACAAAATACAATGGGTTTGAGTGAAATTTGCACAGTTTAATAGGTGGAACATGCCCAGTACTGCTATATATATATAGATATATCTTTATGCCCCAAGTTTCTACTGTCATTATTTTGGAGAAGTATTCCTCACATAAAACCAGACTGAGGTCATAAGGATTTAGCCCGAAACAAATTGGAAGAAAATAAATAAGCCAGCAAGCATGCCTCTGCCTATGTCTGTTATGCTACATTTTCTAGCCTAAGTGAACAGATCTGCAGTTTTGTAGGGTTGAGGACATCTCCTGGTGATTCCTGGTTTGGTTTCAGCTACAGGATGTTATGCAATATATGTAATGTGTAGTATTTATGACAGCTGTTTTCAGCTCCCATGTAAACACCAGAATTGTTCTGAAGCATATGGGACAGTCCTACTGCACCCATACTGACAGAACTCTAGGAGAAGAAATCAGACACTGAAAACCACAAATGATGGCTAATTAGATTTTTCATTTCTACTAAAAATAAGAAATTTCAGGCAGAAAAGAATCTTTTAACAGCAAAAACACTATCTGATAATGAACATCCTCAGGCACTCCCAGAGGAAGAGGGGAGCTCAGCTTTCAGACATGGGGGAAAGGGAAAAATGACAATTCTTACATTTTATGCGATACTTTTATTAGTATAATTTTTTAATGAAAAAATAGAGCACTTATCAAGCACTTTACAACTTTCAAGTGCCTTATAAAGCTTTTTTCAAAATGTAAGCTCTCATAAAAGTCTCTTTTCACAGTAGTACTGTGTAACAAATATCAAGTCCATTCTGCAGGTAGGAAAACCAAAGCAGCCAGCATCAGCCTTCCCAAAACTGTTGAGAGTGAACAGCAAGGCTATGACTTACACATTAGGGACACCTTACTTTCTGTAATGGAAGTGCTAGATTTTAGCTTAAACCCTTTAAAACTGAAATATTTTCAATCATTTTGATGCAAAACTCTAATTCAATTATTTACTTAATGCAGTTACTAATTCACTCTCTCTCTTTGGTGAACATCGGCAATTTGACTTTTATGTTTCAGTATTGTCAAAATATGCAAATAAAATATCTTTCCAGGAAGAGATTAGTTTCGTATCAGTTGAGCAAGTCTGGCAAAACAATTTCTGCAAGCAGAACAGGAACATACTGTGCTGCCTTGGACACGTCTTGAAGTTCAGGTTTTTATTTCTTGTTCTCAGTCTGACTTAGGCAAAGCACAGGGACATGGTTTCTTCATGTGGAAACCAGGAACAAAACAATTTCTTCAGTTCAATTATACAGTGACTACCTCCACTCTAGAAGAAGAGACAGAACTTCATTACGCTTTGGCAGTCCTTGAACTCATTTACAAACTCCACTTGTGATTATTCAGGTGGGAGTCCTTTTCTCACATCAAAACACACAAACACATTTTCATTTCACTGCACTGATGAGCTTTGGTCCTGTTTGTCATCCTGGCCCTTCTTCTCACTCCCTCTGCAAGACCAGAACTAGTTTGGTAACCCTACTTTTTTCTTTCTACTACTATTGTCCCACATGCCACTAGGAATACAGCTGCCCCAGTCAATGCTATTTAAATACAAATCTCAGCAAAAAAACCTTTGGGACTAAAAACACAGAATTCAATTGGCTGTAATTTAAGAAGGCAAACCCATTATATCAGTCTCTGGTCTGTTCTGTAACCATATGCACAGAAAAGAAAGGAAGAGGGCAATCCAAGCAAATTCCACATTTTCTCTTTTTATGGCTTCTGCAGAGACTTTGCCCCAGAATGGGCCCTACCAAGTACTATGTGACATATGAATGAATTACTGCTTGGGGACAAGGATTAGTTACGTACATTGCCAACGGCGCTGCTGATGCAGTATGATAAATTTTAACTCCTGTAAAAATAGAAAAAGTAAAATATTTGGAAATGTAAAAGGCCTCTTCCTGTGCCCCTGAATCCAGGAGCCAGACCAAACCCCAACAGTTAATGAAAAATATTGTTTTATTAAACTTCCTGAAATTTGTTTCCTTTATGACATAGTGTGTATATGTAAGTTTTTAAGTATATGTTAAGTGTATATACATACACACTTTATATATTATAGATATATTTGTAGTGAAAGATGACATGAAGTTTTCTTCCTCACAACAGCCATAGCAAATACATAGGACTATTGAATTTCCAGTGCTGTGGGAAAAGACTGAGGTTTTGCTTCTTACAGCAGCCTTCACTCACTAAAGTATTTGGGAAAGGTGATGCAACAGATCCATACTTCCATCAGCAGCCAAGTGTATGGAGGGTGCCAGCAGACCTGCACGTTTACTCTCCTTAACTGGAGCGCTGCAGGCTTGGGCTTTAGTCTGGCCTTCCCCAAATAAAACAACTTTCCTTCACTGCAATCTACAACTGCAAGGGAGACACCAAACAAGCCACACTTCCCTACCCATCTGCCTTCAATGCCTGTACTGTCACTCCTCCTGGCATTGTTCCACCATGTTCATCAAGAGACATACTCATGTTTCTCAGCATGAAACTTAGACCTTCCTTTTGTTTTTTGGGAAAAAAAAAAAAACAACCAACAACCAAACACCCAAACCAACAACAAAAACCTGCCAAAGAAATAATAAAAACCCAACCAAACAAAAAATAACTGAAAGGCTCCAAGGGATGAGCTTTGTCTCACACAGTTTTGCACAACCAATTACTTGGTGTTTGCACTGTGCTAGAAGTCAGGTTCAAGCAGAGGATGGGCACTGGTGTGCTAAGCTGTGTATAGAAACAGAGCATTAAAAAACCCACCTCCCATTTAAGTGAGTTGGAAATGGAATTAAACTTTCCAAAAGAAGATATACCGATTTTTATCACAATAAAAATCAGATTAAATATATATAAGACTAAAGAAAAATATTAGCTGAAAAAATATGCATGACAAGGGACAAGGGGAAAGCTCATTAATGTGACCAAAATGCCACTATTTCATTTCCTACATGGAGAAAACACTGAAGTGCAGTAAAAAACTCCTCATCCTACACAGGTTTCATCAGATCTTTTTACTTTCCCATGAAACAAGAAGCTTTTGTAGCATTTACCCAGGTTTCTAACTGCTTATTTGCAAAAAAGTGAAGAGTGAAAACACTAATTTTCAGGATCTACCTCTTGTTTGCTTTTACGCTAGAAAAAAGGAAAGCAGGAAAGAAGAAAACCTGAATAAAACGTTTTAGAAAAAGCTTTTATAAAGCTTACTTGCAGTTTTGAGCATGCTGCACTCTCAAAGACTGTGTTTCCGATTGAAGGTTGCCCTGACAAGGACAGGATGGGCACGAGCAGCTTCACACGCTTCCCCAAAGACATGGGATATCACCAGCAGCAAATTGTTGTTCCCTCTGCTGGGGACTGAGTGGGCTGCAAGAGTTGGAAACCCTGTACTTTGTATTTATTCCTCCAGGTCTGGGTGCAACATCTGGGAAAGTGTTTTGGAAGTAGTGGGAGTAAAGACATCGTTCTTGCCTCCATGGCACTTCAGGGCTACACATGGTAGACCACAATCACGCCAGAGACCTTAGATGAACTGCAGTTCTTTGGAGGTAGAGCATTAAGTACTAAAAGGTTGGCTTAGAGAAAAATCTTATTCTGCATAATGAAATTATCATTATTCCCTCGTGCCACACACAGACAAAACATATGCACCCCATATTTACAAAGTCAAGGGGCACTGTTGAAAATATTTTTCATAACCTTGAGACTGAAAGTAATCACAGACGCAATTAGACTTGCTTTCCCATCAAAGTGCCTTGGAATAACCACACGGGCACTCTTCCATATCGGCACAGCATCAGACCTACAATGCAGAGGAATGACTCCCTGTGTGTAAGGTGAATTCAGAGCTTGCAAAATGTGCCAGAAATGAAATCATTTAACTTTCCACAGAGCGGCTATTGGAAGAGAACTGGATGTACAAGCTCCTTCTGGTATGGACACCTGCCTGTAACTAGCTGGATTCAGACAACTATCTCACTACATCCAGAGGCTCCCACTGCTACATCACCTTTCTAGGCTGTAGTGGCTTTGGTGAGCCTGCCCTCACACCCCTGGTACATACTGCACCAGCAGACATCTGCTCTTAAATATATTTCTGTCCTGAAAGGTGAAGCCCCCCACATCAATGGGAGTAGGCCGAGGTTTCATTTATTAAATAATCAGTTTATCTTCTAAAGAGAAACTGCATGAAGAAAGAGCAGAAAGGCTCTAGAAAGAAAAACTTCTGTGAAATATACTCGTTTTCACATTGGAAAGCTCCACTGTTTATTGAAACTGGCAGTAAATTTTAAACACTAAAAGAAAGTATTTCTTAAAAAACAAAAGCATCACCCAACACAAATAGAACCTCCTATTTTACTTAAAGCAAATTAATTTTTAAATTGGCTTTGTTTATTCAAATTCCCAGTTTCTGAAGCAGCATATGAACCTGCTGTTGGCAGTTTTTTCACCTGACAGATTTTCATGGTACGGGGAGAGCTCAGGGAGAACATTGGACATGAGAAAGAAAAGCTGGGGTTTTGAAGAGTGAGTCTGGTGGGTAGGTGACAAAGAGGTGTTAGAGACCAAAAATCTGCACAGTTCAAGTAAAATCCAGACAGATTATTTTAAAAATGTTGCTTCTTCCCAATATTTGTCTAAAGAAGGGATTACAAATCTGTAAACATCTCTCTGGAACTTATAGTTAGCAAAAGGCATTAAACAGACCTTAAGAAAACAACAGGTAATGAATGGAGTTTTAAAACCTACAGAACAGAAATAGATTTTTTGGTGCCTCTGACTTTTTAAGTCCACTCTGAAAGCGCTCAAAGGAAAATGTGAACAAAGACTAATGACAGGGGCCCTTTCATATTAAAATAATATATGGAGCAACAGTGAGTGAGAGGAATGCAATGTTTGAAAAAGCACAGACTAAATAAAACACCCATGTACTCACTAGTCCTCTCTCTTCTAGGGTGGTGTCTCAACCCAGCTACAAAGGAACATCTTGGGGAGGGAATGCTGTCATTTTCTCAGGTACAAATCTGTACTTCTGAGATGTTTACCGTCTCCACGTAAAACTGCTGAAGACTCCTTGACACTGACAAATAGGCTTCATTACGTCTGTGGCAAAGGTATTTGCTCTCATCTCTCAGGAATGATATAGGCGTTGATCAAGGACAAAGCACCAAACACTAAAAAATTCACTTGGCCTGGGGGCTGTATTCAGCCTGGCTTTGTAAGAGCCTGACAGAGCAGCCCCTCTACTGCAGCAGCAGCACTGAGAAGGGTGACTGGGGCTCACGGACGAAGAGCAGCGGTTGCAGCCCAGTATCTGAGTCCCACAAAAGTGCTCTGGTTACAGACCTTGGCCTCCTCCACTCCTCCAAGGCAGAAGCAAAGCCATGCCTGTGATACATGGTGCCTACAGCCATGGATTAAATCCATTCCCACTTCATGCCACCTGGAAAGTCCCAGGCTTTTACAGCTGTTGACCCCAGAAAGCCGCACTGTCACGTTCATCCAGAAATTTTTAACTAATAACTGAAATAAGGTTGCACAGAAATACAGAATGCTGATTACTACCGCAGTAAATGAAAGTCCTGTGGAGGTGAGAGACAGGAATAAATCTCTTGTGTTTCAGACCCTGTAAAATTATGTCCTGCGTAACCTCAAAGCAGGAATCTTCTTTCTTTGTTGACTTCTTCAGGATGATTCACACAATGTTTTAAACTCCTGAGGTTTCTCCATGTGCTAAGGGGGTAGCCAGGATGAACTAGAACTGGATTTAACCATGAGCAGCTTCAGATGTTTAGATGTTCATACAGTGGAAAGAACCAGTATTATTCAGTCTGTAGGACTCAGATGTCCTATTGGAAGTGTCAATGGCAACTTTAGTACTGCCTAAAAGGACCGAAATAGCCACTAGAGATCATAAAATTGCATTCCAACTTGTTTCCCTCTCCATCTTCAAAGTAAAAGCAGCAAAGTGAAGAAGGTGAGTCCCACCAAGGCTGCACAGGTGCAGACCCCTTGTAAACACCATTCCTCATTACACAAACCATTCCTCAAACACATTATACTCTCCCCATTCCTGGGGCCAACACCAGCACCTGCGCCAAGTGCAACACAGATGAACACAAACCAAGAATGCAACCCATGGCTGTTGGTTTTCCCATTTTTGAAGATTATTGCTTTGTGGAGTCACACATTAGTAATTTTCTTTAAGTTCACTGAAGCAGAAACTAACTCAATGCAAGTCCAGTGAGCCAATTTCTCGCAGTTTCTCCTTGCAGAAAGAGTTGATAAACCTGAGCTGCGAGATTGCCTGCGAGCCCTGAAGGCTCTCCATCACACCTGATACCTCCTGATAGCTTTATTTGATGATCTGGCAAAACAACAACAAGAAGCTGATACTAGAAAGAGAAATTTAATACCAGTGCTTGTGATTTACGCAATGCTCTATCTATCAGAGGTTTCACTTGCAGTTTTCCCAGCCAGAGAGACAATACGTAATTCAAGCCCGCCCCCCAGTGGACTCCATGCCCACACTAAGTTTTGAGGACACTGGTGGCAAGGATTGAGGAGCTAGGTGACAGCATACTTAAAAAACCTAGGAGTTACTCCAAGAGAGTTAAATTCAACTGTTACCATCTATAATATTCTGTTTCTGGTCTTCATTAGGATGAAAAGAAGTATACCTTCCCAACCAACAAATCTGTTCATCCTTTTATAATACCACATTGTTTTTCCTCCTGTGTCTAAACCACTGTGAATATTTCAGTGGCTATGCATACAAAATCATGTAGGTTGGAAAAGATCTTTAAGATCATCGAGTAAATGAAAAAAAGAAGTTCTCAAACACATAGTGCTTAGGTAAACAACTGTCAGCAAGATCAGCCTGCCTAAAAAAAATACGGTGCAGATTATGCAATGCTGAGTTTCTGTGATCTTTTCTCAGAAAGTTTCCTACTGAAACTTGCTCACTCTTGCGTGCATAGCTGTCATACTTCATTTATACTTATCCAAAACTGCACTAATTACTGTGGGTCATACGTGAATAATTAACTTCTTTTGCCTGAAGCAAAAGTAAAGGCCAAGATAAAAAATGCAAGATGAGATTAGTACATGGCCAAGTACAAGATGAGTACGCTCATGGCCAATGCTACATGTAAGTCTGAATATACCAACTTCTTATCAAGATCTCTGAAGTGTCCCATAAAACACATTTAATTTTAACAGTATGACAGAGGTTTTCAGAGGTTTTCTCACTGGATCCACTGGCTAAATTCAGCACTGACCATTTCTCTAGACTACACTTCTTTCATCATGCCTGCTGCAATGTCAATACAAAGCAGTTATCAGCTGACTATTTAATGAAGGTTTTTGATTCTATGTTATTTTCTTTTTCCCTGAAGTAATAAACCAACTTCCAGCATGACTACAAAACAGTTCAGGCAGTTGTATTTTTGCATGGGAATTAATTTCAGCCAACTCACAGCCTGGCAGGTATCCGGGCTTCCTCTGTACTCAGCAGTGAAAGAGAAGCACCTTTGCAAGCCAATCCTTGGGTATACCTGAAGAGGGAATAACATGCCCCAGAGGTGCCAATCCCTCTTCTCTGCCTACCCAGAGATCCCAGACAGATAGCATAGCCTTGACACCCAGCTGCAGGAGAACCATGGCTGGAGATACAGATCCTACGATTACATCAGGTAGACAAACTCCTTTTGTGCTGGTGGAGAGCTACATATGCTTAAACTGGGATTTAACTACACCCTCTCAAGCCTTCAGTGCCTACTTCTGAGCACCCTAAGTGCACAGCCTGAGATTCAGCAGTATTACTATCTAGCACTGATTTGGGTTCACTACCTGCAAGCACTGGTCTGCCCCATGAGATCACTGAAGAATTACAGACGTCCGACAAATGTAGTTCTCAGTGTTTTAAAATGTCATGGCAGAAAAGAGCCTCTTCTGTTTCTGGGCTGACTTGGTGACATTTCTGAGGCTGTCCACATCTGGTTGGGTAACTCACATGATGATTGCTTATACTCCTGGGCTGGTCGCCAGTCTGGCAGGATAGAGAAGAGTGACTTCCCTGTGGTGTAAGCAGATAAATGGTATTTTTGTTTCAAACCAAGCACTCTACGGCTCTTCTCTGCTGGGCTCTCTCTCTTTGAATGTGTTACAGCCACGTAATGCTCAAAGAGTGATACAGGCAAGAAACAACACGGAAATCCAGGCAGGGAGAAGGAAAGGGACAGAGTAGGGTAAGACTGGGACAGAAGAGGTAAAACAAGAATGACAGAAAATGGTGACAGGGTAAGGGTATATAAAAGATATTAGAAGAGTAGGGATGAAAGACCACATTTAAGATGGGAAAGAAGAGGGAAGAAGAAAAAAGAATTAAAACAAGACATGACAAATAATGAGAGAGCAGAAGACTCGTCTTAATGGGAAGATACGAAGAAATCAGGAAAATTGGCCCAGAAGGAAATGTAATGAAATTTCCAGATCACCAGAACATTTCTGTTGTTTAAGGAAAGGACTTGTGCCTTACAGAAATCGTTTTAGTAGGGGGTATTAGGATGGAGCCTTGTTCAGAACTCCTCTCAACAAAAGTCCTACCAGCCAAAAGACATATTGGAAAGAGTGATGGAGATGAGGCTTCAATTGAAATGGAGAAGCCTTCACTTAATTTTCTAAAATAATATGTCATACTCTTTAAAGTACATCAGATCACAGAAAGCATCAGCAGATTCTCAGCAAAGAACAGTATTGTCGTGTATGCTGGATAAACACCATCTTTCCTCCAAGGAGTTAAAGGAATGCTGAAATCCATTACGAGCAGAGAGATCAACAAATTTAATTTAAGCAAATGAGCATCAGAGTAAGGAACAGCACTGAGGCTCAGAGTGTTCTGTCCACTGCCTTTCTAGCCATCCAATCAATCCCATTTTAGACTTGCTCTTGGGAACTTCAAATTGCTGCTCCCGAGTTCATCCACAATAAAATTACAACTATTATACAACACTTCTTCAGCTGCCCTTACTTGCCTGTCATACAGACTAGTAACAGCCCATAAAGTTAGTAAGGACACCAGGTATTGATTGAGTGTTAAGTATAGCCACCCCTGAGTGGGACCCAGCTCCTCTAGGCACCCCTCTTGCATCTCTGCTGGAGGGATCTAGTGCGACCAATTCTCATACAGTGATGACTTCCCTCTCTGGTATGGGATAGTGCCTCTGAAAGCCTCCAGAAATACTGAGGACTTGAGTTTACCCTTGAATTGAACTGAAGGATTTCAGGAGCTCCTGGCATCCAAAGCAAGTAGTTTCAAAAGAAACAGGTCTGTGAAACAGACAGAGTGAAAAAAATGTTGCTGAAGATTCATCACCACACTATATGCTCTTGAGGGTTTTCTCTGGACTAGCTCTGGTTGGTCCCAAAGAATGATCAGCCTTCGTTTGTTGAAGCACAGCAAGTATGTCCCTAGAGGCCACTTTTCTGCTGAGTTTCATCTGAGAAGAGTTTGGTTCGTGCTGACACCAGACTTGTGCTGCCAAGAGGGGATGACAGCGAAATTCCATTCAAAAGCACACTCCTGACCTGCACTAGAATGCCAATGCACTCACAGACATCTCTGTTATTCAGGTACAGGCCTTTGGCTCTTAGTGTAGGATGACAAGCTCATTATGCCCTAAACTGGACAGAAAGGCACCTGCTTGTCTTAACCATGGTGCACAATGCCAGCAAATCTTACCTGTGTGCGTTCTCCGGTGAGCTTTCAGGTGGGAGCTTTTTGTGTATACTTTGTTGCATCCCTCAAAGTCACACCGATGGATGCGCCGCTTCCTGGAGTCTGGAGACTCAGACCTCCTCTGACGCCTTGTGCTCTCAATACTGAACGGTGAAATTGAACTGAAAAACAGAACAGAGACAAAAAAATGAAGCAAGAGAGCGGTGTATACCCCAGGCCCCCAAAAATCAGCTGTAACAGAAGTGACTGCGCTAGAAGTGACATAAACAATGAATTATGTATTTCCTTTTCTACATTTTGACACAATTAGTGCTTGAACTAGAGCATATTTTGCAGTATGAAATAACTGAAGTCTTGATTTAGAAGTGCTTATTGCCCAAAAAACCCACCATGATCCTTGAAATACTGCTCCAGTAATGAAGCAGCCTGACTTTAACTGAGCTCTATTTCTATTTGACATGTGTCCAGGCACAAGCTCACTGAACTGTTTTCTAAACAAGTTTATATATAGCCTCCATAACTTCTCTTTGACAAGTTTAAATAGATAAAAAGCCTGAAACCTTTTATGAAAAAGTGTTTCCAGTACCCAGATCTGAACTATGGATCTTCGCATTAGGCCAAACACCTGTTGTTTGCTTGAATACAGACTGCTAACAGATCCAGATCACCCTGCAGCAGTGATTTTTCCATTTTCTCATTTAACAATTCTCAATCTATCACATGCAAGCCAATGAAATTTATTTTCTTTCAGACCACTGATAAATGAAGTTCATTAGAACAAGGCCAGAGAACAATCCCCACAGAAACACATAAATGCTTATCAAAGATACTCCATTTACAGCAATGTCCTATAGCCTATCAGTTACCCTAATATTAAGCAATTAAAAATACAGCATTGAAGTAATGTTGCATGAGTTTCTAAGTACAGTGTGTGCTGGACCTAATACTTGAAGAAAGCCTTGCTACAGCAATGCATTTGGCTTGGTTAGATAAATTATTATCAAGTTGGAAGGCCAAGATTGAAACCCTCATTGACTGCCAGTAATTGTACTACCCAGCCATAAATCATTATTAACTGATCATCCTATCAACCTCACTACGATTATATTGCACAGCAAACACGGTCACCCACAGCTACACCAGGCGGTTTAGTTACGTACGGGAACAACTCTGCCCTTCATCAGGTTTCTGGGGCTTCCCAGGTTTATTGACATGCAAGATAAATGGGCTACAGATTCATTAGCCTGTTCTTTTAGACTCTTAAGATCAATCTGAACGAAAAGCATGAACCTTTGGGGAAGCTAAGGTTCTAAGGCGGGCCCTTGAAAGGAGCACTGATGTTGATGCATCTGCTGGGAAGCACCTCTGTTAACACTGACCTGCAAGCTCCTGTTAGAGGAGCTCCTGCACAGCTATAGCTGTTACGGGCGTACACTGAGCTCCTAGAGCTTTCCAGAACTTGCTGAGGGCTACTTATAAAGGGGGCTAAAAGTTTGCATAAAGCATGTCACACCATTAACACGTGATTTCACTGATGTTCTAATTCTCTGCACACAAATCTCTAAGCCTTGAATTAGTGGTAGTCCAAATTAAGCACTTTTATTTTTGTTTAAATATTTTCACAGTAGAATCCTAATTTGAAGCACTAATGGGGAAAAAAAGTGCTTTCTTTATGAACAGTACTCTTTCAACACATATTCATATTTCACCTGCAGGCTAGAGATTCTCCAGATTAATTATTTTTGCCTATAGTATGATGCATAATAAACAGATGCACAGAGAATTCCTGAAATGAAGAAAGAAGTGGACAGAGAGCCATAGTAACAACATTAGCTGGCAAAAATGGTCCCCAAGAGAGTAAGAAACATTAGCACTTTAACTATATGACTGGAATACAGATATGTCTAGCGCTCACAGAAATGGCTTAGAAATTGCATTTAACCATCTGAATCTCAGAACAAATAAAAGTCTTGGGTTAGACAATTCACTGAGAATGGTTTCACTGCTCCATTGGGGTTTTTTTTAAACATCCCACCAGCTGAAATGAAAGCAAATGTGTAAATGTTAAAGCTCAATACTGAACATACAAAATCCAGTGGTCAAAACCAGGAAATCCTGATGTTTAAAAGTAACTATTTGCGCATCCTTTTTGCTGAAAGTAACTTATGAGCTGTCTTAAAACTGTCTTTTGTAACAGAGCTTTCAGATCCTGGATAGTACAGCTCATTTAAATAGGAGGAGGATCAAGCTTAAAATGCTGCTGCAGTTTTCAGCCCCGAGACAAACAGAACCTTGAGAAGAGTCAGCACCTCAAAAAAAGCTATTTGTCACATAGGAGAAAGTGATCTCACTGCTGGGAACTGCTCTGTGCTTTCCCGGATATTTATACAGAAGAGGATAGCTCAGAGCAGTGCCATGACGGTGGCACACAATCAATGCTGCTGCTTTTTAACTGGATTGCTCCCTCTCTCTAAAATGTGTAGGAGCCTACTCATCCCACAGGAGGGAAAATAACTGAGCAAGCCACAGAAGGTGACGAATATTGTCACCATCCCCTGAGAGCTTCATCGCTTGCTCAGCACAGCAAGGAGAAAAGCTATTGTCAGCTAGAACCAGCAAATGTCACCTCATGCCTTCCCTTCACAGCCATGCAGCATAAATGACAAACTGACCAGCAGAGGAGACCCACATGGCAAGCGAGAGCATATGTCCAAGGTGCTTTTCCTCTGCCACTTCAACTTCTGTGGCACAGGGGGACCCCCAGCGCAGACATGTTCAATGGTGGAAAAGGAGCCAGAATCTACCTGACACCACCAGCTTTGTTTTAGCCTTGCAAAAGCTGTGTGCGTTTACATGGGGATATCACCAAAGACCCTAAAAAAGTACAAAGTGCTTTTTTGAGCTTCCTCAGGTTAGTCCCTCTCACAGTAACTTCCAGATGAGTTGCTGATGTTCTTTCCCTTTGCCATGCAAACAGTAAAGGGATATCTTCTTCTTTCTCAAGCAATTTCTATAAAATACCCTCACTGGCCAGACAGACAGAAACAAAGTCCTCAAAACCACATCTTGTGCCTTTTGAAGACCACAGGGGCTGTGCCATGTGTCTCTGGTCAACACAGGGTTCCCAAAACTACTGTTTGATGGCACCACGGTAGACAAAGACTTTAAAATGGATGTGTCAGGGAATTCACAGGCATTTATTTTTTCAACTAACTTACTTTTCCTTTTTGTTTAAAATTTTATAAAATAAATAAAGAAAAAACACCACAAAAAAGACCACAATGCCCTTCCTCCCCCAACCAAAACCCAAACAAACCATATTGTAGCAGCCCCTTTCAAATTCAAGTGTCGCCCCAGTGACTGCGCAGAGGGAAGACCCGGAAACCTGTCATCAGCCAAGAGCTACCAGGGTACCCTGAGGAGGAGCTGCCAGTTCTTCTGTTAATGGCCACCATCTCAGGCAGCCTTTAAGGCTCAAGGTGGGCTTTTGCAGTAGGACTGATGCCACACTTAACAGCTCAGCAGGATATAGTAAATTACTGCTGAAACATGAAGTTTGAAAGATAAATTAACAAAGAAGAAAACTAGGTTCTGACCTGTCAGCTTGATGTTTATTTATTTGCAGCTCGTTGTTTCTAAAACCAGTGTAATTTCTATGTTAGTGCAGAAACTCTCACACCTAATGGGAATCCTGGGAGACTGTTGGCTGCCTCCATGAGCCGCTGCAACACCTGTAGTCAGTACGGCTGGTAGGATGAAATGAATAAAACCAGTGCGAGCATTTAGAGTGACTTATAAAAATTCAGCCGTGTTACTTCCAGTTAGAAGTGAAAACATGCATCTTTGCAACTCACACATGGCCAACATCTTGTCTCTCTGATACAAAGAAGTCTGCAAAACCTAACACCGACTGGGGCTTCACCACTAGATGGCCATCAAGTTCTGCTGAACGTCATCTGCACTGCACGAGATGTGGATTATAACAACCCCGGTTGCAGAATTGTCTTTCCTTTCTATGAATGCTGCCCATGACCTCCTAGGTGTTTTGCCCCTGTTCTGTGCGGACTGTGAATAGCCCTCGGCACAGGCAGCAACACTGTTAAAAACCACATGTAATGGGTGTCTTTATACTGATCCTGTTTTCTGAGCAATATGCCAAGCAGAGCTGCCTGGGGAGCACAGTTTATTAAAGCCTTGAACTCTGTTCAGTCTCGTGACACACCACAAGTCCCTGCACGCTGGCTGCTCCCCGCTCACAGTGTGCTCAAGTGCGCTCACCCTGTGGCAAACACACAGGGTTACCTTCGGCCACCCAAGCATGAGCTCCTGCGTGCTGCTGGCACCCCAGTGAGCAGGCCAAAGGCTGGCTGACATGGCCAGCGAGGAGCCAGGGACGTGCAGTGAGCCACGCTTTGCTCTTTGCTCTACAAACCCAAACAGTGTCCCAGTGTTGCATCCTCACCCTTGTGGTTACCAGTTTTATTTTTCCTTGGCCCCTGCGCTATGAGCTCAGACTCTTTGGCTATGCATCCTGCCTGACTCCAAAGACCTCATGGGAAACAAACTGATCCAGGGCTAACAGGTCACACCAGTTTGTGCCCAACATCCCTGTCACCTTACCTACGTCTCTCCTCTACAGCAATCAGGCTGCATTACCTTCCTCTAGCTGGCCCTGCAGTTAACTGAGAGACTTGTGGCTGCACCCTAATAACAGTCTGTGGCTGCCAAAGGCAGATGCTCTCTTCCCACTGGGGTGAGACCCAGGACGTATCAGCCATGTCCCCTCCACTCTGGCTACTATGGGAAGAAAAACCAGATTGAGACTCAGGCCTGTGCAGCATCTGCTCAGCCTGGAGGAAGGGCTCAGCAGGCCAGACTGTGTACCATGAGTTGTGGTCCTCCTGTGCTTCTCAGCCCTTGAGCGCTTGAGTACAAGATTTGGCTGAGATGGCACATCAGGACAGTCCCACTCCAGCTGCTTTCTGTTGTGTTGGCACCAGCACTTGCCTGATTCTGCAGCAAGCCAGTGCAGGAGACACAGTGACGAAAAGAAAACTCTGCCAAAAAAAGATGAGAAGCTTTTGATAGCCTGACTCCCTAAGTGGGAGAGTCTGCCAAGTACCTGCACTGACATATGGCAGAGGATGGGAACCTCTGGCCATGGGTTAGAGGAGTGTCATCACCCCTTTTAGTGGCAACCAGCTGTGATTACCACAGTTTCCATGCAAATTTAGAGTATGTGTGAAGAAATTGAGAACATGGACATAAGCAATCAACATCAGGAACAACTGGAAAATCCAGCTTTTGTTCCAAAGAAAAGTTGCTTCTTGTAATATTTGAGCATAAGCACACAGCAGAACAACCACATAAATAGACAGGCTGAAAACAAAAATTGGGAGATATGACCATGTAAAATAACTATGAGCTGACGATGTGCTTTGGCAACACATGATAGAACCACTCATATCCCACCCTCAGTTCAATTTTGGACATTCAGATATTTACAAGTTTTCTGTTTTTAAAGGGAAAAATATGTCACTATACAATACTCAAATATTCAAATACACTTAGCAACGTGAATCTTTACTTTATGAGACACGCAAAGTTTCTGGGTCAGCCTGTAAGTTATCATAATTAAAAGTGCAGGCAAATTAAATAAAAGCAGAAAACTAGAGTACAACATGCCTGCATTCAGATGGTAATGAGCAGCTGAAAAAAATCCTTGGATCTCTAGCATTTGTTCAATGTTCAAAGGGAACCAGGGCTGCAGAAAGAAGCATCATGGGTTTTGGCTGCTTGACATTTATAGAAACCAGAGCTGTTAAGTGACTAACTACAGACATAATTTTTTAAAATCCTAGCCTCTGGATTCAGTGTGGGATGGCACCCCCTGAGCACATTGAACAGCATGCTCACACACCCCTCACGGCACCTGTCACTCCTCCTTTGGTTCTCAGAGCAGCTGCCCACCAAGGACCCTCAGAAGCAGGGGTGACCACAGTCCCAACACCTTTGCTTGGCTCCTCTGGCACTTTTCTGAATGAACACACCCACAGCAGCACACCACTCATTCATGGACCTGGTGTCACTTGAGAAAAAGTTAAGTTCTATTAGTTAAGACCGTAAGTTTCACACCCTAACAGACATGTGGCTACTCTGTGCCTTTTTGAAAAGCAGCTTTGAATTGCATTTTCCATATTCCAACTCTCAATTACTTTATTTTGTAGCACCTTTTCACATAAGGTAATTCATTTTCTGGTAGGTCATATAAGGTTACCATCCCACTCAGGATGGTGGTAACACTACACACTACACCATGAAGAAATATGACATGGATTTTATTTCTCATTACAGTTTATAAAACTCCTTCTAGTAGCCAGATGCCAAAATCCTATTCTATAAAAGCATAGTAGGTTTTTTGCTATAAAATGCTTAAATATCAGGGCCATCTCCTGATAAAAATCTTTACTCACTCAAATATTTACCTTTTTTAAAAAAAAATACGAAGTTGCTACTGTCCCCTGTTCATAAACAGACACATGCATATATACACACGTATATTTTCTCCTCTGATTCTTAGATCCTAATTAATGTTTCATGAAAGGCAAACAGCTGCCTTAGGAATGTTAGACATTAAAACATATCAAGCAGTCCTTAAGGCGATCATAAAAGGGAAATGTGCTACTCTTTTATTAGCAGTAGTTACTTCAATCACTGTACTTTAAGGTGATGTTATACTGGAAATTATACTTTTTGTCAAGAAAGATAGAAGGAATTTGGCAGCATACACAAACAGCGCACATATTAAATGGGAAAATTACATGGATAAACAAGACAGAGATAAAAGATGATCTGAATACATTCGGTTCAGAAAGTGCTTGATCTGGAGCTGGAGCAAAGCTGCACTAGGAGCAGATGGGCAAATGGGAGTAGGAGCACAGGAAGTTTCTCCTGTTCTGCTCTGAACTAGATGTCCACCACTGGCTGCTGCCAGAGGCAGTGCTCTGGTAAAGAGGATCTTCTGCTCCAGCTCCATATGGCCATTCCCATGCTGTTATATCCCTGACCTGGGCAGTCAGCAAACAAAACACCCTGTACATTTCTGACCTTGACTTTTTGTGCAGCATTTACTGTTGAGACCAGATAAAGGTACCTGAACTGCTGAGCCGCCGTGCAAAACCCGAGGGTGTCACAGCACTGCTCTGGCTGGGCTGGAAGTGGAAGCACAACTATACATGGAACAAACTGCTGGCAAAAGGAAAGAACTTTGGGGCCTACTAAGAAAAGCACTAATGTAAACCATGGCGCACCTTACCAAAACTGTTCTCCACTTCTGTTATCAGCTGCATTAAGCTGAGTCATGAGACATTTGTTTTATCCTGATCTATACTCATGCTGTGGGATCCAGGAGCACTTTCCAGCTCTTAGAATTTCGTGTTCTGGGGTGCATTCCAGCTCCACAGTGGGCTGAGACCCAAATACACACCCTATTCTCCTCTTTCATGCTGCTCCTCTCTTCTGGGTTTCTAAGGAAAGGAAGCTGGGCCAGTAAAGTATCTGTGACATGCTCCAGCACACCCCCCAGATCTGGTGACTGGAGAACTGTAAAGCACTTCTGACAGAGAAAACCCATGAATCAAATCTATGATGAACTCTGAAATGTCACAGGAAAAAAAACCCACCAAAACCTTTCAATCTATTTTACCCTTATTAACCGACAAGGTTTTACCCTAGAGAGCTACTGTGTAAAAAAGTGAAGGAATTACACGCTAACTACCTTGCACCTAGGCACTGCCTACGTTACTAAAATGTTTTTTCCTAGTTTTGAGAAAGTTCATGGTTGTATGACTTGCACTACTACATCTAGCAGTAGCCAAATCTGGGCAACAGCAACTCCCAGACCAGCCCTACTGAATTGCTGAGATGCTCCTTAACAAAGATGAATTTCTTGTTTCTCCTAACATGCCAGGGCATACAGAGTTTGTTTCTACCTGTAAAGGTTTTAGAAACATTTGACAGGAAGGCTATCATATTTTACACACAGACTTAACATTTTCAGTAATAATAAACATAATTCTGTTTCACTGCTCTGCCTTTCCCTTGCTTTGGACAGATGGACTCAGATTAAGTGAGACACTTGTCCTTAGATTTTTTCAGAGATTCTGAGGTGACACACGACAGCAGTTTACATATGTTTAGAAGGATTTTTTCTAACATGTGAATGTTACAGAGGATACACAGCTGCAATACTGACCCTTCCAGCTCATCAGGATGGCTGAAGACAGTGCAAAGACTGCCCTGGATGTCGAAGCCAGTAAGTTAACACCTCTTTTTGTAACATGATGTATTATCATGGAATAAAGACTAACAGAACAACTCATCTGTGGAGGGAACTATAAATTTTCAGCTCAGCAAGGTTCTTCAGAGGTAGACAAAGTTGTCCATAGTCTTGTCCTGTTTAAGGCTGAAAATGTTTGAAGACAGGGGAAAAAAAAGAAAGCATTTATCTGGGCAATGAGTTCCAGTGCTCAGCCATACTCATATTCTAAACAGTGTTTCTAATTAATGCTTGTTTTTTCAAAATAGTTCCTACAAGGTGTTTATATTCATAAATACATGTATCTACACATTATAATAAAAGACTACTAAGTGACCATGAACTAACATAAACCTTCACTTTTCTTAGAAAAATCTCCACAATTAGCTTATTTTGCTTTAGCCCGACGTTTTTCTGAACTGGAGTGAAAATTCATGAAAAAAAGGAAACCTCAAGCAGTGGGGAAACATCTTCACAATGAACTTGCAAGTCGACTGAAGTGCATGGGCAATGGTCTGTTCTTTGGATCTGAAGACAAACCATTGGATATCTTCCTGAAAGCAGGAATAATTCCTGAAATCTTGTATGCCATGCATGTTTGATGCATGCTAGTTCAGGCCTGGGAGCTGAACCTGGTCTAGCAGAGAAAAAGCATCTTATTTCATCTCCTCCTTTCAGAGCTGGCAGAACAGCAGTGATCATTCAAAGGATCTCCAGCACCAGCCACACAAACTCTCCCTCCAGACGGAGGCTGCATCAATGCCGAGTCTGTTCTTTCTTTTTTGTTTCCTTCTAATCAGAGCGGAAAATTGGGTAACTGAGCACCTACAACTCAGCTCTGAGATCACAGGGCCCTGCTTTTTACCTCTCCTGTTTCTGATACATACTTTTTCTTCACACTTTTCTAGCAACACATATTGCAAACAAGCCTTGTCAATACTGGTAATCTCAGTAGAAAAATATTTAAAAAGGGAAATAAGAATGACTGTGTTGCAGACACAGGATGAGCTGAAATTTTCATCATGGAAATGAGTATGTACATATATTCATGTCTTTCACCTTTGTTCTGGTTATGTGTTCAAAGAGCACAGACCCTCCACTTTCTAGTGCAGGACTCCCTGAATGTTCTACCTTGCTCTCCAGATTTCACTTTCTTCTCCTAGCTCTAATTCTGATTCTACAACACAGCAGTCAGTCCCAGTGACTGTGACAATGACAACGACAACTCTTGCTTGTGCATCCATCCCCTCTTGTTGGTCAGAGTAACAAATGTAGTGGTGATTAAAAATCCTCTGTTCTGTATCCTTAGCTGACAAAAATGACACTAACATCTTGCCAAGTCAGTGATATTAAATGAGGACATTGTTTCCACCGGGACTGGAGCTCATGTGAATGACCTTTACTTTCTTCCTGTTCAGAAGGGTTATTATTGATAAGTTAAATATTTGATTACCCTAGATACCTATGTGAAATGCAATTATGGGTGGTCATCTGTCATATTCTATGTCATCAAGCAGATTTTGTTAACTACTAAATGGCTGACCACACTGAAGTGTACATTTTGGTGCTCATATATATATATCCGTATATCTGTAAAGACAGCCTGTCACCCCCAACAGGAATCCATCTCAGAAGAGCAGTTTTTTAATGCCCCACACCCCTTTACAAGTTCCTGTGTGAGAGTATATATTGCCAAGTATTCATCTATAACTGAGATGACAGAACTATCATACTATTTAATCTGTCTAGGAAAAAAATGACTAAATAATTTAATTCATTTGGGGGACAAAAAAGTTACTGAGCCCAAGATCATACTTCAGATATTTGGGTTTCTTTTACTAACGTTTTTTCTAATCAATAAATTCTGAGATTTATAGTTTTGCGTGTTTTGGTCTTCCAGAGCACCCTCTCCAATTGAAAGGAATTTTTTATAGAAGAGTAAGAGAAAAACATCCTATAAATCTAAACTGTACCCCTCAGAGGCTTTACAAATTGTGTGACTAAGCATTTTCGTTAACAAGGAATCCTGATGTATTACTTTTATACAAGAAGGCAGCTTTTCTGTTCAATATGCTACCTTGTAGCTGGCTTTACAGCCATGCATATCAATGATGTACTCCTTCATTTGGATGACGAGATCCTTGCCACATCTTTATGGCTGTTTTGTGTTTGCAAAACTAAGTACCATGAGGTCCCAGTACATGAACAGAGTGCAGATACACTACCGCAATATGAAGAAAACCCACTACCTCTCCTTGCATCTGTGGTTTTCCACACCTATTTATAGCAATAGCCTCACCTGAAACAATGTTTTGGGCTTCACCAGGCCCAGCTTCTCATAGTACCTTCCCAAGGACTGCTACTTCTTTTCTCTTCCTTAATTCCTCTTCCCCCAGACTTGCTGCCAATTCTCCATCTGGGAACTGTCTCTCCAGAGAATCACAGGGCCAGGTTTTGTCACTGAGTGTCACAGTTTACAGAGATAGAAATTTACAGTGTTGTAGTTTCTGTATTTGCTAGTATTCGAAAGATTTCTGGTGGCTTCATCTGTACCCTGGATGTAAAGTGTTCCTGAAAGCTGCACGAGCCACTCAGACACACAGCTTCCCGAGAGGGGAACTCATGACTACCATCTATGAGCTGGAAGAGTTACTGCATCTTTTTACTGGCCGAGCACAGATCTGTTGCATCATGTGGGCAACATTCCTTTTCTTCTCTCTGTTATTAAAATCAACCTGATTTCCACCAGCAAATAGTCAGTTTGTGGTAAGCAGAGTTTTTCCACTTGTAATTAATTATGCAGCAGAGCACTAATGTACTTTTCACACATACCGAAAAGCCAAATTTCAACAATTCCTTGTTTATCATTACACCAGCTCAGCAGCCACAAAGATATCCAGCTTGGACATAGCCCTCATAAAGTCTGGCAAATCTCCCATTCTCTTCAGTGGAGTCAAACATAGGATTTCCCAACAGAAGTGGGAAACCAGAGTATTGTTTTCATGAACTGCTCCTCTTAACACCTTCTCACCAAGGCAGAATTGCATTTAGGCTCTCAAGTCTCATGAGCAAGGCAAGGTTTGATTAAGATCAAAATTTCTTCTGTAAGCAGGCATATGACCATAGGGTACATTTTGTACTAGGAAATACATCTTTAACAGATCTCCTTGTCACAGAAATTGTTCCAGTTGCACTCAGAGTACAAAGTCTATTTTTCCTGATAAATACACCATAACACTTTTACAAGAGCCTTGATTAGGCTGGTAGCCAAGCAACTCTACTCCTCTGGGCTTCACTGGTCAAGGTGGCTTCATGGGCTTGCTGTCATGGTCATCCACTTGAAAAACTAGGTGGCCCTAACTGTGGCTATTCCCTAGTCAGGGAAAATGACAAACATCTCTAGGATGACAACAATCTTCTTTAGAAAGGCAAGAACAAAATCCTGGTGGCCTTTTGCCATCAAAATAAAGCTTAAGATTTTACTCTAAGCATGTTCCACCTCTGCTAAAGCAAAAACTGAACTGAGGACTTGGGTGTTTATGTTCACTATTACTTCGTATGTGAATTTATGCAGGGATATAAACTGGGTAAGATTTAAATGAAGTTGCCTCTTCAGGTTTCATGAAATATAACATAATGCATTCTGCTGGCAAGGAATGTTTCCCCACTGGTAAAAGGGCGTATGTCTCCCCTTGAGATGTCAAGTATTCAATTATTTGAGAGAAATTATTCTGTTATTTCCAACAGACATTTCATGTTCTGTTCAGGAAAGGATAAAAGCATACAATGTTGAACAAGCTTTGCAACCGTCAGATTTTTTACCTTCCCTACACACTAGCAACAGGGAAAAATTCCATGTTTGCAGGCTTTATGAAATCAATTTTATTTCATTTCATCTCACAAGAATTAGTTAGGTTAATCATTTGGAAACAATGCGGCCCAACAAAAGAAAGACAATTCATAGTCATATAGTACAGTAGTTAAATGAACATTTTTCAACAGGAGGTTAAATGGCCACCATTTTTCAGGTTAGCGAACTTTTTCCTTTGATTTGAAATTGTCTCAGGGAGGAGGGCAGGAACCAAGTTTTCATCAATGCAGAAAAATCATACTGTCACCAGCAGAATTTCTTGCAGACACCTTAGTAATGGAGATCAGACGTCCTTCATCCACATGATGCTCCTTGTCCTATTTAGTGCTACATAATATTTCCATGGCCTTGTTATCAATACTTGATGTATTTATTATTCACACTACCATCATTATAATTTATTTTCACACTTGGAAGCACACTCACATTACAAAGGAAACTGACAAGGAAGCAAAGGGAATCTGCTCTCTTGGGAGCTGTCATATCCCTCCCAACTGCATCTCCTTCAAGGCTGAGAACCAAGGGATGGTAACAATGGGACACTCCGTTCACCTTGCTAATTTACGCATGCTGCTCATTAGCGCAGGTCGGCATATCTGAACGGCTGGAAGACAGTGCTCTGAATTTCAAGTATCTTAACTGTGCAGTCAGCAGCACTGGTCTAGGACCCAGTGGTCCCTTGTTTGTCACAGTTTTCCTGTATATATTAGCCCAAAGCCAGTTGTGCTGACCCAGAATCCAATTCATTCGTCTCTGGAATTCCTATTACTTCTCTGAAAACATTTATTCTCCCAAATCTTCACCAACAGGATGTTTGGCTTAATAACTTAAATCCACATCAGGACTCATTCAGTTCTACTCTTTAAATTTCCATTTTGGAGAAAGAAACAACTAGAAAATCACCACACCCACTTCTAGATATTTTCCCCTTCCTAATCTGTCAAAATGTCTGCCTGTTTACTATATGAGATTTTACAAACAGTATCAGCCACCAAATAAAGCATCAGCTAGTGCTGCCAATATAGTAATTAAGAGCAACTAGTGTGCTTACACTCAAGCTTGTATGGGAGAAATTGGAGTCTGTTAAAATCTAGCAAAACTCAACTCTGCACATATGTTGTTTTGCTTTGTTTTGTTAAATGGGATGGAACATACCAGAACTTTAAAGATCAAAAAACACCCATAATTTCCTAAAACATTTGGAGCCTTTGCACGCAGTAAAAAGGGATAATTATCAAAGCATTTTGCTGTCACAATTGTTCATTTGGAAGAGGCACAGGAAAAAAACAACCAAATCCAAATCCAAAACTCCCAGCATAACAGAATGGCATTGCTGTAACTGCAGTAAATAAGAGAAAGTGTTAGACAGATGGAGGGAGGCATCAGAGTGGCATTCAGCACAGGATCAGATGAGACAACAATGGCCATCACAAGCAACCGCCTCAGCAAGACAAGCCACACATCTCACCTTGGCAATGGGGTCCCATATCCCACACACTCCATGGAGCCACCTCCACTCTGGGCAGGTGTCCCTGCTGACACTGCCTCAGACGTGAGGGTGCCTGCTCAAGGCACCTTGTGACACCCACTCAGACAGTGGTGCAGAAGGGGCAGAAAGAGCAGGGCTCTTCCTTTCCCCTCAACTTTTCATGTCTTTGCCCCATTACATACTTTTATCCTATACAGAAAGGATGGAGTGAATAGGACTGTTGCTGCAGACTGAAGTAGAGTTTGATGCAAGACCACAACATGGAAACACAACTTGATATGCTAAGCATTTTTTTCAGGAATATTATTTTTGGAAAGCCATTCACTTAAATTACATCCCTAAATCCTCTTTGGAAGCTCCCATTTCCAAGGCCACCTTCTCCTCCTTTGCCTGGGTAGGAAAAGTGGAAGTCTGTAATGAGTTTCGTATCAGCTGTAACAGCAACCACAAAATCAGTTTCTCATTTACATCTCACACTTGGCCACTCAAATGCAACCATATGAGTTACACATACGTAGGTAGTCTTTCATACTGATAGAACTGATTTTTTAATAGTAATAATGTTAATTGTGACCTAGAAGCATCTTGTGGCACGATAAAGTCCCTCTCCTGCCATGTACTCGCCCCACAGCAGGCACAGAATTAAGCTGTAGCACTTCTGCCAATGTATTTGCTCCAGGTAGTGTTAAAAAGCTGTGTTCCCTGGCCAGTTATTTCTTGCTCTTGTTAGGGTCTTTCCTACAAAAACAAGCTGTCTGAATTTCGATATGTTTTATGTTCAGTAAATTATAGTCATTTTCATAATATCTTTAACCTTTTCAGTGGCTGATGGCCTGGCAGGTGGTCCTCTTGCATCTTTTCATACTAGAAGTCTGACAAATATTCTGGAAAAAGCAGGCATGGAGAGGCTATGTAAAATCACAGAATATCAGCCAAACAAGTGGTGCATAGCGCGCTGCTCTCTGTTTCACACCAGGATGGTAAATCCTACTGTCTTGTTTCTGTGACAAAAAATTGAGCAATAACAAAAAATTGTCCATTGCTCATCAGGTTTTGTGACAGGCTGCTTTTATTTCAGCCTCTCGAGTTCAAAGAGCAGAGAGAGATGTGGTTTTCACAGATGTCCCATGCTTGTATTTCTGCAGGGCTGACGCCTAACCCTACCCATCTGAAAGCACTGCATTTAAAAGTCATTTTGAAAGACAACTCTGTTATGAAGCCTCACATTATTTCAATGCCCATCTTTGAAAGTATAGACAAATTAAATGTACAGCTTCTCATTAAAGCAATATGTTGCATTTTAATAGAGCGAAGAGAGGGAAAGGAGGAAAACATGCTTGGAGCTCCAGAGCACTGCAAATGATTTTTCCTGGGTATTCTGCTCCATATCATTTTTGTGGGGGCAATTGTGGGCATATTACCCCTACCTCCTATCCCTCTTCCTCCTGCCACCATAGTATCAAAGTTCTATCATCTTTTTGGGAGGTGACTGAATCATGTAGCAGTATAAATGCACGTTTTCCAGGCAGAAGAGTAAATGTTAGCACTAAACACAACCAGCAAATGCGGGAAGTATGTAGTAGAAGAGATCAGAAAACAACCTGTCCTCATTTCTGACTGGGCTGTAAGTCAGAAATGCTACTTACTGTTTGCAATGATAGAAGGGAGTGTTTCATCCTTCAAGTAGGTGCACATTTTAGGTGAGCATGGTTAGGAGAAATCCTTACTGACACTAATATGGTGATGATGCCTATGGTGCTACTTCATGCTTTTCTACCATATACACATCACCAGACAAAATGCAAGCCAAATACTGGCATAGGATTTCTAAAAGGTCTCTTAAGAAAATGTTAGGTTTTCTTTTTGTAAAGTAATGATTAAAAAAATAATTGCATAAAACAGTTGTGTGACCAGACTGCTGCTGCTCTGCTGGCAAACCTGCCAGGAACTACAGGCTCCCAACTCTGGGACAAAAGAGCCATTATAGACCAAATATTCACAGGAACTCAAAGCTGCTACTTCATGTTCTGGCAGGAGTCCCTGAAAAAGGTGGTGCTGTGATTTATGTGCTATTCAATGTTGTTTTCAAGACATTCACTTAACTGAAGAAGCACCATTAGAATACATCAAGCACTCATGAAAACCCATCTAAATCAACAGTGACTGAAAATACATCATGTGCTTGCCATACAGTAATTGACACGTCATATTTTATTTGACATTTCAAGGACAGTAGTGCCTATTTAAATGGAAACACAGTAACATAATTTTTTCTTTTTTTTTTACTTGAGCTAGCCAAAATCTAATAGGGCATCTTGATAAAGAGCTGTTAAATGAATAGCAGAAGAAAAAAAAGAATTAAAATAGTAAAATCTCTAATGACTCAAATTATGAAACACAGAAGAGTCAACTTACAAGAAGATAACTCTACTAACATCATTATCTCAGGGGAAAATTCTGTTCACACTGGCTAAAAACTGATTGCCATGAAGCCATCATTTCAGCCATCCCTCTCCATTCCCTTTGCAGCTCTGCATGGGTTTAGGTCCACAACTAAAACTGCCAGGACTAACAGCATGACAACTGATAGAGAAACATGGGTTAACATGATGGGAGTACAGGAAGCCATGCACACAGCATGGGTCATGCTCTTTTTCCCAGCACAGACAAGACACTGCAAGGTAACAGAATTTTGAATCACATATGCTTCACCTGTCACCTCATCCTCTTCCTGAAGGCAGCTGCATAGGGAAATCACCTGTAATAACAAAGGTTCTACAGGACATCTTGACAGAAGAAAGGGGGATGTAGTATAAACCATTCAAGAGGCAGCAGCCATACATGCTGCTCTTTACAACATGACTAGGAGATTCCCTCAAATTTAACACCCAACAAACTGAGAGCTCACTGTCATACTTTCTTCTTTCCCACTTACAAAGATCACTCACAAAAGATCCTTATATTCTTTTGCTTCTCTTAAATAACCTTAAAGGGCTGGGTTTTTTTCCCAACATACGTTGTGATGCAAAAGTAAGGTGCTGACAGTTTTTAAACTGAGGGCTAAATTGACTGAATTAATCTGCTGTCACTGCTTTTACCTAATACTCTGCTGTACAGTCTTAACTGATTCTTTTTTGCTCCATCTTCTCTCCATTTCCAAGACATGAGGCTGCACTGCCTTGAACTGCTGTTCACTCAAGCCAAATGTATTTAACTCTTTTACTCTGCCCTCTCAGCTATACTCTGCAGCAAACTAAGCAGTTTGCTGCTCCTCTCAGGTTCAGTTCGCATTTGTACATATACTGAATGCAGCCCCCTTCCCTGAAATAATGCCATGTTCTCACTGAAAGCAGGACAAAGCATTTGCAGGATGAGACCCATGTGCTATATGTGTAATCTAATGATATGAAATTGTGTGGATGCCATAGAGGACAAGCCATTGTAAATGAGGATGGGTGGCCAGCATAAAGAATGCAGAAGCAAGCAAGCAAGCAAGCATGCAGAAACCTAAAATCCAGGTAAATACCTTCTATGAAGTATTCTTCCCCTCTGTTTTTTTTTTTTTTTCCTTGTAAGCTCTTACTTCAAAGAATGCAATGAATTTATTAATGAAAAATGTTCAATCTTCAGAGCATACAAACAAACTCATTCACCTATTTTGTTAAACCAAGGTCTTGCTCATAAATTCTGAGATGTCTATGCCCAAATGAGAAAGTAAACAGAAATCTTGTGTTACTGTAGAAGTTTATTAAACCAGAAGCAGGAAAAGGAGATTGAGAAGGCGGTAATCATGTTAGGCCAGAAAGCAGAGAATTTTAATCCTCCCAAAACCCTCAAGAAGTTTTTGGTGAATCTTTTTAATTGCAGCAACTACAAAGAAAAATAGTATGAGTAATGTGTCATATGTCTAATTCTCCTTTCAGAGCTGTGGAGAATTGAGCAAGGTAGAGAAAGATACAGTGCCAGAGTTTCATTTTAGACTTCAGAATTAAATACAGAGATCAAGTAGTTCAAAGGACATGAAAGAAAAAAAGACTTCATGTACTTTGTGAATTTAACTTCTTAATAGTTTTGTCTATGCTGCCGTAACAAGACAAGGGCATACTGGGGGAAAATGGAAAAAGACAAAACTACTAACGAATGTGAAGTCATTTTCAAGGCTCAGAATAGGATAATTCAAAGAACTGAGAACAAAAAGGGAGAGTAAAACTATAAAGTGATTTTTGACAGCCCTCTTTTTAAAAAGTGGCTGAGCAGATTTATCAAAGTATGTGAAATGCTTGATCCTAAGCTGAACTTCCATGAAAATAGAATCATATTCCTTTCTGTTCATAGGTCAAAGAAACGCTGCCAGCAGCAAAGGAAAGGACAAAGAGCACTTTCTGATTTTAAATTAGGGAGTGCTGCATGTATAGACACAAGTGCCTCTATATATCCAGCTAAAATGTGGTCCCTGAGCACAGAGTGTGTTTACACATTTAATTGACTAAAACTGAGAGGTCAAAGTCTGAATAGCTGAAAATTAAAAGAGTATTCAATGACACAAGTGAAAATGAGGCTAATTGAAATATGTAGACAATGGAAATATGCCAACTTACTCAAAATGCTTTTTCTAATTAACAGTTATATCAAGGCTCTGGAAGTAGGATGCACCAGAGATGAAAAGACATACTGATCCTGTAATGCCAATAGGTACATTTTCTGAAAGCACACACAGAACCAAATGTTAGGGCACAGTACTTCAAGCCTGTACATGCTGTGCTGAGCCCAGTCCTGCTCTGCTCTACCTGATGTTTGCCCTCTTTCCCCTGGCCACATCTACAACCCACCAAGGAGAATGAGGCCATTCCAGCACCCTGCAAGCCATACACTGGGGATGGGCCATTCTCACACATTCAAGTCAGGACAGTCTGCTTGAAATGCCATACTTTTACTCCTACACACATGCAATGGGATCCATCACTTCAGAAACTGGATGGGATGTGCTGCTTTATGCAACGGCTGTGCTATGAGGCCGCTTGCTTCCCAGTCCTCATGAAAACACGAGCTTCTGCTTGTCCCACAGCAGGAGAGCACAGGTACCTGGTCTCATCAACAGTGTTTGCTTGTTCCTGCAAGCTCAGACTTTGGTAGGGTGCTGCCTTAATGGGAGAGACTGGCCTCCGGCAAAAGAGATTTTCTCCCCAGAGGGACCCATCACTGAATCTTCCCTTGGGGCTGTGAAGCTGGAGGAGGAGGAGCAGAGGGAGCAGCAAAGGAGACAAAGACAAGTGAAGGCATCAAATGTGACACAGGAGAAAACACATCTGCTGTTGTCCCAGTTCGAGGTGCAAGTCTTCAAGCTGAGCAGACTAAGGTCATTGATTCCTAAGTGCAGTTATGAGGGGGAAAAGTGTAAGACAACTAAACGAGCAGTTCTGCTTTTTGATTTTTGAGTCCAAAGTCACAGCCTTACTCCAATCAGCTCTACACTGGATCTTTCTTGTGCACCTGCACTGCTCCATCTCCCCCATTAAGCTGCCTCCTGTTGTGCGTGCTAACTTCTCAACGTGGTGTTATACAAAGTGAGAAGCTGCAGCCTCTCTGAAAAATCCGAGGGAGAAGGCACAAAGGAGATGACAAAAGCCCTGCAACATGTCAGTGGAAACAGCCCCTCTGTATACACCCTTTTACACACAGGTTGCCTTTCCATCCATACTCCCAGGATACTCCGAAAGCCCTTGCAAAGAATGCCATCAGCTTGGAAAGCACTGAGCAGACTTTTTAAATCAAGCAAGAACAAGCAAAAAGACACTTGTTGTGCTAACAAGTCCTAATACAGACCACAATTCTCACAGCATCTTTACATGTACTCTTCTAAATCTAGTTTGCTTTCAGTGTAACTACTTACAGGAATACAGCCACAGAAGGGTTTAAAATTCAGGTCAAATGTTAAGTTGGCCTGAAAGAGGCCATGCCACCTTAGAAGCTTATCTTCTAACCACCTTGGTTACCTGCTACACACATACTTTCAGGTCTATTGTCATGTTACACAGTTTGTGCTTCAAATTAAAACTTAAAAGAAAACTCAAAACACCTCTACAACTCAACTAGGCCATTAGATAAAGTTTTGGATTCAATATTGTATTATAAAATAAAACATTTAAAAGATGAATAAAGTAAAACTTAGGTGTTTCTGCATATCCTAGCAAGATCATATATAGGAATGAAAACTACATCATACTGAATACAATGTTGTTGGGAATTTTTTCAGTCCTAGTTATCTGTACCCAGCTTAGCCAAGATTTTTTGTCAACTCCTCTAATCGTGTATTAATTGTATTTGTATTTTAGGAGTATTGTCCTCCTTTTAGCATTATATTAAGTGTCAATTTTCACATGATGAGAACATTTTAATTGAAATTAATAGATTACATGTAAAAAAAAAAGGACTTACTAAAAATAAAAAATACTTTTAGATGTTCCTATTATTACTACTGAAATGAAAAGAAAGCAGTTCCATTGCTCTGAGGGGTTTTCCTCTACTATTGTTTTCACATACACATTACTTCAATGCCACTCCTGAAGAGGCAAACCACGTCAGGTCTCGACTCTAGATGGCAGCAGCCTCCTTTAGATTTTGGTTTTCTCCTTCCCTGGTGTCTTGGTCTTTGTTCCTTAACCCTCCAAACAATCCTATACTTCCTTCTCTTCCCCCAAAACGAAGACTTCAGTGCTCCAAGCTGCGCAGTTTGGGGAAGGTGACTGGAAAGCATTTTCAGTAAAAGAAATCAGGCCATTCCTGCAGTTAAGCTACAAGGTTCTTCAAAGCATACAGGATAATTGAGGCCTGAAATGGGAAAAAAGAAAGGAAGATTTTTCCCCTCCCCCTTTCCCTATCAGTCACCCGGAGAAATATTGGAAAATAGTGCTTTTTTTTTCAGCTAACAACAGCCCCTCAAAAAGGAAGGGGCAAAGGACAGAGAAAAAAAGAAAAGAGATACCGAAGAATGGAACAAAAAGGTGCCATTTCGTAACAAATCTGAGCCGGGAAAAAGGTCGACTTAAACAATATGGCTTTAAAGCACTGAACAATTTTACAAACCTCTCTCTTTGGACATTGTATACTGACACTATGCTGGTGGAGTCTATAGATGAGCTGAGGCTACTTTATGTATCATAAAACTTAACACATAAAGAAAGCCAATACTCAAGGAAAAACACCTTGTCTGAACACCTCTCCTTTTCTCCTAATATTTACCTTTAGCTTTGGCACTCAGCCACTAGAATTGGCCAGTATGTCCTTGCCCCATCCTGTTGCTAGTGTCTTCCCCGCAATGGGTTTAGGTTGGATACTGTACCTCCTCCAGCTCATTAGGATTTCTCACATGCCCTTTGACACGATCACAACTCCAAAATTCCAATGAATGAAACTGAAACACAGAAATACCTCAAACAGAGATTTCCAGAGGTCCATGCATGCATAATTCCTTAGCATCTGTAAACTGCTGCACTTAGAGCTAATTCTGTGAGCCCTTGAGCACGCAAGACACTTTATTTGGGCAAACAGTCACAGTTCAGCTAGATCAGACCCCTATGTGCAGTTTCCCATAAATGGGTCCTAAAAACCAAGCTTTAGACTTTAAGTTCACAGACACTATCAGAATTTTGAGGATTCCCACATACATGTGTGGCCATGGCTGGGGCACACAGGGACATCTGAAAGCACTCAGGGAACAGCTTTTTGGAATAATTACAGATAGAAGGCAGCTACTGTGGTGCTCTAGAGCATCAACATGTTATGTTTGGGCTATTTTCAAAGCCCTAACCCTCTCCACCCAAAGCCACAGACACCTCTAACCCTATGGAGAAGCAGGTTAGGGAGCTAACGTGTGCCAGTGCCCTCCCTGGCATGATTCACCAGAACTCAGCTGAACTTGGGTACCCACACAAGACAAGTGGCAAATACCCATGACTGGGGACAGGGACTGGACTCTGCCTGTTAGATTTGGCCATTCATCTGTGCAACCAAGATACCCCTGTTACTTTTGGGAAAGGCACTAACGTCACCAAGTTATGTCACTGCTAAAGGGCTCAAGCGTTAAATCAACAAATGAAGACTTCCATTCACCTATATTCCAAAACTTAACTTCTTGTCACATCACAGCTGAAGCATCCCAGACACAGAGCCCCAACTACCCAACAGTGACAGAAATAGTTCTGTGCTGTGTGGGGGTGGAAAACCCCTGAAACTGGTGGATCTAAACATTAAATCCTGCAACTGGATCCAAATGGTCAAACTTGTGTCAGTGAAGGACCCCAGAAAAATGAAAGGCATTCTCTGAAGGTGCAAGGTTTGCTTGCATGAGTGTACTTGCACCACTGAGATCAAAATCTTTGCTTTTGGGTCTAACACAATTACAATTCAGAAATGGCAACAGAACCATGGCCACTTTAAAAACAGCATCTCAAGGGCCCAACACAATTTATGAGAGCAGCAGAAATCACCAGTGGTCTCACCCTTAGGACTATAGTAATAAACAATTCATTTTTGTGCTACCAGAGAGAGCAAAAAGAGAGCAAACAAAGCAGTAAACCTCCATCTTCCCTTTACTCTCAATTATTATCAGGTTTATCTATAATTCATTGGTTTTACTATGAGAATCAACATAAAATCTGTTGAACAGAGTTCAGATTTATGAATTTATTTTCTCAATACCCAAGTGAGGCTGATGGACAATGTTACTGCCATTTTTCAGAGAAAAGAATGACACAGAATAATTAACTGCCCAATTCTTTTCTTCAATCTTCTTTTTTTCTTTTTTTTGGTGTTCTTTTTTAGAATATAAATGGAATAGAAATATAGAATGGAATGAAAAACATGGGCAATTGGGGCATCCTTAAAAATCAGAAATCCATGATAACCAGGGTGGCATTTAGCAGATAAGAAATCCTTAGTCACAGTCCCATATACCTACTGAATGTAAAGGTGTGTGTGATTCAAGGTAACTCACCCTTCAAACTCCATTTTTCTGGCCTTCACTGGGTGCTCAGTTTAGGATTAGAACTCACATAATGCCATTCAGGATTAGAACCCACATAATAATTTTCAAAGAGGGATTTTTTTTCTCCAGGATGACATCTTTACATCTCCATTTATTACGTTCTCTTTAAAACTCCTTCTTTTTTTCTGTTCTAACCTGGTTAAGTGGTTTGCTTAGACTCCTTTGATGGCCAAAGGAAAAACAGACCCGGGGAGAAACTGACAATTCTTGCAATATATCACCTCATTTGTCTTAGACATAAATGTTTTCAAATGGGATGGAGAAGTCCACCTCTCTCCAGTAAAAGCAGAATGAACTCTACTGATCAAAGAAGTCATACTGAGAGAAGCACCTAGTATTTTTTTATTGATGGCAGTATCTTCAGCTGGTATGCTGAAGGCAACAGGTGACACTGGGAAATCATGGCAACTATTTTCACACAGCTGATAAAAAAAGCTGGTGATTTGCAAAATATTGTTAAGAACAGAGAAAATGGAGAGGAAAAAAAAAGCAGACTTATTTGGTTTAGAAGCTGTTTGCTCAACAAATTGCTAAGTCATTTGCCTACTTATATTTACATATGTGTGCATTTATGAAATTGCAGTCTGAGTGAGGCACAGTGGAAGGTGTCTGGAGGCAACACAGGGCATGCTGATACACCCTTGACTTTAATGCATCAGACTTGTAATGAAGGACTAATTTGGTTCTAAGCACTAGCTTGGCAGAAACAAAATACTTATAGACTATTAATAGAGAAACTTCTCACAGAAGCTGTGACCTTTATGACTTAGCATGGTTTACAGCCCTACCTCTGTTACAATTAAGCAGAGCATTACTGCAAAGCAACAGATTTCTGCCTTTTTTTTTTCTCCTCCAATTATAAGGAAAGGACTGCTGAAGTACAGCTACTGTTTAGTACACATCCTGATGCAAATCCCTTCTGCAGTATGGAGGTATACTGAAACACTGCAGGTTTATACTGCTCTGAACAATGGTCCCTAATGTCCTGCAAACATCTAGCCTCAACAGCTGAAGGCCTAGGCAGACTTAAAGACAACAATCCCTATAAAACTAATTAATAATGAGAAAATATTATCAGTTACAATGTTACAGTGGAATTGGGGGAAGGGGGAGAAGTTTATTGAAGGGGCTACTTCTCTCACTTCCAAGTCAGACATATGTAATAGGTTTCTAATGACTCTGAGTATAATTAAACATTCAAAATCAGTATTGCAAATGCTTGATGGAAAACAATTATGAAACACATCAGAGAGGACAGTCCATTTACTATTTCAGCCTTTATTTGCCAAGCATGTGTCAATAAAAATACTGGTTGGTAAGGTCACTGAGACTAGAAGAGCCAGGGAAAAAATACATCAGGATTATTTTTAACACAAGTGGTGAAAGTCTATAACTCAGGGAAATATGTAGTGCAAAATACACATTTTCATTTTTAAACACATTAAATAAACTTTTTTTAAATCGTAAAAGATTCATCTGACTCCATCTGCTCACTGCTGTAGCTCACAGCAGCAAACAGCATCAGAGAAAGTATGTACAAAAGCACAGGTGCATGGGATTAAAAAAAAACAACAAAAAAAGACATAAAATAATGTAAAAAGACAACAAATTAGTTCCAGAAATACAAGCTAAAGAGATATTTGGAAATAATTACATCAATAGGCACAGTAATCCTAGATCTTCCTGGCACTGCAGAAATGAGGAGCTCTATAGGGATATGCCAACAGGTCAAGCAGCTGAACGAGCAACGAGCATAATTTTGCTGCACCTAAAAATGAGAACTGAACAAACTACCATGTCTTTAAGCAAATGGTGAGAGAAGCTAACTGACTGGTATTTCAGCAGTTTTATGTTTTGTAACTATTTGTGCCAGAGGAATTGATATTCTGAATGTTATGAGTGACAGAGCAGTCCATGGTAAACATGTTTCTTTAATTTATCCTAGTCTTAGTAACAGATTCAAACAATGGCAGAGCTAGGATTAATTTGGTCTCACGAAGAGAGTGCAGAGGGGAAAAGGCTCCCCAAGAAAATGATTTCAGTCACCTCTTTGACAGCTGGCCCATAACCATGTTACCCTGTGAATGCCGAATCTGTGAGATAACTGAGGGGAGATAGTAGAGCTCTGCACAGCCAAGAATGTAATGATAGGAAGTGATTATTCACTATTTTTTCAAAAAACTGGGGACTTAAATGGAACAGAGGGAAGAACTTCTTTACTTTTTTCACATAACACACTTAGAGCTCACTGCCACTGCATACTGCAGGGGCCAAGAATATAGATGAGCTCAAATGAGGATTAGACAAGTTCACGAAGGGCAGGGCTATATATGGATATTAAACATTAAGGTCAAGTAATAGCCTCAGAGGCTGAGGGGCAGAAACTACTATTTTTTTTTTTTTAATGCTGTAAGGTAGAAGATGGATAGAGGGACGGGATGCATGTATTCTAGAAGAAGAATTTCTCTATCACAACCTTGTTTTTCTGCTCTTTTGGTAAACACTAGCCAGGTTCCTGGGCTCACTTGGAAAGTGGGAAAGATTTTAGACTTTGGTCAGTTGTTTCTACACACACACTAGTGAAAATTACCCTTTTGAAATGAGCTTTTGCATGCCAGCTTTAGTGAAGGACTCCCATATCAGAGGTGTAGGTTTGCTAGTTCTTATGTCAACACAACTAAGAGGACCTTCACATTACTTGGAGTGCTTACAAATACATGGGAGCTTTAAAACAGTAGACCAAAGGAAACACGCTCATCAGAAAGAAGAAGGTTCAACTTGCAACACCAGGCTGTCCTGCAGTCCAGCAAGGCAGGGCTCATCACTCTACACTGTCCATTGTTTTGTTGACATCAAACTCAGATGACAAGCTGATGAGCATAGTACCACTTCCTATTCACATTCACTTCCTATTCCACATTTCATAGGCCAAGAAGGACATGCCAGGAATCTTCTCAGTATCATCCAGCCCAGGAAACAGGTGTAAGGAGCATGACGAAATATCTAAGGGCAGGGGAAAGTGGTGAGTGGGCTTCTCAGTCTCGTTGAGAGAGGCTAGAGGAAGGGTAAGGAGCCACTGCCAAGGCAAAAGGGGAAGGGACAGCAGAAAAAAAAAAAAAAAAAAAAGGACATGTAGGCTGCTGAGGTTCCTGGAAACACACTGTAAGCGGCAACAGGAAATCTGAAAGATTGAGAAGTGGCAGAGATTTCAACAGCTGGCTCAACAGAACAAGTCTCCTTGATCTCACTGTTGGGACAAGTACCTCCAAAAACACTCCTGTTCTCAGAATCTTAGCTACTTAGCTAAGATATATCTTAGCTACTTTTGTTCATCAGGTCTGGTGGTAGAAGTAACAATAGCATGGAAACTACTTTAATTTTCTCCATTGAAATCACTCTAGCGTTTAGTGCTCACACCAAGCTCAGACACAACACTGTTCAATGATATTACCATGACACAGTGATAGAGAGGGTGGATAAAAACCTAAAAAAAAAAAAGAAATCAAAAAACCCTCCACAAAATTGCCTGACAAGTAATTTTTATGAAATGAAAATAATTTACACAGCAGTTTTACAGAAAAAGGGAATTATGCCATTAATCAGCACTGCTGGATAATTACACTGTACATGAGGCCTTGCTTTTAGGGAAAAAATATAAGCTAATAAAGACAGTCAGACGATCGGTAATGGCAGGGCTTTTGGGAGATACCAGAGACACAAAGCTTAATAATTTAACACTAAGGAGTATAATGACTGTGAAACCAAATTATTTTAAGTTTACATTAATTTTCCACCCAATTACATATCTAACATTAAATCCAAAAGCTAGAGAATTCCCCTCAGCTGTGAACAACTACAGCAACAATGAGAAAGCCAAGGGGATGTGATCTCGAACATGACTGGACTCTGAATGTATCCTTCCAACTGCTGTGTACATCCTTAATATTCAGAGGTCTGCTCGAGAATTAAAGCCAGTTCACGCTTCCCTCCAGTTACTGCCGGTTCAAATAAGGTCTCTCCCTAATACAGTCAACTGCAGTCAATCAGTTTTCTTTGTGGTGTCTCTTTGCACCTCCCAAGCACCAGCAGCAGATGGCTCAGCCTGGCTGCCACATTTTTAAGAGAGAAACCAATGAAAAGTTGAACAACATTGAATTAACAATGAAAATGAGGACTGGAGTCTAATGAGAATGTTTCATTACCTTTGCGTTGTAAGCAATTTAGCCCTGATTATTATTGACCTCTGGCAACACTGCATCCAAGTAAAATGTGCTATCCTAAAAAGCATGGGTATACTGGAAGGCAGACATTGCTTCTCAGTGTACTCATAAATAAACCAGAGCATTTCCCTTCCTGTGTTAGAGGCTTACCTTACAGCTGAGTTATCAGCATTCAGCGGGCCCCCCTACTTTGTGTCTGTGCAACAAACAACACAACTTGATATAGTACACCTGGAAAATTATTATTATTATTATTATTATTATTATTATTGTTGTTGTCGTCATCATCATCATCATCATCATCATCATCACTTATGTGGCACCCAAAAGAGCATTAGGTACTTCACAAAGTAGTTAAAAAGACAAACTATGTGCTACAAAGGGCTAATACTTGGTGAAACAGTAGAACTACATGGGGTGGAAAAACAGGAGGAGATGGTGTAACAGGAGGAAGTATACAGGTTACAGGAATAACATTAAACAGTTACTAATGTGGGGGACATGAGGTTCAGTGCATGCTGTCTCTTCTTATTCCACACTGAGTTCACAGGAATCCCTGTGACAGGACATTTTGTTAGCGTGCTTTCCAAATCCACTGATTTTTTCCAGAAGTGCTGTTTGCTTGCATGCTAATCTTAATCTTTTTGTGAAGGTGTTGCAGGCTGAAAGCAGATACATTCAAAAGTTTTGCAGTTCCAAAGTAAATATGCCTATTAAGGATTCAGCAGCAGCAGCCACAGATTTTGAAACTTTCACTGATTTTACAGTGATGGCACAACAGAGTCCATGACTTCGGGCCAAGACGCAGTAGGCCAATTGCACAGGAGTCGCTCTTTTCCCTACACACGGTATAGTGCACCCACAACCCACACGGAGGGGCTCTGCACACCTTGGGAGCCATGCAGACCACTACGTGTAGCCAAATGGGTAGTCTATTCCCACTGGAGCTATGATGCTCTGTGAGCCTGCCCCTACTATGCACCTTGGTGTTCCAAGAGCTCTTCCCTCTCTTCTGTCACAGGGATTACAGCATCCTTCATGTGCTGACTGCATTGGGGACAGCCCAGGGAGGTGGCAGAATAGAGGAAGGTGAATTTAAAAAAAATGTCCAGGAAAAACTACAGCACTCATTATCAAATCCATCTACCAATACTAAAACAATGACCACACAGTTCCCTGCACTCCGGGCAACCACATTCCATGCAGAACAAAGCATGCTGCTGGCGCCTCCAGAATATTAATAATAGTAAGGTATGTACTGCAGCGGGAGGGAGAACCACAAGGGGTAGCGCTCCACGGGGCTGGCATAAGGAATGGATCTGCTTCAGGCTGCCTGCCAAAGGCACTGGAAAACTTGATGTTATCGAGGCTGCCCAAGGATGCTTTTTTCCCACCTGCAGTACACTTTGGAGGGCTTTTGCCCAGACCAGACTGCCCTGTAGCCAAATGCAGGTGGGTGGGAAGTATCCCTGCTCACTCTCCAGCCTCTCCAACTGGTACTGCTGCTTCCTGATGGAACAGTCACCAGAATCGCCCACCACCCTACAGATAAGAGCTTCTGGTTCCATGACATCCTGCCATGCCCATGGGCCTTTAGAGGTCACTAGTGTCATGGGTGAGCATCTTAGAAAGAAATCACTCCCCCCTTTTCCCATAACCCAAGGTGAAGCAACAGTAACAATGGAGGCTGCCAGAGAGGACTATTCAGGTTTGCCCAGGACCCACTGCAGATGCAGGGATTATGATGGTCTCCCAAGACACAGAGGAGAGAAGAGAAAAATTCACAAAATGCTGACAGAAATACCTCACTCCCTGCTAACAGCCTCTTATAACAGAGGTTTTGATAGGGGGCAAAAGCAGTAAACCAGTGTGGAGAAAGGAAGGGACACAAGGCGGAAAAAATACTGAGATGCCAGTGTCCATGGCACCATGGCAATGGTGCACCATTTAGCAAGGGGAGACACGTCCAAGGGAAGCGTGCATTCATGAACAATCTGCTGTCAGTTCAGGTCTTGCAGCACCCTTAGGTTTGCACACATGCAACATATCCCTGAGATGCAATGTATCCCCCACTTCCTCCCCATCAGATGTCTGGCAAACTGCAGAACACAAAGAAAAACTACTGCTGGTTTAGTCAAAAGGATTGCAGACAGATAGCTGCTAGAAGCATTACTAAATATGTTGATGTTTCGTAACAGTTTGATCTCGCTGCTATTTGTGTTTCTGGTTTGTGTACAGCAGGAACAACCAGTCAAGGTGATGCTTTTGCTGTGCAGATCTGCTGCAGCACTTCAGTTTCACCAGTGGAACTGACCCAGGCTTCCGAGTTCCCTGCTCCCCACAGCTTCCCCTTGCTGCGGGAATATGCTGTGGTGCACTCGGAGAGCCCAGCTCCCTACATTAATGCACACAGAAAACTTAAACCTTGACTGCATGAAACCTTCATCTTTCAAACTATGAGCAGTGAGTCCACAGGTGGAAAAAGCAATCTGGCTTCCATATATACTGAGCAGAAAGAATTTGAGATATCATCTATTCTTCAAAGGATTAAAGCTAACATGTGTCTATCTCAAAACATCACCCTGCCTCACAAATACAAACATGCAGTTACGGTTTCCAGGGACACATTATCTCACATCATGGTATATGCCAAGGGGTTAACCTAAGCCTTGGAGGTATGATTTAAAACTGGTTTTGCTAAGCCACTGTCATCTACTAAATATAACTTTGTTTTCATAGAGAAAAAAAAAAGTCCTTTAGGAGTTTCCTCTGAAAAAAATAGCACTTTGAGGCCATCTTGAGGGTTCCCGGAATTTTTTCACATGTTCTAAAAATCATCCTTGTGAAGCCCTGAACAGTCATGCCTCCCCATCAGTGCTATCCAGAGAATGCAGAGCTTGTATGGCTCCTGCTCCAGATGCCCCCAGTCCTACAGCTTGAGGTGGTCCTTCCCAGCCACAGTTAACTCTCTGCCCAAATAATTTCCATGTGACTTTGCAAGCTACTCCTTGTAGAGAAAAGCTTAACTAAATTATCACCTCATTTAAAACTAGTTCCTATACAAATAAGAAGTCCCGTGAGCATAGCACTGAAATTTACTGAAATGCTCACTTTCTTGATGGAGTGCATACTACTTTACAGAAGCTAATACAATTTTGTCCCCATTCCTTACAAAGGACCAGCCACAGTTTCTCCCCAAGAGGGTGCACATCTCTGTACTTACACAGCCTATATTCTTCCAGGACTCTTTATTACCATTTTTCCTACGGCTGAGCTGTTCTGCACAGATTTTCTGCTCAGTATGAGGGGTTAGGGAAGGGGGCATTAATTATACAGCAAGATGGAGCAGGGCCAGGCAGCCCCTCTGGTGCACTGTCTCCTCCATGCACAGCCTTCTTCCTGCTGCTTTGCAGCTACAAGGATCACCTGTTGGTCTTGGCACTTTCCCAAGCTGGGGCCTAGCGGAAATGACAGAATCAGCTAGAAATGAGAGCCAGCTCCTATTCCAGCAACCCAAATGAGGGAAATACAAAAACAGACGATGGCAACGTGATCTAGCTGCCGCACGTGAGAGCCAAGAGGGGGTGCGGTAGAGGGGATAGATAAAGAAGGGGTGAATGTTGGACAAAAACCCCAAAACAAATGAAAAAAACCAGAAAACCTCCAAAACAACTAAAAGGAAGCTTTTTTCATGCTGCTGTTCTCTTTTCGTATTCAGCACAGCAAAAACATTAGGGAAGTTTTTCTCCATCTGAACACCTGCCAATAGGGAAAACTAGCTACCTCGTTCCTGCTCCTGCTGGAGTTGTCAGATGTTTCCATCTCCCATATGAGAGATGTCAAAGGGATATTCAGGTACACAGCAGAAACAACCTGTCTTTTTCAGGCCAGCTCCTCTCTGTACTGCACGGCGACATACAAGCTGTTCCAAGAGCTGCGTAAGGAATTCCCTTCTTCCACAACAGTGCTCAGCAAAACCTTTTACTTGATGTTTGGGCGAGATGCAATGTTGTGTAGCAGAAAGATTAAACACTACTCGCCTCTCATTTGATCTTCTGCGCAGAAAAAGGAGATAAGTAATCCAACCGAAAAATCACTAACTATTTAAAACAGAGGAATGCTGCCTTTTAAATGATAAAAATACAAGCTAATTGCACACTGCATTTCAATATCCAAGTAGTTTCATACAGGCCCTTGAAATCCATATTTACTCAAAGTAGTAACCATCCTAACATCCAAGATCTCTCATCAAATTTCTCTGAACCCTTGAGTTGAGTGACACCATAAATATTTACTCTCTCCAACACCTTAACAAGCTTTAAATGAACTTTTAACATTTTTTTAACCCCATAGTTTTTAGAAACCGCAACAATAAAAGCAGGAAAAACCTAATTCTTAAAAGGAAGTTTTTTCCTCTCCAAGAGCAATGGAATGGGTCCCCAGAGCTTCCTTTTTCCTGAGAAAACACTCTATGAATAATCAATGTAGAGTCCAATTCCTCAACAAGCACCGAGCCTTCAAACACACCCAGCATTCAGCAGTCTCTGTGACTCTGGCCTTTAAACTATAACACTCTTTGTCTTTCTCTCCCTGGTTTCCCAAGCATTCTTTATTCTGTTCTTTCCAGCAACTAGGTAGGTAAGCAGAAGCAAAATTCGAGCAGTGGGAGCAAGCTGGGGCTAATTTGCACCTTATGAATTATTCAGGCCCTCCTGATTCCTGCACCTGCACTGAGGCAGGAAGCTTGCGAGCAACAGTCATTACTCTTCTCTTGGGTTTGCACAAGCTTGGTTACTGCTCAGACACTTTGTTCTGTAACCAAGGGCTTCAGGTCTTGTATTAAGCAATAGAAATGGGAGAAAAAAAAAAAACAACTGCATGTTGTCAACCCCCCTTCTCCTGCCTCAAGCCCAGGATAATCATTCAACCCTGTTCTGAGACAAATGAATTGCAGGGTGTATCGGACTGATTCTGAATTTATCTTACATATGCTAATCCAGATCAGAGCATCAGGAGAGAAAGAGCGAATGGGTGCTTGAGTTGGTCTTGTCAGACATTTACTCAGCTGCATTAAATTGCACATTTAAACTTCTCCCTAGCTCAGTAGGGAGTATTTCACATGCTAACCTGATCATTAAGGCATCCTTCTCCCCAGATATACCACAAATAAATTCTCTGCCTGGCATTCTGGCTGACATAAGGGGTGCTAACAGCTTAATACTATTGGAAAAGGCTATATTGTGCTTCCAACGGGTGGATTTAACAAGCAAATAGGTCTTTTTCATCTCTATCTACTATTATCTTGGTAAACAGAATGTGACACCTAACTGCAATTCCAGATACAACCCATGAATCTAGAGAGCCATTGGGAACACTTGCAGAAAGCAGATACAAACCAATTAGCACTATGAACATTTTAAGATAATGATATGTTTTTGAGCTAATATGCTAAGGCAAACAGAGATCTGTTTATTAAAAAGTATTATGCAAATTCAAAGCAGCAAACACCATCTTTACTGTATCTCATGTCCACAGCTGCACTGAGTATCATCAGGTCTTGTCCTTTATTAACATTGCTGTTACCAACAAGTTCTCCAGTTAAAAGATCGTCTCATTAATCCCAAGCGGCTGAGCATCATGCTTTGATTGATTCAGTAAAACAGATCTGTGGTAACTGATAATGAAACATCTTTAATCCCCTCTTCCAAAAAAACCAAGTCAAACACCAGTGTTGAGCATTCAGAAAGGTACACTCAATCCTTATCAAATCTTTGCTTTTGTTCTTTCTATGCCTAAAGAAGTTAATGCATTTTCCTATCAATGCAGGATGTGTGACTGGTCCTCTGCTTCTCTTATCGCATTCCTATCCAACAATAGGTACTCTGGTGCTTTTTTTTTAAGGTATTTTAATCGAGCATGTAAACACATTTTATTCTTTGATGCTCTTTCATTGAGCATCATTAATCCCCAGCATGAAATCAATAGACTTAAAACACTTAATCACGTCAAAACGCAACATACAAATCCACAAATGACTTCAGTTCATCACACACACTGAATAGCTTGCAAATTGGAAACGATGCCTTCTTTTTGCCTTGGGAATCAGCAAACCCTAAGCTAGTCTTCCACTGAAGTAAACAGATCCTTTCTCCAAGAATCTGCCATTAGGCAAAAAAAAAAAAAAAGTTGATAAACAAAACATGGGATTTTCTGTTTGCTCTGTCATCTTTTTTCATCCCCTGCAGTCTCACTGGTGTTATGAGAAACACTTGTTTTACTGAAATCTCTTGACAGTATGCATGTTTAAAAAAAGTTTTCAAACAATTACAGTAACTGGGTTACAGAAAGTACTGGAGGTGCAAGGGAAGGGAAAAACATCTTTGTGGTTGCTTATTTTCCCTTTTTAACAGCACACATTGTTTCTCTGTTTGAATGGAATGCATAAGGGACAACAATCATAGGCACTTTAAAAAAAAAAAAAAAGGAAAAAAGAATAAGCTCAACCTTATATATGAATGATTTCCAAAGCCTGTAGGACACAGAAAGTGACAAGAATCAATTTGATGGGCCAAAAGTTGTGTCTGAGGTTAAAAAAAGGGCAGAAACAGGTAAACAGTGAAAAGGCATAGTCTAGGAATGGAATAACATCTTTAATTCTACTACATTAAAAAGCACTGAAAGCTTGCTAATTTGAAAGAAGAAAATACAGTTTGGAAAGTGCTGAAGTGTGAAAATGGGCATGCTGAAACCCTGATTTGGGAGGCAGATACCCAAAAGCCTGCCTAGGTCCATGACCCCATCCCCACCCACTGTTCTATGAAGAATCCTACACAGCCTCCCCCCAAACCCATGAGGTCTTTCACTGTCAAGATGGAGCTTGCTCTGGGTATCAACCACTAAGCACATGTCCACACATACTCATTCTGGCAGCTGCCCATTTTCCACCTACAGGCAGAGCCCTGTCCTGAACTTTGCCTGTGTCTTGTGAAGAAGCCCCAAAAGGCAGGCAGAGTTCTGATGGTGGTGGCACTGGCAAGGTGCTGTACTGTAGCTCTGCAGTCAGGTAATTCACCCAGAGAAGGAGCATCATCCCAGGAATAATCTGGCTACACGGATGCAAGGTCTTCTGCCTAAAGGTCGATGGAAGTGAGGCTCCTCTGTAATCAGGAATGCAAGACCCACAAGGCTAAAAGGCTGGGCAGAGAGGAGGATCCTGGCTCCCTACTAGAAATCTGCACACTAAGCATTTGGAAGGGAACAGTGAAAGGTCTGTTTCAGTATCCACAGCTGTTTCTGGCCTGATGATGCCTTCAGGGAATGGCGCCTACAGTCCCAGTCTTGTCCATCCTCAGGCAAGGATACAGGTTCTTCTTACCCACTTTCCTTCCCCATAACTTCCGTGTTCCTGTCTATACAACTGCCCATATTCAGCAAGAAGGGAGATGACACTCCACTGCTCCCCCTGTATCTTATGTGATTAGGCCTGCACCAATGAGATCAGCTTGTGCTCAGAACCTACACCTCAGGTCTCCCACTCTTTCGATGAGCTTGTTAATGAAGTTCACCTGCAAAAGTGGCAAAATTGCTGTTGCTGCTGCCAGCTTGTTTGACAAAAGCCTCATCTCTAATTATAATCCAGAAAGGGCTACAGAGACTACCTCTGAGGGAAAATGATGATTTTATTTCCTACTGGTTCTCTGTACAGTCCATAATGATTGATCTGATGTTACCGGGCTGTATTCCCAGAGAAGCACTTACATTCCCTAGGCCATCAGCAAAGTATACACCTAAACTAGATGGGTAAGGGCTCATTTTTGGTTGTTCCTGGGACATGCAATTCCCTCTAGTGGCTTTAATGAGGAATTCAAGTGCTTTTCCTCAGAGGTCAGATCAACCTGCAAAGCTTAACCTTAATATACAGGCAGAAGTTTCATTTCACAGTGAAAAATATTAAAAGCATTAAAAAAGTTTTCTGAGAATGTAACAGAGATACCAGTGTCTCTAGTGTAGCACAACACAGTCCCACTCTAGTTGAAAGAGGGAATGAAAATTTCATAGTAGGTATGACTAATCTGAACTTTACTGTAAGTATGCAGAGTGTAAGGGACCTCCTGATTTTGCAGTTTTTCCCATTGAAAGTAATGTTTATGCACTGAGCTGCATGAAGGAAAATATGTAGATTAGGGAATTGCTTCAAAAGCTTTGGCTATCCTAGATGCATTAATTTTTCATTACCTCATTTATGTAAAAAAACAACAAACCCACAACAAACTAACAAAAAAAGCCAAACAAAAAACCTGAGCTAAAACTAAAATGTGAAATGAGGACATTCCAAATCCGGCAAAGAGAAGATCAAGCATTTTCTGCTGGCAGTGCTCTTAATTATTACCAGTAACTTCCTATTTATTATCGTCATCATCATTATTCTTTATCCTGTTCTTTAAAAATTATCCAGATTACCTCTACAAACGTGTGGGGTTTTTTTCTGTTTGACAGATGCTAGATTCACTTTTGGCAGAAAGCAATCAAGTTTAGACATAAGAAATATATCCTTTAAAGCCTGTGCTCTTCAGTTAACAGTTTGGTCCTGGAGATTAATTGCAAGTACAGACTTGGGCCTTAACATTCTTACTAACTAATGGGAATGCTAACAAGTAAAGCAGTGTACTCTGCACTGCAGTGCTTATTTCCTTTTTGAACTGGTGACGAATGAGAAGGGCTGCTTCAAATTAGTCTTAAAAATGTCAGGAATACAACAGAACACTGCAAACATTCGTCTTTGAACAGTGGAGAGTCAAAGTGAACTAAGGTGAAAATGGTGTCCAGCAGAGTAATTCAGATCAGGAAAGCCATCCAACTCCAAAGCAGCTTGACCTGAACACAGCCCCAGAGGCAGTGCCACAGCTGCCAGCTAGACAGTAGCCAAGAAGTTAGCAGAGGGGCAAGCCAAGAAGCCAGCCGTGAACCCACGTGCCAATGCAGGAAAGCTGTATTCCAGAATTTGGCATCTGGGTCCTCCAGCTGCCAAACATCTCCCATCTGGCTGAGCCTGTGGATGAGGTGCTAAAAAGAAGATCAGGGGAGATTATACAAGAGCAAAAGCAGTACCCTTTGCAAGACAGCAAAGATGAAGAGGCACGTTGTGCCCCTACCACGTGCATCTCACACACATTATCACTTTGCTCCCAGTGGATCAGAGGAGGCAGTCTGGACAAAATGCTCCACATTTTAGAGGAAATGAACAGTTAGATGTGCATGAACCGAGGCAAATGTCCCAGCCTCTGGCCATCCACAGAGGTCAGCAGATGCAGATTTGTGTGGAATTGGTTTGGGGTAAAACTTACAACTTTTAGTAATTTGATGAACCCAGTAAGAAAAAATGGGGAAAAAAACCTACAAAAAATGTTTTTTCAAGACTTTGTGATCCACTCTGTTCCTCCATCATCACAAAGAAATTGAAGTATCAAATAATGTTTCTGTATGTTCCTAACTGGAATAACATAATTTTGAGTGTAATTTTATGGAAGGATAACTTACTTGCAATGCAGTGGAAAAAGGTAAGTTTAGTAATACAAAGTTGAAAAATACCCAAACCTGGGTAGGCATGAAATTTAATTCAAATGAAATATATCCACTCATATAGCTGCATTTAATTGCAGCAGAATTCACTTCTGACAAGCAGTTACTGTTCCCAAACTCCAACAGTGCCATACCCCAAGAAGCAGGACCAGTTGTGAGGAAGACTCCTAGCACTGCCAGCAGTTTTAAGTGCACCATAAGAATTCATATTTTCAAATAATGCTCTAACTTTAATGTTAATCTCATTGATCTTATTTCCACCTTTCAATCTACAGGCAGGTAGGTCTACCAGGCCCAAATGAGGTTTGACAGATGCGTCTTCTTGAGGAATTTGTTTCTTTATTTTAAAAAGACATAAAAACCCTACAGCTCTTTTCCAAAATTCTATTTTTATTAGAACCTATCTGTCCTGCCAAATATTACCTTTCAGTCTCATCTCACTCCAGTCACAGCACACTAACTTTCAGCAGTTTAGAACTGCTGCATGAGATGACTTAGCCATCTTCATCTACATCTAACCATGCACGTTTTTCAGGGGCCCTCATTAGTAGGATCTCATATTCATTACTATGGTATGTAAATGCCATGTAAATTCATGAGGGATTTTTTTAAGCAAAATACTGACAACATTAACAAAGAGCAAAAAATTAACAGCATAAGTTTCCTTCTTGAAAAAGCTTCCTGCAGAATAGGAGCCAATACGCGAAATATTATAGTCAATTTAATGCAAGCTAAAGAAGCCTGCATTAAAAATTGTATCTGAAATATGCATATATTGTAGAAAAACAACGTTTTTTAGAGACTAGTAGGCTATTCAGAATAATTTCTGACATTGCACTGATAATATAATCAGATCAAAGAAAATTCTAAGGATTTTTAAAAATAAATGTATCATTTCAATTTCATAAGGAAACCTTACAACATTTGTATTAGCTCGTAGAGAGAAATTGCTCCTGCTGCTACTTTGAAAATGTTTGATTAATAAGATCCTGCAAATTTTTAATATAAATATACCAGTTGTAGTGTAATTAACTGCAAATTGGAGATAGAAGTAGTCTTGAAGAATGACTTCTGTATTTGACTACTCATTAGCAATTTGAAAGTGTAATTGCTCTTACAGATGCCTTCTTCCTAATTTTATTATGAAGCTTAGCTGTACTTATAAATGTGAAGAATTTGATTTACTCTGGAAAATACTTGCTTATATTGAATGAGTAAAGTTGTTTTTTCTTCTGTACTCCACAGACAGAGGGCACACAGGTCACTAAGAGCAGATAAAGCAGTGAGATGATGGGTTTACACTTGTCCCATAATAAACACGACTCCAAAGGAATCTTGTGAGGGGCTCACAAAACAAACAAAAGAAGGGAGGAGGACAGGCAAGCAAGCAAGCACACTGCCAGTGGACATTTCACTGCACACTGTTTTAAAACCCACTAAAGCAACAGCCATGAATCCCACAAAAACAGGAACCCTACCAGCTTTGGTACATCCTTCTGTCACTTGACATCATTTCTACCTGGGCAAGAGGCATGAACCCGAGGGCCCTTACACTTGCTGAAGCCTCCCAGTCACCCCCCACACTGCATTGGCATGTAAACCCTGCACCCAAAACCAGGGCATCTACTAGGACATTACACAGTAAGGTTTCAAAATTCTGCCCTCCTGGAAATAAAAGCAAGGAGATGTTTGCAAAGAGCTCTTCCTACATTTTGCAGCTTTGCTTCATGGTAACTGGCAATGACCCATTATAACGTGAGCTACATTGATGCACATTAACTTCATTACTCAATTCAGGAGACAACTTTGAACACTTTAAACTATATTATTAAACATCAGACAAGGTATTTTCTATTCTCATATTTTAAACACTGGGATTTAATAAAAAAAAAAAAAAATGCCACTTTCCCACCACTCTCTGAGCCCCAAGATAAAAAAAAGCAATTGCAAAACTCAACTTCAGATCTTGCCTAGCCCCACCTATCCCCCTGTCATGACATAAAGAGGGAAAGAAACCTGAAAAGCACTGCTACTAGACTTTATAAATAAAACAGAATATTATATAATACACAATAAAATGCTTCATACCTGGAGTTGAAAAAACGAAAAGGGTTAACAGCTGACCTGGCACAGCCCCACATGCTCTCTCTGGAAATTGAACACAGACAATTAGGAATTTTAAGTTACCCCAAATAATCGAAGGGGACTTAGACAAGCTTGAGGAACACTTACTGCAAAGTAAGTAAAGCACATAGCCTCAGTGTAGAAGGCATTTTAGCATTTTCCCATTCACTCAAAACTCTTCTCAAACTGAATTTGCTCTGTAGATGTCCCATCTAATGATAAGTAAGTCATCAGGAGCTCTGCAAATAATTTTCATGGGAGCACAGTCAAAGCTTAAGGGCCCACATGTCACTCAGTGGTAATTCTGAATCACGATGGATCATATTTTCTTATTAAAAAATAATCAGCAACAAAAAGGTAAACTCTAATGAGAATCTACAGCAGGCAGACATTGCATGAAAAGGAAATAGTAGCTGCAGTGAATGTCTGCTCCCAGCATTCTGCTGCATCAGTAATATTATTCCCAACACAACACCGAAAAATTTAGGCTTTAACATTTTGACTTAAAACTGGGACTCCAGGGAAAATAGGCAATCTTCTAAAATACTATTTTGAATAATGAACACAAATATACAGTGCCATAGCTTTACAAACTCCTATGCTGGTTGAAATTTGGACTACGTGAAATGTTCCTTTTCACTGACAAATTCTGATCTACTGCTTGTGCTCAAACAAGAAGCATCATACAGACGGCTTTTGGAAAAAGTTCCACCAAGTTAGGGGAAAAAAAAAAGAAAAACCTGCAGAAAGCCAAGAACATGAGTAAGTCCCTTTAGTCCTTCTCTTTGTGGTTCAGACCTCAAAAGTACTGTGAAAGTAGTCTGAGGCCAATGCCCAAGAAACTAGCAAAAATATTACAATAACAATATGAATTGTAAAAAAGCTCTAGCACAGTAGCAGTTGAATGCATTTGCACTGAAAATGTTTTGAATCTTTTATAATGCTCAATTAAAATGTCACAGGCTGGCACAGGAATTGTTGAAAGTGAAAAGGAAATTTTCAGAACAACTTTGCTTGATTTATATGATTGCATTTTCCACTGGCCCTTCGAAACCTACAAATAATCTATTTTCTCTGAAAATTTTGCACTGCATGCTTCGAACCTGTCACATTTCCCCACTTCAAGTGTACAGTAAATATTGGCTTTCTTTACTGATTCTGCCCTTTGTTAGATGCTAATTTTCTGACAATGACAGAAATATGCTATGCAGATGACAAAATGATGTAAAGAATTTCTGAAGTACAAGTTATTAGCTCTATCACTACCTAACACTGTTTTGTTTTTTTCCCACACTCTTTTTCCACTCTCCAAGTAGAGACTTTCCCTTCTCAGAAATATATATCAGGTACTTGTCCCACAGTATCAAATAGGTACGAAATTTATTTTACAGCTGTATCAGTACCTAATCAAAGAGCACTGTGACAAAATCTCCCCTGCTGCACCAGCCCTCAACTGAAAGCAATATGCACTTTAAAAACAGTTACTGGAAACCACTAACACCAATGGTTCCCTTCCATGTCAATTAATTTGCAATCATCTCCGTGTCTCATTGGAAAATTGTTTATTCGCACAGGTGATATAAACAACAATACGTTACCTAGAAGTCGTAACTCTAAATTTTGGACACTCCTTTTCAAAAAGTTCCCTTTTTAACAACTAAGCAACAGGGCAGACCAAAATACAGTTGTTGAGGTTAAGTATTTTCATGCTGAATTTTTGACAGTACGAAATTTAGCAGACACCTAAAACTCTGTTTAGAGCCTACAGTATCCAGGCACTGAAGCAAAAGACATTCAGGCATCATCCAACCAATCTCCCTGACACTAAAACTTAGTATGCTCATTTCTGTTTGGCATGAAAGCCAAAGGGCTGTGGCCTCTCATCCAGCCTCTTCTCCAACCCAGAAACCACCCAGAGAAATACCTAGCCCGTGCCTCTGGAACTTGAAGCTTATCTGTGCTATGAAATTTGCTAAAACATATCTCAGACCATGTAATCAGCATAAAAATGATCTGTACCGGTCACTTCCTCATCCAAAACACAAGTGTAGAATAAAGAAGACGAAAAGGACCACTCCTGGGTATCTTTTGCATACCGATGTAGATATCTGGCTTCCTGACTTGGTGCTCTAACCACCAGGCTTTTGTGCCATAGGAGGGCGGCTGCACCACTGCTGGCTCACATTTTTACACAGAGAGATGGCCAACGGGAAGAGGACAGCACACTCTGGGTGCGACAACAGGCAGAAACAGGTAAGCTCAGAACTTGATCTCTTCATTTCCACAGCGGAAAGCTGGGAACGTGAGCTGCTCTTTTTTTTCCCAAACTACTTTAATGAAGTACTACAGTTCAGAAGCCCAAGCTCCAAATAGAGCAGAGACAACTCACAGCCAAGTACCCATCCAGGATGTAAGTGGAGACAGCTCTAGGAAGCTGACTGATCTGCTCATTGAATTTCAAAGCCTTTAACTCTTTGTTGACTATACTGTGGGAGTGTTAATGCCTTGTGCAGTTGCTCTGCCACACTGCTGGAGCCAATCACGTATTTCAGAATCTCACAACACCTCCATCAGACCTCCCCCAAAGCAGAAAATCTGCATCTTGTCTCAAGTGCCTGTGCTGTTGTGGCTCATCTTGGTCCTGGGTACCTGCAGTACTTCATGTGTGTTGCAAGCATTTGGGGACAGTGCAACCTCTCTGTCGTGCAGTATATTGACAAGGATGTACCTGTTACAGAACTGCATGTACTTGTAGTTCTTCTCAAGCAAAAGGAAAACCACATTCTGTTATTCTAACTATTCTTTAGGAATGGCAAATGATCTCAGAAATTATGTGGTGATACAGACAGCAAGCAGTTCTGAAGTAGAAAAACTGAGTGCAAAAGGAGTCAACCTCTTCAACTTGGTAAATAATTTTCAGCAAACAATTTATGACTGAGATTTTGGTCATTATTATAGTTCCTCCTGTGAACTTATTTATCAATGGTTTGACTCTTTGGCCCTGACAAGCAACTGATTACAGAAACAGCAGTGCTCATCAGTTCTTACGAGAAATACCATGGTGACTTACATGTCTATCTGACAGCATTATGTGTCCCCGATTTATCATGCATTATGCCAGCACTATGCTAAATATTGTACTTTTCATGCAAATAATTGAGGGACATATTTTGACAAGACTGGGACTGTTGACTTTTAATGAGTACATAAACCAAGTATTTCTTTTACTGCCTGATGTCAGCTTCTGGTCATTCCCAGGTTTATTTATTTTTCAGGCTCTGTTTGCAATGCTGGGCTTTTCAGCCACCAGCAGATCCTGTATACAGGCCTTAGGGTGAGCACTTCCTAGGCAGCCTCTGGCCCCAGTGCCTGCCAGCCTGCTCCATGCCCCCCTCAGCTAGCAACACAGGCTAGACAAGCAAGCTCTGGCTGTTGCTGCATCCTCTGATCCACCCTGGTCTTTTCCTTATTTTCTGCCTGCCTCAGCTTTCATATTTCCTTTCACTGCTTTATCCTGTGGCAACTCAGTATATCTCACAAGGATAAATAAAGAAAAACATGACCCAGAACCTCATGCTTGACACATCTTTTGTCAGTGCTCTAGTGATGGAGGTGCAGAGTTTGACTCTGAAACCTGTGACTGTCATTACTTCAGGATTAGATGCTATAGTATCAGCCATTGTGCTGCTTTACTCCTTGTTTTAGCCTTCAGTTCCTTTACTTTGAGTAGAGTAATTTCATCTGTGTGGTATCCTTTCTGCAGTGTATTCAAAACAGTAATGCTTGTGTTCATACAAATGGACAGTGACACCTCCTTGGCACACAGGCTCAACACAAAAAAACCTCTCTCCATATCCATCACCCAAGAACTTCCATTCACTCCTCCTTTATCTCCAGCCTAAAAAGAACTTGATGTGAGAAATGAGGTTGTGGTGAAATCACTACTAGTCAAGGAGGACTGAACTAACAGACAGGAAAACCTACCACAATCTTTTCCCATTATGCAGGAGAAAGGAAAATGGCAGGGAAAAAAGGTAGGTGATTTTTTTTTTTTATCCCTGTATTTACATGCTCATTCAATTATGACTTGCCAAACAGTGTTCCCCTCTAAATAGTTCCCTCCTTTACATGCAGCTTACATACCCGTGACCTACACAACTTTTATGGTTTTGCATGCATAGACCTAAACACTCAGGACAATATTTCCATAAATCAGTTAAGTACTGCTATTAAGATTTAATTGTGCTGCATGTATGTCTGTCACAAAATCACAGGAACTACCTCATGGAAAAGGAACGATAAAAACTTATCTAATCTAGATAATGAAACAAGAAGTAATTTTGGCTCAAGTGACAGCAGAGGACAATGCTCTTCCTTTTTTCTTATCAGTAAGTCAAAGCACCAGTTCACCGAGATAGTTTCATTGTGGCTTTTCCTGGCAGTGTTCTGCTAGCCAATCCACACCTATGAGTATTTGTTATAGCTCTAAATTTCTAAGGGCACACGGCTCTGCCCCTGCTTTCTGTGCTGATTTAGAAAGAAAAAATATAAAAAGCTGAATAACGAATCACTGGGGAAAGAGATTCCAAACCGGTATACAAACTGCTAACTGGGTAGCAGTAATTCATAATGTTATTTATAATTCATTCTTTGGTGTCATGGTATTCAAGCAATTACAGAATGCCTGCCTCACTATCCATAAAATGCATTTCACATATCTTACAACTAATGACTCGAGCCTCACTCTGAAGCAACACATTTTAGTGGATTAAGCACAGGAGTAAGAGGCAGATGTACCTGATCCCAATTCATTCAGTCATTAACCTGTGGATAATTATAATATTTGAACACACAGAGGACCTGTACAATTTAATTAGTTAATGTTTGCAAAGCACTCCAAAGATAAAAAATGCTATATGAATGATAATCACAAGCTATTGTTTTATGGCATCTTATTCCAAAGCATGTTTGTGTAAACATGTTTAGAAATGTTAAATTCCAGTAATGGCAAAGTTGGACAACTACCTTGAAATGATCAGCACTTCTTAGACTAAAATTTAAATTAATTAACAAATTTAGCTTATGTTTAAGAAGACATTTATATGTGAATTCAATACAGAAACTAAACTGAAGCTGGGAAACAAGATCTTTGAAAGTTTCTATGTGACAGATAACAGAAGTGAAAGAGACATACAGAAAGTATCAATGAACCAATACATGTAACTCTTTTACTGCAAGATAATGGTTCCCCAAATAGCCTAAGCATTGAGTTACTTTTCTTTTTTTTTAGCATCCAGACTTCTGTTAGTTTCAGGACTAGTCATTAGACCAAACAAAGTTAATGGCAAACAGAAACAGGATTTCAGACTTTAACATAACCAGGATTCCTCAGTTCTTCAAGCTTATTATGCAATTAATTTAAATATTTGTCTCAAAAGCAAAATATTACTCCTAGCAATGCTATGGTAAAAGCTCTAGAATGACCTACTCAACAGTCATGGAAACTTATTCTGACAGAGGAGACAGGAAGGTATGATTTCATGTAGACCAAGGTTAAAAGCATCCTTATTTTCAAATTAGCTTTCTTCAGGGAACAATTTGACAATACCCCTATCTCCTGACACACTTACATTTAAGCAATACAGCCCTTTCCAAGCAGGAAGTGATGTTAATTTCTCTGTAGAAGCTGGTTTTGATTTACAGTTGCCATTCACCTAGCCCTTGTTTCTAATGATCATTGGCTGATGGGGAATCTTGTTATCCTGGCAAATGGCCTTGGGACATAAAGCAGAAAATTTTCACACTAAAAAATCCTAGTTCATGCACAGGATGGCATCCTTTGATTTTAATGCCTGTCAAGTTATTGAACTTTTCTTTTGTCAAATATAACATATTTTTTTAAAAAAGAGAACCTTTTTAGAATAATACGAGTTTATTGGATTATTGAAACCACAGGTTCATATGTAGAGCCTAAAGAGCAAATCCCAAAGGTATATAGGTCTTTCAAGCTCTTGAAGTCCTTAATAAGGGCTTTAGGCCAATTAATTTTTATATACAAACAGCTGTCTCTGAGAATTCAGATTTTGCTCGAAATAACTTTATAAAATGCCATATAAACACACTGTAGAAGAAGTCAGTACTTCTTCAACAAGCTGTCTGAACTGCATGTAGGGAGTGCACGCAGGTAGGAGAAATCACACCTGTAGTAGTTGCCGCAGGTCAAATTTAGACGTTAGGTTCAGCTTCTTCTCAAGTCACAGACTTCCAGCATGGACTTAGAAAATAACATAGAGGGGGTTTCCTCATATGTAACTTCAGCAGTGTAAAGTTTTATCACTCTCCCTAAACCACTTATCCAGCTTTACAGCTGCTGGGGAAGACAGATACCTCTTGAAAGGCAGATGATCATAACTGATAAGATGATTGGACCTAAAAATATCTTTCCACTGAAGAAATCCAAGATACTTGAGCCTAACTTTTAGACAGCTTGCATTGTGAGAGATGAACTTCGCTGCAAGGTTGTGTCCAAATCGGAGATCCAGCACTACCCAGAGGTTGCCTAAGGTAGCTGAGACACAGCACACCCATCTCAGCAGTGCCTTTGGGTCAGCGGCCAGTGTCCAACCCTGCAACACTTTTCACTGCAGAAACCTCTTCTCTTCTGCCACAGGATACTTACTTGAGACTGCTGACAAAAAATAAAACAAAACTAGAACAGAAACATCCCTGAAATAATGACACAGTGGGGGCACCAACCATAACACAGATGCCTTGCAGGGCTCTATGCCACCACTGTCTTTCGCGTACGTATCTCCAAAAATGCCTCTCAATGCTTTTACCAAGTCAGTTCAGTTTGTAGAACAACTCTGGAGGAAGCCAAGGAGAAGTCTCACCATGTTTACAGCCTGTGGGGGGGAAGTCAGAGGCCCATAGACAGTTCTTTCTGAATGTGTGGTCCAATTTCCCTCCAGTTGCAGCAACTATGTAACCTTCTGCTCTAAAGTCTCGCTGCAATGGAAAAAATGCATCCCAGACTTGAGTATTCTTCATGGGACAAGTAAAATTGAAACTGATATATTCCCAAAATTTCACTTCAAACCAATTAGTGTTCTCCAGTGGAAAAAAAATCCTTTATTGAGGAATTCTGGATGAGCACTAGCCAATTCTCCATCTGTAAAATCACCATTCAGTTGTGTGCCAGTTTTAAAATGAGCATTTGTTCATGGTGGGCAGATGTACCAGAGAAGAGGGAAGCAAAGTTCACACAAGCACTGCTGAAACACCCTCACTTGTGTTTCTTGGAGACTTGGAACAAAGTATTTTGTCTGCAAGTGGAAGGAAAAAATGAGGTGAAAGTTCCCTATAACGAATAGCACAACAGTAGTAACGACTGCAACTGAAGCAGGAAAACAAACTATACAAGTGTAGAAAATGAATGGCTGATGGAAACAAAGACACAAACTTCAAAAGAAATAAAAATGAACCACAGAAGTTGATTTACACTGAAGAAGAGAAGGGAGAAAAGAAGATCTAGGGAAAAAAATCAGATTTGAAAAGCATGTACTAATTTAAGGGAGTACATTGGTATGTGGCCATGCTGCCTGTCTGCTGTGGAATTTCTTTTTCACTAGTGCAGTATCCAAAACTAACTCTTACTGTATTGCAGTAATAGATGCCAGAGAATTTAAAAATAAAGTAAGATGATCACATTAGCATCAATGTATCAATCACATAAAGTAGCCAAAGAGAACAAGGGTAGGGTCCCTAATCTCACTTCCATACAAGCACTCCAAGGCACCGAGCTCAGTGCAAAGAGGAATTCATGTTAAAGGTCAAAACAGTCATATACAAATGACAAATCCCATCTCTGTGAATTAATTGCAGCTATAACTACAAGTAGACAGGATTTCCTCTCTGAAATTTCTGTCTCTCCCTTACTCCAGAAAAACAATACACTATCTGAAGCATCATCAGTTTACATGCACAGTTCCTCTTTTCCTTGACATTTGAAAGAAAAAATGGTTTCATCAAAGCAGTTTCCTCCACTTATAACACCTAAGGAGAAAAAAAGTATAGAAAGAAAGAGGAATTTCTGCATATTTGGATTTTTACCAACATACTGGTCAAAAGTTCATGCTAAAAATCACCCTCTGCCTCTCCTGCTTCTGCCCCCAGCTTCTTCAAGTAGGAGTTCTTAAGTTATGTATATTCAGGGAGGGAGAGCTGCATGCTGTAAAATAATATATTTTACCACACAAGTATGCAAGAAATAAGGAAATGAATGCTCTCTTCAGGGTTTACATTACTATGTACCATGGAGACAGCTCCTGAGGCCACCCTGCATCAGTTCTGCCTAGGGATGGAAAGGCTGCCAGGCTGAGGGAGCAGCATGTTGCCTCTGTGAGGGACCCTGAAAAAGTTTTACTGGTCTTCTAGGGGTTGACTAATGCCTTCTCCTCCCTTGGCTTCATAAAGATTTCTGGAGTCTATCTGAGATTTGGCTCTGAATATATGATGCTATTCTTGTTGTGTAATAAGCATCAGTGGTGTCAGGAATATAGAGGCAAATCTGCTCTTTGTTAGATGTTACATGTCAAAATGAGTTTGTAAAACATGCCACAAAAAGGATGAAATGCTGCTTACAATGCAAAGCCCACTGAAATCTACATAATGTTGCAATATTTATTATCAGCCAGAGCACATTATCTGAGATTTACAAATAATTCTTAGTCCGTATTTTGTAAGGTATATCAACTTCCCTAAAGCAGCACTGTCACAGGAGTAAAATTTCACTGAAGTACCCTGCTTGAAATAACGACTTTATTTATCTATAACTTTACATTATTGATTGGGTTTGTTGAACTGAAGGAGAACTTAGAGCTCATTCCAAAAGAACTACTGAGAAAGAAGTCTGGAAGCTCAGCCAACATAAAGCTTGCAGCAAGAAGGCAATTTCCCTGAGAAAAAATAGTCATACTTGGTCACTTTACAAATATGCAAGCAAATAACATTCTGTTTGTGTAAATAAGAGCTAATGCCAAACACGTGGCTCTTAGTGTTTCATTGTCACAATTTTTATTCCTAAGAATTTTGTTCCTGTAAGACTACAGTGGACCTGAAACAAAGCAGCAACATAGGTGGATGCCATCCAGTTTAAGAGGACATGAAAAGCAAAGCTTTCAAACAGGCATTCCAAACTGTCCTGCCACCCAGCTAGGTAAGCGTCATTTCCAAAACAACAAGCTTAAAAATGGCTGTATTAAAACAACAGTTTCTCCCCAAAAACCGACGAGCCGGTTCCCCTGTGGCTCAAACCTGGCAGACTGAGATGCAAGGGAAGACGCAGGAGCATTCAGTATGATCCTGTCACTTGCAGCTTCTGGCACAGCGGCTCCCCAGTCAGGCGCCGTGGATTGCCGCGGCCTCACCTCGCACCAGGATCTGCAGTGCTGACGTGTGTCCCAGGCAGCTGTCTGCACCACCCGTGGGCGATGGAGAGGAACGGGAGCTCACAGCCTGGAGTCCCTCTCTGTCCCTAAATTAGACAGCTCCAAGAGGGCGGAGGGATTGCTGCCTGAACGCGCCAAGCGCCACCCGGCCCGTATGCAGGGAGCGAGGTAACTGGCTCGGATGCAGATACCCAACGCAAGCAAGATGCATCCTGAGCCTCACAGACAGCACACAGGGAAAGGCAGGAGGCAAGGAAAGGCAAGGCACTGAGGCAATCCCTCACAGCCCCACACACTGTGTGAGGGGCTGTACTGATCAACCCAAAGCAAATGCCCACCACCAGATACTGAAATCCCCAGTCTGAACCTTCCTTACTGCTCTTAGCGGATAGGTGGCAGTAGGCAAATGTGTGTGTGTATATATATATATATATATATACACACACACACATATATATTCATAATCTTTATGCAGAATAATTTAAAACACATCTGAAAAACAAGCAGGAAAAGGTCAGCTGTTGTCTCGCATCTGCTACCAAGCACCTACAAACTGGTATTGTGTTTAACAAAGACCAGATTGTACAACACCAATTGGTACTGAAGAAAAGGATGCTGCCATTCACAGTACAGGAAGTACTTCCCAGTCACTCCTTGCAAGAAGTTATTTTTTGGCCAACTGTTCACCAGAAAGAGCTTACAAGCTCACTTAGAAAAGAACACACTGTGGGACAGCCGTCCAGACTCGAGGGCCAGCCTGCCTCCCTCAGGCACTAAGCTTTGACCTACGCTTTACTGCCTGCTGCTGAAGTCTTTCTATGCATGTCCCTATGCTGCCCGGTTATTCAGCAGAACAGTAGGTGGCTTTCCATGTCCTCAGAGGAAATTCCTGTCTGCTAAGTTTAGATGCAGAAATTGAGCACACAGGATCTCCCTTTGGAAGGCTTCAGAGGCACTTTGCTCTCTGCAACAAGGCTATGTAGAATGAGAGCTTCTTTTTCAGTGGACTCCTTTGCTAAACATCTAATATTAAGGTACATATTAGATGCCTAAAACTGAAATAGAGCTTGTCTGTATGGCACAACATTGCAGACCAAGTAAGAAATAGATTGAGTGTAGTCATCATGAAGTGCTAACATTCCTTTTCAACTCAGCAGCTGTATGTGTGGTGTCTGTGACCGAGAATGAAGTAAAGATGACAAATTGCAGACCACAGCCAAATTACATTTTCCTAATGGGGCTTTTGAAATAAACTAACAGATTACTGTTTAAATAAAACCTGGAACAAGAATGAGTTGATGTTATATTATTAAATTTCTTAATTTAATTCTTAAGCTCCAGAGCCAGTCAAGTAATACTCAACATATTTACCTTGACAAACTGTGGAATGCATTGTACAAAAGCTAAAAAAGCTTCCCATGGTTTCACCAATTCTCTACGTGTTCAAGCAATATCCATCACAGAGAACAGTATCTGCCTGCCAGTCATATATTAAAATTATTTGCTAGTGCTCCATACTTCCTTTTTTCAGTAATTAGACAGTGCAAAATCATTTACTGCAAAATCATGACGTATTGTTTTATTTTTCTGGCTTACTATGTGTGCTATAAATTGAGAAAAAATACTTAGCACTTCAGGGCCTGGTGTTGTGACTAGAAAATTGAAAATACATATGGGACCTGTCTATCAAGCAATAGCCTCACTGGCAAAGAAACCTTCCCCTCCTTTATCACTGTTAGAAAGGGAGCCTTGCTAATCACAGAACCTTGTCTTGCCTTGCTCACAAACACCTCTCTCTCTCTCTGCTTAAGGAGAACATTGGTTAGAGATGCACAGTTATGGTGCTTGGTTGGAAGATGAAGTAGTACATGTCTGGTGAAAATGCAAAAAAAAAAAAAAATCAAAAAAACCCCAAAGGCAGTCCCTCCCCAAAGGTGGCTTAGACATGTCAACTGTTTTAGCTGTTGATGTCCAGGAAAACAAAGCAAAACATTTTTAGACACCATATTAAGACATTTAAAATGCATCTATAATAATTTATACAACAGCAATGTCTAATTGCCTTTATTATACCCATTTTTATTTAATAATGACTAGAATGCCCATATTTTGAACCTCTCAGATAAAGTAACATGTTTTGTGGGTCTAGCACAGGCTTCAGTGCCTGGAGGCTCTAGTTCTATTTCCAGCTCTGCTTCAGACCTACAGGGTGACCTTTATGCATAACCTCATTTTCCTCACCTATAAAATGGGGATATTAATACTTATTTACCTCACAGTTGGTTCCCTTCCAGCTGCTACGGTGACTGAACAACCTCATGCATCTACAAAATTGCTAATGTTCATGATAAACTGTTTCCTTTTTCTCAAACAAGCAGTGCAGGCACTAAATTAAGAAATTATTTGTCCATCCAGTTAGCAAAAGTACACAGAAAAGTAACAGCAATGGAGAAACTGTTCAAAGCCCCTCAGTAGTTTCCTTCCAATGACATTGTCCTTCAGCAGAAATGTTGCTAGTTCCTATCTGACAGCAACTAGAATCAACTTCCTGATGCTGCTTTCAGTCAAGGAAAAAATACAGGGTTTTTTGAGTGGTAATCTAACCTGCTCTCTTTGGAGAGGATATAAAACCACTGCAAGCTTTCCAAGTATGTAAAAGGGAAGAAACAATTTCAATTTGAAACTCAACCTAATAATGAGGGCAGAGAGAAAGAAAGGAAAAGAGCATGAGAGAGACAAGAGATAGAGTCATCTCTTCCCAAAGGGAATAAAGCTGCACGGAAAAGGGGCTGGCAGGTATGACAGGACATCCCTGCAGCACCGGTGCCTCCGTCGGCCTGGGAACAGCTCAGCAACACTCATCTTGTCTGGGAAGGTGATACTTACTCTTGTACTGCTCTGGCTATGGAGAGCGCTGTAGATCCAGTTTCATTAACGCTATCTAAGGTCACATTTGGCAGGTCGTCATCATCACTGTCACTTTTAATTTGTCTGGGAGATAGGCCTCGGGGGTCCATTTGTGCTGGAAAGAGACATATAATGGATTAATATGAGTGTGCTGAAATTAATCTTGTCCCAGAACAACATCAGGGCACTCAACACATCTGCCTGCTCTGGTTGGAGAGCACCACTTGTGCTGAGCTTCCCAAATGAGCCGAGAGGGGGGCAAAGCCACCCAGTGGTGCCACAGCTGGATGTGAGCATTTCCAGGGGCATGCAGGTCTGTGAATTCACAGAGGCTACACCAATGCACTCAGCAGTACCAAAACATCACTGCACATCCCACATCCAACAAAAAACCCAGTTTACCCTCAAGTAACTTACGCTGCCTGATGTCAGAAAGTGAAGGGAAAGGGTTACACCTGCTTTGTGCAACACAGAACACTCAAGAGTACATTTGACAGCAAAATTTCAGGAGCAATCTCTGATTCTGAGCGTTCATCGTGAGGTATCAGGATGGAACCCATGTCACTCCACTCAACTAAAATTTAGGCATCTAAAACCCCAGTTGTCCTGATTTCTGACACAATTCAACACCACTGTCAGCCTCTGAAGGATCCTTCACTCCACACTACGTGCAACCTCACACAGGCAACCAGCGTTCAGGTGACCATTGTCAGCGGGGCTAACTGATTTTTTCAGAAGTCACCCAGTTGCAGGTCTTACAAATACCTGAAGATCAGGAATTGCAGGATCGTTTTGTAACCTGTCCACAGCTTACAGTATCCATACTGCATGGCAGCGGAGAGAGTGCCCAGGTGCTGGCAGTGACAGCTGCAGGGACTTGCATGAGGACCAGCCAGGGCTGCCCTGTGCTGGACAAAGACGGTTCCGCTCGCTCCAGCTGACCCACTGCTGGGCACAGCTGAGCCCTGCAGACAGTGGGGGTGTCTCAGGGAAAACAGGAAGAAAAGGCAAAACAACTGGCCAAGAAAGGAGTGAGGGAAAAAAGTGTGAGAAACACTTTACATTGAGAGCACAGGAACAGGCTGCACAGGGAGATTGTGGAGCCTCCCTCTCTGGAGACACTCAAAACCCACCTGGATGTGTTCTTGTGTAAAGTGCTCTAGGTGACCCTGGCTTGTCGAGGGTGTTGGACTGGTTGATCTCCAGAAGTCCCTTCCAATACTAACAGTTCTGGGATCACGTGAAACAGCTCTGCAGATACCAGCATGCAAGGAGATGGAGGGGAGAAGGCTCTTCATAATGGGGCAGTCCCTGGAGGAGACTGTCCTGAGGGGAAGTGCAGGGAACCCACAATGGAGCAAGGGAACAGTGTGAGGAGAAAGAGCAGCAGAGAGAAACAATTATGGACTAACCACAGCCCCCAGTCCCCATCCCCCTGGGATGGGGGAGGGAGAAGAGCTGGGAATCAAGGCGTAGAGTCCTGGAAAAGAGGGTTGGGGATGGTGGTTCTCACCATCCTAATCTACTTTTAATTAGCAATAAACTATTTTTCCTGCACTGAGTCCTGTTTGCCTGTAAAGGTAATTGGTAAGTGATCTCCCTGCCTTTATGCTGAGCCTTGAGCTCTTGCACCTTATCATCCCCCCCGTTCTGTGGAGAAGGAGGAGTGAGAACAGCTGGGTGTGCACCTGGCAGATGGCCACTAGAGTTAGCTTTTCTGCCAAAAAGAAACAGGAAAGGAGAGGAGAACAGAAAGGCAGGTGACCCGCCTTCCCTCTTATGCTGGTTGCTGCCCTTCCAAGGGGAAGAAAGCACAACTTAGCAGGATAGGGGGAGGGAACCAAGAGATGGACACAGAGGGAAAATATGGGGCACAACTGTGACTTGGGATAGTGCCAGGAGGAACTGGGGGTTGCCTGTGCCATAGACAAACTTCAGAAGTGATGTGGAGAAAGAGACATTTCTCCTTACTCATGAAATACCACATAGGATTAGTAAGTGCTGAGAGACACCGAAAGCAGCTGGAGAAGAGAGCAAAACTGGAGAGATGTCTGACTCTGCAAGGGAGGCATAGGAAGGGTAAAGACAGGCAGAGATTTGTATAAAAATGTGTTTATTTTGTCTGCTCTGGTGAAATAGGGGAATTCATGGTTATTTATTTAAAGAGCTAACTGTTGCAGTTTCTTAGCTTGTGCTCTCCTGTATTTTGCAGTGTCAGAGACAGGACACTTTCTTCTGGGTCTTGCAACATGATTTTTGAGAAAGGTATTCATTCCTGCTCAACTCTGGCTAACCACAGACCTAGACAATAGCTATCACAGGCTCCCTTTAGAGATCATGAACAGCTTGGTCAGCCCATAGCTAGGGAGCAGCTCCAAAAGTCATACTTAAATCTGCCATTGTGCCATCTTTCTTCAGTTACAGTGTTTACTGACTCTACAAAAGGGACTGAGTTACAATGAAAAATGGGAGGGCTGCAGATACTTCAGGAGCTGTGTAGCCATAGCAGAAGGACTGATGAATAGCTGGGCTCTTGAAAAGAACACACTCCACAAATGAGTGATGAATCCAGGGAAAGCTGGTCTTAAATTTTAATTTATGTCTTAGCTGCAAACCACCTTTGAGTAAAAGAACACTTTTTATAAACTAACCTTCAGCTATCATTTTTATGTTACAGAATTTCGTAAGGAAAATAATGTTAAATACATTCAGTAAGCTGATGGAACAACCCCTTCTGGAACCACAGTGCATTTGCAGTTGCACAGTACTACTTCTATTACCTTTCTACAGGCACAGGTTAGGTGCCTCAGTAATGCTGGCTACATTTGGACTGCTTATTATTTCTTCATGTATGGTAAACACCTTTTGCTTATCAAAGCAAAGGCTGTTGGCAGTGAACCATAACCTACATGAGACAAACACAACAACTTAAAAATTGTTTGAAACATTTAATTGTTTTAGGCAGAATGAGCACCATTCTGACTGTGCTTCTTAAAATCACAACTTACACATGATGATATTTAATGTGTAAACTCAACCTGAAGACTAGGGATAATCTAGTACTTTATTTAAAAGCAACTGAACCATCTAGTCAGCTGATTTATCCCAGAAAACTATTTGGAAAGAAGTACTACTTCTGCCTTGCTCCCTGATGCTCCTTCTTAAAAGAATGAGGTTATTATTATGTGTTTCATTAATTCTTCAGTTTTTTCACAGAATCACAGAAAGGTGTAGGTTTGTAGGGACCTGAAAGATGATCTAGTTCCAGCTCCCCTGCCATGGGCAGGGATGCCATCCACTAGACCCAGTTGCTCAGAGCCCCATCCAGTCTGACTAGTCCATCCCTTCCAGGGATGGGGCACCCACAACTTCTCTGGGCAACCTGTTCCAGTGCCTTACTACCTTCTGAGAAAAGCTTTTTTTTCCCCTTAAAGTGAATCTCATTACAAAAAAGTTATGCTTGTATCGGCCCAATATTTAAATATGCTACATGTGATGCTTGTGAGAGCTAGTTATTTGTCCACAGAATCAAAAATTGTAACCAAAAAGCTATGTATGTTAACTGAGGTTTAATCTGACTTGCTCTACAGCAGAGGTTTTAAGTAGCTAGCTCAGAAACTAAACCTAACTTGAAATGACGAAAGTTGTTACAGAACTTAGTCTGTAATACAGTTCTTACATGTGAATTCTGATCACTTAAGCGTGAATACACCTACATAAAAAGAGATGGTATAAATGTCTATGAACAATCTTACGTACTTTCGTTCTTTATAAGACACGTTGTTTCATTATTACTGCAGATTGCTGGCTCTTAAGATATTATTGAAACTCCTATGACATTTGGTATTGATTTTAGATTACTACAGGAATGTGCCAGGATGAAAGCTCTCAATTACCTTCTTCTTGTTTCTGCTAGGTGACTAAGTCCTACTCTGTACACTTCTAGCACAGACACAAAGTTGCTAATAGGGTTGTACTTTTTCACCCAGGGACAATTTACTGTACCCACTGGGTACGGTTTGCCCCATCAAACACCAGTGTTTGAGCACATCATGAGGTGCTGCCACACTAAGTATGGAGAGGACAAAAGGTGAGGAATGGAAATGTATCAGAGGGTAAATTCAAAGCACTGTTATATATTTGCAGAAAACCTAACTAAAGATTGTAAGTAAATAAAACTATGTTCTAGGGATTTTTCCCTTACTTTTTATGTCAGCCCACATATACATCCTTTTTTGTCTCTCTCTTCGTCTGTCACTTCCTTCCAGCTTGCAGACTTGGGTGGCCAAGGCACTTGGGAGCTGAGGTGACTGACCAGGAGGCTGAGCTTTGCTGCTGCCAGCTGGTGTAAACTGCCCTGTTTTCTCATCAGCATGGCTGCAGCTGCTAGGGAAAAACAGCCTACAAAGCTATTCTCCTCCCCGAAATGAGCCATGTGAACAACCAACTGGCCAAAAGCCTAACAGATATCTCCTCCTCACCAGTCTCTGCAGTGTGCAAACTGCAGCACAGGACTGTTACACATTAAGAGTTCATGACTCCCTACTTATGTCAACAGCTTTGACTTTCTCTTGGACATCTAAGAACAACTGCCGAACTCCTGGCACCAAGGTTTATAAATACCAGCCTCAGTTCATAAGCACTGAATTAGAAGCAATTACTGGCCTAATGAACATCAAACGGGAGAGGATGAAGAGATGCAGGCAAGAGATAGTTTAGCGAATGAGAGAAAAAGGTGGAGGACAAGTGAGTAACAGAATGCAACTAGCAAGCAAGGTGGAGGAAAGCCCATAAAACACGCTACTGCATTTTAACCTCCCTTCATGCTGTACCTTGCTCTAACAACCAAGCTCTTCCCTGAACTCAGGACCATGGGTTCAGAATGGACTTGTCTGGGTCACTGAATCGTGTCCTCCCAAACACAGGCAGACACATTAATTAATAAAGCTCTAGCCCTAAACCTTAACTGGTTTTCTTGCCCTTGCTACACCTCTTGAAAGGCAAGATTTATCCAACAGAGCTATCTGGTGGTTTTGTGAAGTGTGAATGAGGTTAAGGCAAAGCAAGCAAAAAGAAATCAGTCAGAGACTGCTGCTTTCATGGGACAAAGGTGCCATTGAATGAGTGCACAGGAGCTACAGAAGCAAGCTGTTAGCTCTCCATGCTGAATAGACTGGTGAGCCAGGGGAGTTAAGAGCGTCTGCAAGTGCTGAAGGCCGCAGCCAGCCATGCTGCTTCCCATCCTTGTTAGCCTCAAGAAACAATGATCCTTTTTTGCTACAGAAAGTAGAGAGAATTGCTCATGATGCCCACAAATACATGCAATCACTTCTCAATGCCCCTTTGCCAAACTGTACCAAAAGGAGTTTCCCTCTGGGCACTACAAGCAAATTCACTTCCTGCACTTGTTTTAAGGGAAGATGTGCAAATGGATCTCACATAAGGCACATACCAGCCAGTAAATACTACACAACTTAAGTCTATCATCATTAATATTGTATCTGCCAGCTGCCAGTTGCTAGTAGAAAAAAGCCTGATCTGGATCAGATATAAGCTTGCTTCTATTTCTGTCAAACTGAACAGTTTGGGGCTTTAAAATTTATTCTGGCTGTGGGGTCACACAATACATGATCCTGCTTCTGAGGACAAAATTGCCTGTTCTACAATGCTGGAAGAGATTTAAACTTGCATAGGAGCTTTTTAATGAGCACTGCATAAATTTGTGGCACTTTCTGGCACACGGCTGCATTGGTTTTGACATGGTACAGGATTAGCCATGTCACGGAAGCACAATCTCTGGGAAGGATCCAGCTTGTCAGTTGCTAAGGGCAGATGAACCCCCTGGAACAGGATCAAGCCTCCACCTCCCCAGGGGAACAACCTGAGCACACAGCCACACCATCAGGGGACTTTTTTTCTTCTTCATTCTCTAAACTGGTGCTCCTGCCCACATTCTGGAAACTCTTGGGAAGGAAGGGATTGTGGACTTAAATCGCTCCAGGCTGACAGGAGCCCAGCACCCCTCCTCCCACTTCTCACACATGTGCTGTTGATACTAAGATGGTAGGTGAATTTTCCCCCCATCTGTCACATTTGGGCTTCAGCCAGGTATGTCCTAACATCTTTGTTTCTTTTCAGTGATTAATCAGGGATACACACCTCAAGTGCTCTGATCTGGCCAGACAAAGCCAAGCACTGTCAGAAGCCCTACATCTGGATGCCTGCAGCTGGCATGAAAAGGGCCATACACCAGAACACTGCTGTCACCAGTGGCAGTTCTCAGTTACTGCAACCTGATTTACTTTCCCTAGTCAAATTTCCTGTGAGTGAAAGGGATGAAAACTCATCCCATCATTAGGCTCATGAACGTCCACTAGAAATAATTTTATGTCTACATCCTATCTTTGATTTAAAGGCAAATATGAGCCCCTTGGGCTAAAGATGAATGAAATATTTAAGAGCAGGAGAAAACTAAGTAACCATTAGGAGTTTTGCCTCAATTTATAGCTAAGCCACATAGTAATTAACTGATGTTGAAATGACTCTCTGTGAGATGGTGCTTGCTGGTGTGAAAGCAGAAAGAAAATTTCAGCATCCTGAAATACGTCTGTCTCACTTCAGCTTAAAAACTCAGTTTTCTGCATTTACTTAACTTCTCAGCTAATAACTTTGTAAACTTACCCACATGTAGGTCTGCCAACATACCACACCACAATTAAGAACTGAATCACTGTTACTCTCTTCAAATAATTAAGAATCTGTTCCTGCTCTTTGAAAGGATTTCCAAATTCAGAGTTTGTTTGCTTTAGTTTCATATTTTAAACTCCCCAACCTGCTTTCTCTGAAGGATGCCTTATCAACCTGCTAAACAAAATGATTGTTCATGATGGGATTTCCAGCCAGTCCTGCCATTCACCCACTAGGACTTGCCTGTCAGAAGCAGGGTAACACAGCTCTGCAGCAGGCAGTGACACCAAGACCCGTGCTAGCTGAGACATCAGCCTGGGTGGTGGCGAGGCCCCTCCAGCCTTTCCAGTTCTGATCCACGCCTGGGTGATGGGTTTGGTCTCGGAAACACAGCCACAGATTTTTATTGTGAAGGAAGTTTAAATGAAGCAGAAGCACAGGGTGCCTCAAATAAGCCAGAAAGGGTCAGCTTTGCTGTTTCTAATAAACTCCTCTCTGGCTGATTTCAGTCCATGTTGGCATACAACAGATTAAAGATTGTCTCCAGCTGCAAGCAATGCTGCTTTGCACTTACTTCCATTAGGAATGGAAAACCAAATACTACCCCACATGTCAAAATTAACATTTACAAGAATCTTATTAGTACTGCTGCTACGCATGTGTGTCCCTGTGTCTGCAGAGCATGAAGGATTGAAGTAACAAACAGACATTTGCTGCCAAACTCCTAGAAGGATGGAAATGGAAAATATGGCTAAGAAATCTGTATGGCACTCACATTTTAGCACAATACAGAATTAATCTGCCAGCATCAGAAACACTGCAGTTATGAATACTGCAGTGTGTAAACCATAACTCTGGACTCTTAATTTTGGCATACAGCATAGTTCAGTATCTGAAATATTGCAAGAAAGCTGCTGGCCAAGATCAAGTCGTGCTCTTTCTTAAACTGAAACTGTCTCAAATGTCTCCGATAATAAATGCATCTGGGTGGATTAAACACCAATCAGAGGGAAAAACTCATCTCCATCCTTCTTGGTTACTCTTGGAAAATATCTTGGAAATTTTTTTAGAGAACAGGACACCAGCATGGACTTGCTCAGCAGGAGAGCATCAAAAACGATTGCAACCGACATCACTATGCATTTTTAACGGTGGAAGCAACAATTCCAGATGCAGATGTAAAGGAGCTACTTAAAATTATGACCTCAGAGACTTGTGTTGTACTCAGGTTTATTTAATGTTTCTAGGAAACAACACAGACCTACCAAATGCATGTGAATGATACTATTCACGATTTCCTTCTTCTAAGCTGGTTCATACTATATAAAGCACATATACAGCATTTTTCTTCCTATTTAAAGTTCATTATAAATGCTTTATGCATCGGAAAAACGCTCTGAGTGCACCTATCAGATTTTTGATCAAAAGAGCTTGGTGCCTGGTAAGGGCAGCAGAATTGGTCGATTTATTTCATAAAACTTTATGTACAAAGCAGCAGTATCCATGAATGTAATGGTCAGAATATAGAGTCTACAGGGGTAATTTTTATTACAATTTATAGCAAGATTACCCATACTCCACAGTTTTCAGATTTTATTAAGATTTTATGGGACTATATGGCTTGAGCAGTTAACTGCACCTAGCATGGTTATGGTTCACAGAGAATGGGAACCGGCACTGAATGCACAGTGTAACTAATCTAGCAGAGAATATTAATTGCTATGATCCAATCAAAGACAATATTTAAAATCATTTCAACAGTCAAATAATTCGCCATAAACCTGTAAAATAATAGCTATATGGAGAAATACAGAGGTAAGAGGGATTGCATGGATGTAATATATGCACATACTTAAGCACCTCTGTCATTGGGTTGTATACATAAACATACAATCCCATTTTTTAAACAAAGGACTTTTCTCTTTCTAAGCTATTTCAATGCCAGGAGACCTCATCTACACAAAAAAAGAAACTACTAAGACTACTGAGATTTATATCTCGCTGAGTATCCAGTATACAAGTACTCTATCATCAACAGTAAACAAGGGAAATAATAAGGACAGAATATATTTAATATTAAATAAAATCCTGTGAAACTACTACACAATGGTAGCAGACTGCAACTTACACACTGCAACAGGCCAGAGATATTTTAGACATCAGGAAGCTCCCAGCAGGTTGGTCCAAGGCACAATAAAACCCAAGGCAGAGATAAAATAAATGAGAAGTTTTAGGTATGTGTTTCTGCTGGATCCAAATTCATGGGATAAAAGCAAGCAGATCAAAGCCCAGCCCTGGTGAGAATACAGAACTGAAGGGCCAGAGGCATTCTTGGCGTGGAAGACAAGGAACTAAGAGCTTCCAAAAGGTGCAGAGACTCAGGATATGTTAAAATAGATTTATTCATCCTGCTTATTGCTGGGCTTCGCAAATCAAGTTGGAATACACCTCTACCTCATTCCCTTCCTCAAGTCCTTCCTAACTGAAAACGAACAATGAACATCAACATGAACAAATCATATTGATGAATCTTTAAGAAGTGTTTGTTTCTACAGTGAAAAAACCTAAGTATGTCACTAGTAAATCACTAGAAGTAGTACTTTTCTGGAAATTTAAGTAGAAGACTGTTTGGGGAAGTCCCTACAGTTAACCTAATCCACTTTGTCTTAAATCAACCTTCTTGGTTTCAAATACCACAGCGTATCTTATAGCCTGTGTTTTAACTCTCCATTCTGGCAAAAACTTCTGTTTACTTTAGCTCTTAAATAATGTGCACCATCTTCAGGAGCACAGGTCCCGCCTCGCCTCTGCCTGCTCCTCTTCCTGGCCAGCCACTGCCAACCTGTTCCTGCTTTCTCAGAACCACCTGCATTTCTTCCAGCTGAACCAACCAAACAGGGGGAGAGAGATTCAACATTCCGAGGGGCAGCAGGGGGAGGTGGACAGGCAGCTACAGAAGATTTTTGTGCAGAAGAACAAAACAGTGGTAGCTAAAGGAGAAACTCTCAGCCTCAATGCAACTCAAATCCAAAATAACCGTCTACTAAAATGCAGAAAGGATAATCACATGGAACAAAAAAGGCAACACTACTGGTTTTAATTAAAAGTCTCTTCCATAGCATACTTTATACAAACAGACTATATAATCTGACCTTTAAACATATGGAACATCTTAATTTCTATCTTTGTACTACAAATTGCATTTACTTTTGTGGAATAAACTTTACAGTAGGCAGAAATAACAGGCTGTACTTCAAAAAAACAACAAGGGCAGTGGATAATGTAATGTAATGGTACTACCTGTTTGAAGTCACAAAAAATCTGCAGCATAAGTAGCATTTACTACTTATTAATATATCTACAGTGAAGGACATGGCAGGTGCAAACTGTGAAAAGACAAAACCTGTGTATTTTTGCCAGGTCTGCATACAGATATAACATAAAAATAGTCCAAGACCATGTCATTACAACTGTTTATGTACAAGGGGAGCAGACAGAGTTCAGCTGGCAAATTTAAATTTATAATGTTTTGACTGCTAAATTTTGCAAGTGATTGTGCCTTCTGAAAACATAAAAACCCATAAGAATGAGAATCCATAAATTTGATTCCAACACCCCAGAAATACCAAATTTGCACCAGCCCTTTGTGTGCCATTATGAGGAAGGAGCTTCTAAAAGGCTCTTCAATGAATGCATTAAGTCCTCTGAATTACAGAAAACAATTTTTAAGGATATTGTATTTGGCAAAACCTGCTGCTAGAGGGACATGATTTGCCAGTAGTATTCATGGATATCTGCTGAAAGCAAAGAACAATGGTCCAAACCAAGCATGAGGTTCATGTCACTAAAAACACTGAGGTTCTACCATTTCTCACAAAAAAAAAAAAGAAGACAAAAAAAAAAAAGCAAGCTGGAATAAATTTTTCAGCACAGAAAATGCTACATTTTTTTCTCTATGCTCAGTCTCAGGAAGAGTGGAATAGTTTTTCTTCTTGAAAATTTCCTCTTAAAGGAAGACAAATAAGAGAAAACACAGAAATAGCTTGAGGCAGACATGCAGTATGGAAAATGTTAGTCTCAGTGGTTAACATATAGACAGACTTGGAGCAACTGAAGATAGGTTTTAAGGGAAACCATCAGGCAGTCTTATCTATAGGTGCTGCTACCTGCTGGGCCTCTAATTTAACTTTTAGCAATGCTCACCATTCTAAACAGGGAGGGGAAAAAAGCAAGGAAAGAGGTTTTCATGGGACTATAATGCTGTTTCATGGAATATTTTAATGTACCATAATGTCTAGTCACCACCACCTAATCCTCACAGAAAAAAAAAAAAAAAAACCCAAAAGCTCTTTTAAAGGCTGTGACAAGATGTGACAAGAGCAGTGACCACTGAAGGAAGTGAACTTTGACTCTGCCACGGTGTAGGGCTGGCAGAGGGCACAGCCTGGCCCTGCTGGTGTCCACGAGGACTCGTGCCTGGCTCTGTTCCCCTCTGTGCCCAACACATTACTAACACATTACCCTGCTTTGTGTGTATGAAATAATGAGAGGAGAAGGTTGTAGGGGGCAACCTGCACAGCCGGGCTGGTGCTGTGGGGGCTGCACAGACACCCCGCTGCTCTGGGGATCTCCCTTGAGTGTGTCCTGCCCAATGGGTGCATCAGGGGAGGAAGGTGCATGGTCAGTAGGGAGTCTGCAGGTAACTGTGTGCGTGTTCATAGCTGAGTGTTGTGGTGTCAGCAACTTGTAGGAATTTACTAAGATTTGTAAACAGTAAGTCCTGTATTACCAACACCGAAAATAGTGTTCTCTAATTACCTTCTCATTAAGCATTGTTAGTAACTTCCTAAAAATGTACCAATCCTGGTTTTGATTTAGGCTAGGTTTTTTATCCTGTAAAAGCACACCACTCTGTGATGAGTCTGAAATGATTCATATGATTCTTTATTACTTAGGAAAATAAATATTTCAATGGATTAAACTTCTGTTTTAGAAAATATGAAAAAAGAGTTTGATCTAAAAACTTTTCTCTACAACCTGTACCAAGTTCAGATAAAAATGCCTATCTGTTTTTGGATCCCAAATAGCTAAATAGTTTTTTGCAGCTTGATAGCCCCATCTCCCATTGCCCACCTTGGGGTGTAGCACATGGCACAGCATCTGACGGGATGCTGCTGGCACCTTGTATATACAAGGGCCACGTGTCTTCAAAACAAAAAGAAATCTTGCAAGTAAAAAAAAAAAAAAAAAACAAACAGGAGAGAGGAGGCAGGATAGACAGCAGAAATAAACAGCAAACTGGGAGGCAGAAAAGGAGATCTGAGACTTCTGAAGGATGGTGAGACAAAGAATGCCATGATGAATGGCACCATGGAGAAGGATGCACAGAGGCGGAGGAGGAGATGACAGTATAGGTTAGAAATATTAACAGGAAAGTAGGGGAAGATGAAGCAGAGCTGCTGAAAGTGGCACTCCAAGAGCAGTCAGCAAGATGAGAAGAACTAGAAAAAATAGAGAACTAGAAAAAGAAGGGGAAACAGAAGACAAAGTAGCCACTTCTTGTGCCAGAGGGAAGAGAGAATTCAAACAGAGTATGAAGAAAGAACTATTTGCTTGAACTGCCTAACAAAGCAGCCACTAGGAGAGTTTTGTCTGAGAGTGAGAGAGAGAGGAGGGAGGATTGGGGAGCATCAGGGGAAGCAGAAAGCCACCTGTGCAAAATACCTGGAGACAGTATTAGAGGGATGGTGACAGCCTGAGAAGGCTTTGCAAAAAAATTAAAAATTAAACGGTTCTAGTCAAACCTGGAAGGAAGAGGAAAATACAGCATGAGAAAAATAAAATTGGGAATAACAAGGAAAAAGCTTTTCTCTATGCCCTGTTTCTTGTATTTGTTTCCCTCAGCACCTGAAACCTAGAAAAACAGGAGAGGTCTGAACTTAGGTCTGATGTAATTTTCATTAATTTTCGCATTAAAAATATCTCTTTTCAGGAAAGTGCCTTAGTCTCAATTGTGTGAAAAGGGCTTAGATAAAGGTTAATGTAAAACATAACTTTAAGTGCTTTCCAACTGGCACCCCTGGATCATCAGTGCAGTCTCTGAATTAGCACCAATGCATAAATAACACAGGGATTATGCTGCTGATGCTCTCTGTGGATCAAATGTTTCAGTGTGCATATCTTTCTGTTCCTGAAAATTACCAGCATTCATGTAGAAGTTGAAAGCTGTGACTCTAGATGACTCCAAACCTGCATTTGTCCATCAGCTGGTAGAAGATTAGGAATTAATTCAGTTTGACAACAATGTCCTGTTAGGATCTGTGTACATTTATTTTTTGTTATCAGCACAAGAGCTGATCATTGAAGGGAATTTAGTCTGCACACATATTCAAATCATTTAATTGGTTAATTTGTTCAATATCACTGCATTTAATTATTTATATTGTTTTGTATTAAAGAATGAAAAACACTCCAGTAAAAGCTGATAAAAGATTACTACCTAGAGTGGATTGCTGCCCAATTTACTTCTATTGTATTTATTTAAATTAACCTGAACTTTTTAATCAAAAGAATTACAGAAAACAAAATTAGAACAACTCATGAGGAAAAAAAAAAATGAATAAATTGAAAAACTGTTAATACCTTCTTTTTCTCTAACTGTGCATTAATAGATGATGCAGGGGCTAATGGCTAATGACCTCTGCCAATTAGAACACAAAGGCCATATTGTCAGGGCACGTCAGAAGGCATGGAGTTCATGGGCTGAAATCCCTACAGCACATTAAGTTCTGGAATTTTGTTGATGAAACTGGGGTAGTGAATTTCCAGTTTTACAAGATCAGGAGGTGCTTCCTATAGAGGAGACTACTACCACAGCCAACTAGCACCTTTGAAAAGAAAACAACCAAGAAAATTTCTCGATGAGCTCACAGTTAGGTGCACCTTGAAGCTCCAAAATCAAAATACAAACTAAAACTTTTCTTTTTCTGTTTGTTTGGGGTTTTTTTCCTAGAGTACATGGTACAAAGTTCTGTTTTTATTTGTAATTTCTTGACATAAAGACACAAAGGGCTAAAATTACATCACTGTATGAAGTGTAATAAAACTTAAGCCATCATTTTGAGGCTTAAAACTAGACTCAGATCAACAGTGAGTTCATTTCGTATGTCGAAGCCTATTGAGAGGGCACGGTCCACACTTGGGTAGTGAGTGAGCAGAAGGAGAGACACAGACTAACAGACAACAGGATGCCACTAAACCTCTGAATGACCCATCACTGTAGTCCTGTACAATAACACATGGTTGCCAGTTTGTCAAAAACAGACATGAGAGGCAAGAAACAAGTTGTTGAGACCTGCTCACTATGCAATTAGGAACACAAGAGACGTTTTAAGACTAAATGTCCTGCAGCCTCATAAGCCCCAAAGTAAGGTTATCTGTCAATACCCTCCCCTTCTGCCTCAAGCAATACCTCATTTCAGGGGAAAATTACCGTATTTTATTCACTCGCATGCAATGAGCCTTGAAATAAGTATCTCCTTCCCTTCCTCATATTCCCATCTCTGTCACTAAAGCCCCCTTTATAAAGCCGTGCTTTCAAAGTTTCTGGGCACATCTGTTTTTTCTTTCCTTCCTCCACCCATCATCTCACTATCCCTAACAAGCTCTTCCTCCCTCAGTAACTGTTGGGTTCTCACTCTTTCTTGCTTTCCAGCTCCCCTTTCTGTGTTCTTTGGACACCTCAAGAGGGTATTCGTCCTTCTGACGTGTGCCTCTTCCTCCCTTCACACCTCCATGTGCCTCTTGGGTCCTGTGTATGCAAAACTCATTCCCAACAAAAACACTCTGGGTGGCTTCCTTACCTTCTGCTGTTTAATCTGGAAGAAGAAACCTAATTCAAAGTATTGCACTGCCACTCCTTAAGCATAATAAAACCTACTTCTCTGCATCTGCTAATGCTCTTTGGTCCGCAAGCCTTTCCTTCACACATTCCTAGAGCCTGATGATTGCTTTCTCCTTGCTGGGGAACATTCCCTCTGACATTCCTCCCCTTGCTAAATCTGAAACACCTGGTGAGTTTTCCATGTTCGTCTGTGATGTTTTATGTATTGTCATAAATGTCATACACTGACATTTTTTCCATTCTCCTACTTCTTCAGCTTCTGGGGAGGACTGATTTCTCTCAGGACAAAACCTGACATAAGTTGTCTGAGCATCTAACACCACTGCTGAACTCAGCCTTCATTTAAAAACTTATTTAAAGATCATCTGGGATAAGACTTTTAAAGGTTCCTCCCAATCATGTAAGTTGTATGTCTTTTCAACAACACCACAGTAAGTATGGAAACTAACAACTTTATAATCGTTGTTATGTTTTTCTCATACAAGACCAGTTTCAGAGATGCCACAGACACACAAAACTGGCTCCACCTTACCTTTGACATGGCTTCTCCCATCCTCCAGCAGTGGTACTACTATAGTGTTGTTCATATTCCCAGGTGATCTCACAGCTGTATAGACAACAGGTACTGACTGTACCACCACAGGGATACGGTGCACGTGACTCATTTTATTGGACTGCAAGTTCATAGGACTTGAAGGTGGTACTGGATGGATAATGTGCAAAAACTGCTGGCCTCCAACACCAGATGCAGAGGCCACAAGAGGACCTGGAGTTAATACTGACGGTACAGATGCTGCTGAGGAGACTGATGTTATTACTGTGGGGGATGAAGCCGGCCGACTAGAAGAAGAAGAAGTAGAAGTAGAAGAAGGGGAGGAGGCTGATGCTGTCATGGAAACAGGTGAAGATGAAGCTGCTGTAGGAGACGACCTGGCTTTGTTTATTGACAAGTCCACTGGTTCAGTCTGTGTTTGGAAATGGTCTGTAGATAACGAATCCTCTGTGGGGTCAGCCTTCATGTTGTTTAGTAACAAGGGTACAGCATCCATATCTGGGTAGTTGTGGACGTTTGGAGACTGTTGAGGAAGAACAAAGGGACATAGTTACATGTGTGGCTAAAGATGACTTGCACACCCAGTGGCTAATGCACACCACACAACATGATTGTGAAAGCCAGAGGACTTGTTTCCTTTTCTTGGGTCAGCTCATAATTTTAAAGTACAAATTGTGTTAGAAAGCACAGACATGTTCTGTTTGAACAAAATATTAAAAAGAAAAAAATTCTACTCCCATTTCTTAGAAAGTGTCAGGATTAACAGTACAAAATCATCCTGGTTCTTTGCACTATGCAAAGTCACCAATGACAAAAATTTCAGTATCTTCAGTAGCAACCACTATTTATACAGACAGAACATTTTCTTCCAACATCTAATTTTAAACCACAGCATTACTCTCTTGTGTCATCATCACTCAGACATGAAGAAACATGGTTACCACCATTTCTCAACTTTCTGCATGCTCAAAGACTGTAATTTCCCCTCACTTGTCTACCTTCTTCTAGACTAGGCAGACCTGGTTGCTTCTTTGTGTCACATCTGCTTTAAAAGCACAAGCCTTAGTACTCATTTGCTCTTTACAGTGATCTTTGAAGTTTTGTCCATAACACTTTTCAGAAGGTGGTTCCTCATGCTACCCTCAGTCCTTCAGTTCTATGTTTGACTTCTGCACTCTGAATGGTCACTGATAATGAACTTACATGTCAGGAGAGAGCCACGCATTTGTATGATTGCCCTGTCAGAGTGAGCAGTGGTTAGAGCAATTCATCATTCTGAACTAGCCCATTAGATAGCCTTCCCCATTGTTATTATTTCCATACTGATTGAGAACAATTTTTCTGACTTCACAAAATAATTTTATGCTTTAGATTAATTCTTTTAAAGCTGGCTGGACTAAATTTATTCTAGAGTGGTGCCATCTGCTATTTTTATAGTTTTTCCCTTATTTCCATCATCAAAGAGGTTAATAGAACTTTTGAATAACGCTAGACCAAAGACAGATCCCTAGAGAAGTTCATTTGATATATCTTTCCATTTTGACAGTACATCATTAATAACCAGTCTTTAACAATGTTTTTTCAAGTAATTTTCACCAGGCAGAGCAAGGATGGAAATGCCCATCGATAATCTGGTCATAAGACAAAGCACAGCTCTCAGCTCCTTGGCTGAGGAACTCCATGGCACTGCACTGCAGCAGAACTTCTCTACAGACAGGCATTCACACAGTGTAATACCAAACCCCAACCTCACACGAAACATTGCTCCTTTAAATATCACTTGACCCAAAACAATTACTCCCTAGACAGACCTAAGCAGCTCTAAATGCATTAACTTGATCTCTAGATTATAGTATTTACTAAGTATCTAAAAATATTAAGTCAGAAATATTTAAGCTAGAAATATTTTAATGCATCTACTGTCAATAAACTAACAATCAATCAAGCTATGAATTCCCTTTGGGGTTTTTATAATCAATTACATTAAGTATTTTCAAGGAAAGCCCTCCTTGTTTTGAGTCAGAGTCAAACCTCAACAGAGAATGAAATTCTATTGAAAAAAAAAAAAAAAACAACAAACATTTATATTGAAAACTGCAGTTATAAGGGCCTAACTGGATATTATTCCTGGCATGCTGAAAGATGAGATGTTCTAGTAGATCTCATCTATTCAGCTGATTTAGATTGGTCCTTGGATCTGACATTTCACCCCATTTGAAAGCAAGAACATCTCTGGAACATCTTTTTCCTCTATTCATACACAAATCAATTTAAAATAAAGGGACCACCATCTAAATAATGGATTCACCTGAACCCTGGATCCTGCTATTCTGTAGTAATACAAGTAACAAAAGCAAAATATCCCTTTTTATAAAGACAATGGGAAATTCTGCTGAAAAGAACACAAAGTAAAGAACAGGTTACTTTTCAAAGCACAAAACCAGCCATGAGTGACAAAGCTATGTAAAGCTCTTCCTCAAGAAGGCAAACCTGCCCGTAACTGCCAGGTGATGATTCCTGGTAACTTCCTCTGAAACACCTTATCCTGGCTTTTGTCCATAATGAGATCCCCCACCATGCCATCATAAAGACAAAACCATAAACATACGTGGCACAAGAAGCTAATTTGTCAAACCTTGACAAGTTTCATCTATATGTGCTTGGGCAGACAGACTGGTTCTGCTGAACTGAACAGACAGGTACCAGAGCAAAGGCAAAGCGGAGAGGGACATCCTGCACAGGCTGCACCTGAACCCGTGTAAGGCCAAAGGCAGCATCTCCTATCTTAGCTGTTTGAGAGAAGAGGGATAAATGGCATCAGCTTGTGCAGGGAGATGAGGGATTCTCTCATGCATATGGCCATACAAGTGTCATCCAGAAGCAGAATTAATCGCCAGCTCTATCCACAGCGTAGACAAATCCACCGTGCAAGAAATCCTACGTTGCTTTACTTCCAGGTTTTCCCTTGGTGCCAGAGGCAGATATCAGGCTGACCCACTGCCACAAGGGACTGGACACAAGGGATCCATCCAGACCTCAAAAGCAGTCTATTGCCAAACTGAGTGCATCTGCCCTGAAGTTCCACCTGGCTTTGCAGCAAGCAGCACTAGGTCCCTCACAGGAAGAGTAAAGAACCCCAAACCCACCTGTAATTGTTTGTTCCATGGATAGAGTTAATGGTCTTTGAGACAAAGCACAGGTCATGACTTACAGATTTTTCTAGGTTGTGCTAAGAACAGGCCTTTGTTTCACTGTAGTAATTACAGCAACTCCTTGGGGAATTCAGAAAAAAAGTAACATGTAACTTCAGATTATCATACAAATCACTTTCTCTTTTAACAACCCTTCTCCATTTACTTTTGTTTGTACATTCCTTACATTCCATATATCCTTCCCTGGGTACTCTCTTCTTGTCCAGAGTGCTGGAGGGGCCACGCAGTCTCTGTGTACTATGGAAATGTAGTTGATATTATTATTTCAGTCTTCAGTAGTGAAACTAAGCTGGAAACCTTTACAATCCCTTCATGAATTTCTCCAAACAGGATGACAACTGGTATGCCTTTCCATTGCTGCCTTTCCCTGACAAAACTCTAAGACTAAGGATGCCCTTTCTTTGGTAAATTCAGGATGTGACTGATGTCAGCTGATATTACAAAAGATAAAAATTTTAAGCAAGTGCTGTATTTTCTTCTGCTGGTGGTAAACAAAGAGATCTACCCCAACAACTCATGCTCCCTTACAGTGAGCTACAAGTGGTATATAGATGCTTCTCCATGACCTCAGATTTTATCTAAGCTGCCAGAACTCTATTTAATCAGTATGTGAATCAAAACCTTGAACATCAAATTTATCATTATCTTCTGAAAATGGATGGTGTAACTAAACTTTTCCCAATGATGACAGCTATTGCAGAATAAGGAACTAAGGGAAGAAGAGCAGCAAGGAAGCCAAAAGGAATGGCTGAATTATAAGAACACTATTTCTTAGCATCTCCCACTAATGTTATTAACTGAGAATTGAATTATAACATTCAAATAAACAGTTGTTCATTTCCCTAGACAATGAGTGTTGTTGTTAGTTTTATTTAATGGAACTACATCTTTTCTGAGAAGATAATAAAGCTGTGGCTGCGATATTCAGTGTACCTTCAGCCATTATGTCAGCTCAACTGGAAGAGAAACTAATAGTTGTGTGTTCATTTCTTCTCTCGACCTAGTTCTGTCTCCATTCTCATCTAGTGAACTGGGCTTCTTGTAGTGGTGTGGGCTCAGAGGATTGCTAGTTTGGGCATCTGAAGCAGGCTTTTGCTGTCTGGCTCCCAGAAGTGTCTATGTTGGTTTTGAAAACTTCATTTTGGTTTTAGGAGTCTAAGCTCTGTTGCTGATAGTCTGGCAGCTTTCAGAACACTTGGTGGCTTAGAAAGGGCTCATCCTAAGGTCCCTGTAATTCAGTGGGCTGCCCTGTAAACCAGCCCAGACCATGGAAATACAGTGTGAAGGGGTTCATCTCCACGTGGCTTCCCTCATCTCACTGCTCAGCCCACTGGTACAATGGAGAGGGACAGTTTCAGCCCTGCCACCAGCTGGGACTTGGAAGCAAATCTCAGCAACGCATGTCTCTGCAACACTGCTGCTGCATCCTTATGCTGCTTACCATCCACTCAAATCCAGGCTGAGCCAGAACTGGAAAGCAGGTAAGGATGGCTCCCTGCTAGAAAAGGCTTTTTAATAAAGCTGCAGCCTCTCTTAATCAATGCTCTTGGCTCGTGCTTTTTGTGCCTGCCCTTTTAAAGCTGTACACCAGTATTCTCTGCAGTGCTCTGTTTCATTACCTTGTCGTTAATAAATACTGCCAGGAACATAATACGTGATTTCCCTATTCACAAAGATTTTTTGGCTGAATAAAAAAGCATTCCTTACTGCTTATTCCCAGACCGTTATGGAAAAACAACCAGTCTGCCTTGCAATCAGCCACAATACCCGGAGCAAAACACAGTGACGCTGTGGCTGATAACATCCTATCTGCTGAGCAGCCATCCTTTCTTGCACAGTTCTTCATCTTTCCAGACCCCTGAATTCCACCTCCTCTTAACTTACTTGTGAGGAAATTTTGCAACAGTCCCTCTACTCTTATTCTACTCGTGGAAACTCCTCTGTGTATCAGCACTGTCTCCCACCCTAAAGAAGCCATGAAGAGGTCAGTTTCCACACAGCTGAGGTTAAAACCAGAGAGAAAGCAAAGATCATTTTGTTGTCAGCAACTCATCCTGACACCTTGCAGTTCACCAACTTCACAGGTTACTAAGCCATAGTGAGCCTTTGTGCCTTTGTGGACTTCTACTGAGCATAGGAGTTTACGAACCGTTTACGAACCTCCAACAATCAGCTGTCAGCTTTTGAAGTGCCTTCCTTTCTGGCAGCAATCTCCCAAGGTCAAACATTTTGTAAGAAAGCATACCAAAAAAGCTGTCCTTGATGACGGAAACAGAACAGACTAAATTTAGCATTTATAAAATAAGCTAGCTTTGAGGACAGGAAGTTAAAAAATAAATTGCTAAGCGTTTAACTCTTCAGTTAAATCAAAAGCCCTTCTTGGTTTTCATCATGCTGTCCCACCTCATTCTGCTCTGGCAGGAGCAATTTTAGACAAGATGATTTTGTTTTGTCAGTGTTAAAGAAGACTGAGATAAGAAAAATCATACTCTATCTGAAAAGCTACCCACAGTTTTAACCACATCGTTGCCACTGCAGCACCAAAATGCCAAGCACTGCTCAGCAGTGCAGGCATGCAGCCTCTCCTGGGCAGGCAGTGCAGAACGTGTGCCCAGCTAGAGCAGCTTTCAGCTCTGATCATCACGCCTGAAGGGTGAAACCTTAACAATCAGAAATACTGTGCAGGTCACAGGTTTTCTAACACTTCACAGTAAATGAAAACCAATACCTTTTAAATGACAAAACCTACTTGCTCTAGAAGGTGTCATTTTGCTTCTGCATAGTACACAGATTTGCTTTCAACTGTAATGCCATGAGATGAGCAGGTGGATTGGGTTTTGAACATGGTGTGCTCATCTTTTGCACCATTTGCTTTTAAAATTAAAATGGAATATTTTCCTTATCTTTCTCGTGATAGGGTAGAAAGTTCATGCCCCTGAAACTGCAGTTCTGTAGGTGCTGGACATGAAGCATGTCTGCCTATGTCAGGTTTTGTCCTGCCCCCCCCACATGGGCACTTGCCGAGCACAAAAGGCTGCAGCTAGCTTGGGTAAGTAGCAGCCTGGGCACTTCATAAAGCCCTGTAAGTTATGGCTGAAGTACCCAGAGCTTTACTTAGAGTCTTTTTAGGGCTTATTTTGCTAATCTGGGAGTGAATGCTCTTTAAATTTACAGGCAGAGATGTTTTTCAAAACCCCTTCCCAGCATGAGAAATTACCTTCACAATATTCACTTCTGCCTGAAAATCCCCACTTTAACCAAAGCAACAAAATACTCTCAGAAAAAGAAGCAATACAACCTGAAAAAAAAAAAAAAAAAACAAAAACTAAACAACATCTACTTCAAACACTCTGCTATCCCTCTGAAAAGATGACACATCCAAGACTCAACTACGCTCAATTTGAGATGAGACTATTATTATTAATGTATACATGAAGGGTGCATCAGTACAGTGGCAACAGACAGCTGTATAAAGGCAGAAGGACAAACATTTACACAGCTGAAAACTAAAATTGAGCAAAATACTTAAAATTTTGTTTCCACATGCTAAAGCGCCAAGAGAACAGGCATTTCTGCCTTTTTGCTCAAGGCTGCTGCTGTAGGCTTTTCCAGGCTCACAGAACTGCTCAGCTTGAATGCACTGGAGAAACCCAGCAGGTCATGCTGAAGAAGAGGGCAAAATGCAAGACAACTGGATCTTTCTTTTTCCTTTCTGGAAGCACAAATTAAAATGTGTCTTACTGTCAGTTTTCAACAAACAGTTGCTCAGGATCAAGGTTAAATTTATGTTCCAGGGAAGAAAAGAGATCCCCAAGAAATGGCACTCCCAAGTAAGGTTGAAGTCTATTACAACGACTCCCATTGAAGCTCTTATAAAAAGCAGCAACTGGTACTGAGAAAGACAGAGGGCAGAGTCCAGGAATTATTAAAATAAAAAAAGGCTCAATGAAAATGCATTTAACCAAATTGGAATCAATTCAACAGGAGAGACTGAGAGATACCCACTTTAAAATACTCATGATTCACTTAATGTATCATTATCTCTGCATAACATTTGGAAGTTTGATTTCAAAGTGGAGGCTTCCAACCCCCAAGGCCTAAAAAATAGTATTTCTATTCTCTTTGTGAGTCTGAAGAGGCATAAGAAACTCCCCTAGCATATCCTATGAGGCACAGGTGGCCTTGTTAGCAGAGTGCTGCTAAATGTGTAGAATCTACAGAAGATGTCCCAAAATAAGAAGAGAATTAACTAAGAAATGGGGAGACCAAATGCAAATCAACAGTTCATAAATACACAAGCAGAATTCAAGCTCCAAGGCTGTCAACACTATTTTCTAACTCTTTCTGATCAGTCACACTATGATGTTATTTCACAACTACTTCAACATTAAAAAAGTACCACGTGCTGCAACCTTTAGTAACAGTTCCAATTAGGACTGGGGAAACATGCTTTAAAATGAAAGGAGATCCCCATGCAAACAGCATTAATTTTTAAACATGTTTAACAATAAGCACAAATACATCTAATATGAAATGACTTAATCTTAAATAATACGTTTGCAAAAACAGAGTAAGCGTTAACGTTACTTGGCATCCAACTCTCCTGTCCCAAAACTGACAGGTCTATCAAAGGATTTCTATAACATCACAGAAGGAAAAATCAGTGATTACAGATTTCTACACCAAACAAACTAATCATCCCCTGTACTATCTAATGTGTTAAATGTAAAAAAGATACATATCTTGAAAATGAGGACAAATTTTCAGTACCTCAAATGCTACATGGGCCTGCTGTGGTATTTTTGATAAGCAACAAAACCTACCTTCTTGTTCCCTAAATCATGAACACATTCAGAACACTAGATGTTCAGCTTAGATGTTTTATTTATATTTGAGCAGTGTTACCAGAATGCTCTGTCAAAGGAGGAAGTCGTTGAAAGAAACAAATTTATGCTTATTGCTATGACACAACTCTTGAAAAGAAACAAGTTTAGCAAAGGTGCAGTGCTTGGATTATTACCTGCTTAAGAATAAAAAGAATATTGGTAATATATTTGTATTCCTTGTACTGATCCATTTTAGATGTGAAAGTAATTCCTGAATAAATGGCAGATCCATAAATAATTGTTAAAAGGAAGGTAAAATACCGGGAAAAAATATTATATTAGCCCACTTCAATTTTGGGGATTTAAAGTTAGTTTATAAAATTCTAGACAACAAGAATTCATACAACCACCTAGCAGCTCCCCTTCTAACCCTTCCCCGCAACTTACACTCAAAAAACAATGAAAGCCTGAAGAAAAATTTGCAGTCAACAATTTTTTAAGTTAAAATTTTGATGCAAAGTTTTGATATACATTTTCTTACCCTGCACATTACTCTGAAATATTCATAAATATATTAGCAAAAAGGACTATGACAAATAATGCATGAAACTATTATTTATACCCTTTAACCACCTGCAAGCTGTCACTGAGTTCCAGGCAAAACTCAGCCATGGCCAAACCAGCCTTTGAGCTCAGCACTCAAAAACTGGTCTTACACTTCCAAGTCATTCCTCCTTGGGAAAGCAATGCCAGATACTGCAAGAGGACTCTGTGCACCTGGTAAACAGAGCTGATGTGGAAAAGGCACAGAAGTCTGGGCAGTTCTTCTTTTCAATCACTCCTCATTACTCAGTCTTGCTCTGAGGTATGAGGGTCCCCATTAGCTGCTTCAGTACCTGTACACCTACTGGGCACATACGTGGTGGTGATGGAGGTGCCATGCCTGAAACTCACATCTAGTGTGTCATCCACACTCTGCAACTGAGCTTCTCCATGGCTTTCCTCGCTTGTCTTTGTTCATCTTCATTTCCACCAGAAGAATTCATTTTCCCAAATGAGCCTCCTTCTGTTTACTATCCTTCAAGCTGAAGTTTAAATTAATTTTGTTCTTCTGACCTCCCAATTGAGGCTGTAGTCAATGTTGACATTTCTTCAATAAAATAAATAGATGGCACAGAGATAGGTACAGTTAGGTCTGACTGAAATTAACCCTTTCAGTGGCTTAAAAAAAATGTTCACTCCAGAGAGAAAACATTTCAATCAAGTTTTACTAAAACTAACACTTTCTGCAGTCTGTTCCCAGTAAAACAAACATGACTGGTACTATTGTTCACTGGTACTGAGAGATCATGGCCTGAGTTTGTATATCCAAAACCTCTCAACCTCCAAGTGTGGGTAGCTCTACTCCACACTCACTAACCTGGGTGAAAGCAGTCTGCCTCATTAAACCCCTTTAAATCCTTGCCTGCTTCCACTGCTGCTCTTCCTCTGGGAGCTGACAGCACTGAGGTGGACATGAGCTGACTTCAAGGAAGGAAAAAGAGCCAAATTTATGAAAAGAGTAACACTGGCTAGAAAAAAAAAAAATACATACAGAGGCAGACAAAATGCAGAGATTGGGTCTGGCACTCTCTGAAAGGGGAAACTTATATAGTAAGTCTTGGCTGGGAAGGCTGGGATACTACCAGCAAAGGGACCCCAGCTCCAAGGGGTCATGTCAAGTGAGTCTGCAAATTAATCAGGCACTTTAAATCCTAAACAAAGCATTAAGTCACCTGATGTCACCTCAGATACAGCAGGGAGGCCAACAAGATGAAATGAGGGTGGGAAGGAGATGGTGCTCACCACTCTGGGTCAGGGGTTGGCTGAAGGGGCTGGCTAGATGTCAGGGAGTATCCAAGCCTGGAGAAGAGGAGGCGGGTCAAGCTTGGAGTGATCACACCCAAGGGCTTGTGCCCAGTAAAGCAAAGTGCCCCTCCAAAGCCTGGGACCTGAAACTGCTGAGATTCACTATTCCTCTGCTGTCAGCAGACATCCCAGAAACCCACTGATGAAACATCCTGTCCCTCTGTGACACGCATCCACAAAAAATGAAGACAAGAAATGCATATTGCAGTAATGGCCTGCTAAGGGTCTGAGCAAAACCAGCACAGACAGCCCTCCTCCCAACACTGCCCAAAGGCAGATTGCTTCATCACTTAGGCTCACCAATGTTCATACAGCATGGCTTTTGGGAAGGTGGAATTGGGATGGCTATTTCTGACTTTTTACCCTTAAAGCGAACAGTCATATAAACAATGAACATGTATATTTGGAAAATTAATTCCTAATGCCTCTGGACTGGATTTTGACTCAATTCACTGTCCCAGTACATCACAGTACGTACTGTTACAGAAAAAAAGACCAAGAATAAAAAAAACAAGCCCTCTCTGCACACCTACTTTGAATCTTTATATAAAACTTTACAATTAAAGACTAAGTTTAAACTGGATTACGAGATGGACAACCCACTGACACCACACATGGACCAGCAGACAAACACTCCAATACAGACCATTTAATGCAATACTCTGGAGCTGGCCATGAAGATTTCCTTGTTTCAGATCTTATCCTATGACAATAATAACCACTTACTGATTACTGCAAAATTTTTAGGCTTCAGAAATCTTTAGATGTAGATAACACAGACTACACTTCCACTTTACAGAAGGGGAAATGTACGGAAGAATCTCAAAAGCTTTTCCCACACTACAATATCAAATTTAGAGTTGTAACAGTAGAGCTAAAACACTGTAATACTAAATATAAAAATTAAAAGTATCTAACCATGAAACCCTCTTTATATTATTTTATAGTTTCTGACTTTTAAGGGCTGAATAAAAACAGCATAAAATGAAGTATCATTATTCAGAGGACTTTTCCTGCTCTAAAGTAAAGCCTGCAATGTGTTTCTGTAACAACTTCCATTATTTGAAAGGCTCACATCTGAAATCTGAGACAACCATACACACTCAATATTTCATTATACTTTTAATCTTAAAACAATAAACATCTTAGCAACGGAACTAAAATGAACTCAAAGTGATTATTTTTTAATAGCAAACAATATTACAGTGATATTATTACACATCAGAAGAAACTGGGTATTTACTTGTTTTTCTCAGAACAGAGTAATACAAAACTATGATCACCATGTTATTAGTTATGGATGACATCATACCAAGTTTGTTCTGAAGCACTAATTGCTTTTAAACAGAAGAAATATCAACTTTTAAAGAAGGTGTTTGTAATAGCTGTTTAATAACTTTTCATTTCCTAAGCTTAGATCAACTTCAGAATATATGACTATACCTAAAATTAAATTCTGTTAGAGACAAAACTACTGGGTTTTGACAACAAGTAATACATATAAAATGCCATATTAGACATCTAAACCTAAACTGTAGGCAAAACAATGCTCTTGAGCCCGCCTCAGAGATATACATTTTAGAGTAAAGAAAACTCCTTATGTGCTACCAATGGTGACAGGGGCAACCAGACACAAGCTATTTCTCTTGCTTGTGAAAAGAAAACATGGAAGAAACATAGAAGGAAAAAAGGAAGCTTTTATTTTGGTGCATGAATTATTTTTCAACAGAGTAAGTAGTTTTACTTCCAAGTAGAAGTTTCTATTTAAAAATAAAGGAAGAGAGGGAGAAGTAAATATTAGAATGAACCATTGTTAATGAGACACATTGACCCATTTAAACTTCAGGCAAAGAACACATCAGGTATCTTCTGATCTTTTCGTTATTTCTTTACTGATTATAACGAGCCAGTGCATTTGAAAGGAATTCCCAAAAGTTTTTGGTTGACCTCATCTTCTTTCCTTGCCTCTTCCTCACCCCTTTCCTTTGTTAACACAACAACATTCTGTACAAAGTTTTCTCTTGGCTCTTTCACTAAGCAAAATGATTTGCGCTGAACTCAGATGTTCAGGCATAGGCACATGGTGCCACCTGAGACCTGCTGGAGTGTGGAGGATGGCACTGAGCTCAGGGACAGGCTCTGGAACCCTCATGGGGAGGAACTGGCAGTGGCTGGGGTAGACCAGAGTACTCCTGAGGGCACAAGTTGTGCAATTACCTACCTATGCAAACCTAGCAAAAGGTGCACACAAGCACCTCTGGCAAGCACACAGAGGGACAGAAGAAAAAAAAAATTGTGCTGGTAAAAAAAAAGGTTCTGTAATTCCTAACTTCATTTTAAATACAGACATAAATGGATTGTCTGCAAGGTGATGTTGTGTAACATCACAACAGTGACATCAGGGTAAGCACTGTCACACTTACCTGTGTTAGACCAAACAGGACACAACACCTGGTACTGGTTACGGAGCTGATGTTTTGCCGCATCACTGATATCACAACCCGTATTTGAGTAGAAATTATTGTTATGGTCTAAGAAGGAAGGTGCTCAACTGCATGTGTCCACTGGCTCCGAGAACTTACTGCTGCATTTTTAGATGCATACACACACACATGGATTCACCCTCCTCAACAGTCAAGGCTTACAGGAAGGATTCAAAGGTACCAAGCATTTCCAAATACTCCTCCTGACTGTCTGAGGAGCACAATTGTTTAAAGTGCAAGAGCTGATCCCTACACGTGCGCTGCCTTGCTGCTCTGATTCAGAAGGAAGACTTGCAAACCCAGTGTGCTTATTTACTTTGGGAGAGGTGCATGAGGTAACCTAAAAAAAGTATAAATTCAATCACTCTCTTTTTCCACTAACCATAAATACCATGCCCAGCCAAATGGAGATCAGCACACCAAATACATCTCTGAACAGGCACACTCAAAATTCTGCTTCTTCTGAGACACAGTCGCTATTACTCTTGTTGATACGTGGGTCTTATGCTTAAGCTATTTTACAGTGCTAATTAGTACTGACAGCTCCTAATATATTACAAATTAAATAGGGGAATTCACACTTTGGGTTAGGGGCTCTTGTACCACTGAATTTAAAAGAGTATCTGTAGCTTCAATATATATGTAATTACATGTTACAGGCATGAAAAGCTAACAGGAGAAAACTAAAAGCTGTAAAGTGCAGCAGTTTCATAAATGGCTTGGCATCTCACAACTTCAATTCAGAAATTCAAGACTTCTGCTTTCAAGCAACACAGAAGACAGATTCTGACACAGAACACCACCTGCATAGTTCCATGGTTCCTCTGTGGGGCTGCTTGTGGCAGGGCCACAGTGTAACTGTGCTAATTGATTAGCTCAGGTACCTCCTTCAGAATGCCTGTACACTCACCAATTTGCTCTATTTCACCTCAACTACTGCGTACTCTCACAACACAAATGTAGGGAATTGTAGGAAACCTTGGGTTGGAAAATGGACCTTGAAAGACCATCCAATCAACCCGCCTGCTGTGGGCACAGACATCTTTCACTACACCAGGTTGTTCAAAGCTCCATCCAACCTGGCCTTAAACATTTCCAAGGATGGGAATACACAGCTTTTCTAAGCAACTGATTCTTGAGTCTCACCAACCTCATCCTAAAACTGACGTCTCTTCCTTATGTCCACTCTATGCACAGTTTGAAATCATTGTCCCTTGTGCTGTTGCCACAGGCCTTTATTCATCTTTCTTATAAGCTCTGTTTAAATACTGAAAGGCTGCAATATGGTCTCCCTGCAGCTTCTCCTGGTAGTTTTCTTGCCAGAGTGAGCAACTCCTCTCTCAGCCTTTCTTCATAGGAGAGTTGTTCCAGTCTACTGCTTAGTTTTGTAGCCCTCCTCTGGACCAGGTCTAAATGTTATTCCACAACACAGAAATAGTTAACACAGAGCAAACCACTTCCCCACCTACCAAATTTGTTTTCTAGAGGCACAGTGACATAAATAAATGAAAATCATGTTCTGATAGTATAAGTAATACCCTTTTGCAGTACTCTCCTTGCTGTTTCAAGAGCTTGTCTACTCCATGACTTGCAATCCACTACACAGGACTAAGGTTGGCAGCTACTGCCCATCTTTACAGATATTTTGGCCATGGCAAAAAGCTCATCTTCTGTGTACTTCCCAAGCAACAAATGCCACAGTAACTGCTGCACCAGCGAAGAACAGCAGGTCTACTAACTGTGAACAGCCCAATTTTCCCAAGAAAGACTGAAGCATATATGGAAAATTCTGATGGCAAGGAAGGGTTCCTACACCCTCAGTAATTACATGCTAGATAGTGTTACATGCTTCAGATTAACTCTGTAAGAAGGAATAAGAAAAACCAACCCTAACTTAGCTGGCAGGAAAGTGGTTTCTCAGGGCAGCAGAACATCACACTGCCTCTCTAGCCAGTGCTGGGCTGAGCCACCCAGCACCTTCCCCACCTGCTACTAGACTCCAGCAGTGAAGTTCTCTGGAAAAAGGAAGATTTAGTTGGGAAAGCCGAGTCTCACATCAACCTTCGCTTTGCATTTTATAGAAAAATAATGATACTGAGGAGGGAATCTGGAGTTCTGATTCTATATTATTTAGATAATCACTGGATGAAATCAGTGAAGTTTATTTTGTAAGCAATGTGTGACATGGTGTAAGCCTGTCTTCCTCTAGCACAGCTGTCAGCAGCCTCTGGCTTACGTGCTAAATTGTGGCATGTGGGTAGACTGCCAGTAGCAGGAATTAGATGCTAAAATCATCTGTCTTTCACAGAATCAAGATATCATGACTTACCTCTCTGGTAATACACAGTCAGTTAAGAGAAAAATCCTGCTGAGAACAATTCTTGAAAATTTGTCTAGCAAGTAAACTCTGATCAAAATATTCCCTTTCTCTCTCTTGCTGCTGGTCCTGTAAATCTCAGAACCTGTAAAGCAGACCAGTTTGAAGAGGATGCATCAGAAGATCCCATCTCAGAACAACAGCCTCATAAATGCACCTCATAAATCACAAAAAGCCTCATAAATAGAGCTCTCCTTGCATGTGTGGGAGACAGACTTGAATCCCTTCAGGCACTGGTGCAAACTGAACCCAGGTTTTCCACACCATTAGTGGTTAAGTGACCCATGCTTCTAAGTAAAAAAGAGAGCAGGAACATTACCTATTTCTTTACTTTAAAATATGGGGTTTCAGGGCGTCTGAAGCAGAGTCTGAGTCTCAGCAGTGGAAATTTTAACATTTCAACCACCAGGTCAAATACCCTCAATGGGAGAGATACACCTCTCTTCCTAGTCCTGATTAGAGGCAGACAGCACTGAGCTTTACCTTTAAGGGGTCCACAAACACATAAACATGATTTTAGGCCTTAAGAAATGTAATATGTTAATACTAAAAACAATGACATTCCTCTAAATTTCTGTAGTCAAACAGAAGATTTAAGGATTTCACTTTTGAATTCTGTCACTGAAACTCCTATTGATGGTCCACTTCAGGAACAGATCAGGCTAAATGCCCATTTATTTTGCTGTGTAGGGAATTAGAAGAAAAGATTAAGAATTGCCTATGACTAGGTGTCCAAGTGGCTAGCTGACATGGGCATCATTTAACACAACAACAGTGATGTGAGAAGGTTTTATATTCCCAATAGAAGACTTTAATGGAAGGGCTCACAGTTCATAAAAACCAAGGTGGTCTTCACAGACAGATGAAGTACTTTAGCACATTTCATGGTGACAAGAACTTTTTATATACAAGGGACTACTCCTCAAGTGCAGTAAGCATTTCAGAACACTGTTCAACTTCAAACCCTGTGACTTTACAGCTTAGACAGCCCTTTATATTTAACTGCTAACTAATCCAGTGCCTGCATAGGATATAATCAATAGCTTTATTATCCTGGAATCTAATTACAAGATTGATCACCATTTTTTGCCCTTTCTCTCCCTTTTAAAATATGAGTTTTCTCATAGGGAATGAAAATAACAGTTTTATTTTACTATCTGTGATAGATACTTCATTTTATTAAATTCAAAGGAAGTTCATTATCATACTGAAAGGTCTTCATTTTGTCTTTGCAAAGCCAGCTGTACGAGCCCAAAGACTTCACTACAGTGACTATGCTACATGAAGGAATACAACAAAGCTGATATACTTCTATATTAAAGGAAGCTAATTTCATGTTCTGATGTATAATGTGTTCAGCATAACATTAGATGGTGACTCAGCTCAGTCACCAGTCCTGTGGGACACAGGCATTGCTTAGAGTGACCAGGGCTACTGCTGAACTAACTAACAACTCCTGTTCCAAGGGAAACACTTTCCAAATGGCCAAGAAAGCCAGCTTACCAACCAATCCACTCTGACTATTAAAAATACATCCCAACAGGGCTGACAGGTAAAATAGTAGAGCCAGCTGCCTGCCAAAAAACCCTCAAAAAACCTAATGTGTGAATTTATTGAGGGAAATCTCAGGTTATTTATTCATACTGAGGATCCCATAAGAGAAAGAACATTTGTTTAGGCCAGAATTTGCAGACTACACCCTGCTTCAGGCATCAATGCTTTTTCAAAATGCTGGTCACGATGTGCCTAAATGTGAAAGATTTAGGAACGGCAGTAAGACAAAACAACCAATCTTTTTATAGTATTACATAAGATGTAAACCTAAGAAAACGAGAAGTAAAACTCAAGTAAAACTCAATTCATGCTTTGCCTTCATCCTACCTGTCTCCAAAGACTTCTATATACAGAACAATATTAACATATCTGATCTTAAAAATATTGATTACACACCACAACTACGATATTTCAAATCACGTCTTCCTTGCATCCTAAAGTAACAAGATACTACCATGCAGAGATATGTTTATCACTGTGAGGCTAAACCAGTTACTTCTGGAAAAGTAGTTTACTTTATAACTCTTTCAAGATACCAAAATAAGTCTTAGGATGATAATGCAGCACTTGCAGTAGCAATTGTGTACAACAAAGGCAACAGATACAGTAACTGGTGGAGCTTGGAAAGGTATCATTAAGTTCATGTTGAGTTCAATAGGCCTCTCCTGCATGAAAGATTGTGAATCATGTGAGGCATTTTTTCCAGTATTTCCCTTACAGGTTAGCTTTGTCCAGTAAAAGAACTAGTCGGGCTATACTCAAACGAGCAGTCAAATCCTCCTGGGGAACAGATGTTTCTGGGTCTTGCCTTCAATATTTCAGATCTGTCAGAAAGGTCAAATTCATGGTATATAAATAGTAAGAAGTATGCCACTCATTTTCTTTCTATATATATTTTTGGTAATGACACAGAGCACTGTAAAAACTAAGGGAGAATAAAAAAAATTAAAAATTACACTAAATAGAGAGAAATTTGAATAGATTAACTCATTTAGTTCATCTAGCTCATAACTGGAGGATCTAAGAAAGAAAATTAGGAAAAGTAAGCCCTCCTTTTAAAATTCCTGGTTTTGCATTTGCCCTATAGAGGAGTGTTCAATGTACAAACAGGGAAAGAGATCTCTGGGCAAGGTGATCTCAAAACCACAAGTAGTCCTGAACACCGTTCATCAAGCAAAAGGATATATGCAAATAAAATTTTAAAAAGCCCTAGAATAAAATGGCTTAAAACCCAGAATATATTATCTGTTTAAATTATCATAACATGGTATTTCTGGTATGCTACTGTATTGAATTAATCCAGACAAACCTCCTTCCTTAACAGGTAAGTAGCTTACAAAAATTTGAGAGAAACTTAGTTATCAAATATTACTCTAGTTACAGTATTCATGGGTCAACATGCCTCTTGGAATCTTGCTGTGAGTTTTAAGAGCTGGGTTTTAGTTCACTTTAAGTTAACTTAACCAAATAAACTCAATGAAACACTACAGCTTAAATCAATAAGCCAATAACCTACATTACACAAGATAAAATCCAGAATATTTACTAATGGCAAAAGGAGTGTGTCAAATTGATTTTATTATTACAATAACATGTGTTAGACTTAAGTATGAATATCTGGGGAGAGTATACTTTGAATATTTTAAAAAATCCACTTGGACCTGCCATCATAATGGTGTACTACAAACAGGCTTCAGGCAGGCTAATATTCCCTGATCCTGCATTTCAATGTCTACAATGTAGTTGTTCACAGGTGAGCCATGGGAAAGTAATCTTTGCCTATAATCAGTAGAGCCAGGAGAGGCCCAAGAGGTCCTGGGCTGAGCGGGGCTGCTCTCTCCCCAAAGCATGAGATCTGGGCTTCCACCTAGAAAAGCTTCCCCTTATTAACCAGGTTCAGCTACCAGCTTACCTACATGCATTGAAATGGGCTAAAACTAAGGTAAGAAAATACATCCCTTGGTGATTTTTCTAATATTCCACCTGTATGGTGAAAAAAAGAGATCTCTCACCCTAATTAAAACATTCCAAAGGATAAGCAAGGTTTCATTTTGGGAGCTGCATAATCAGCCCCTTTCTAATTCTTAACTGTAGACCTCAAGCTGCAGGGTAGGTAGGTAATGAAGAAGGGAAGCAAAGTATCCCTATAAAAGGACAATATCATTGAGGAAACCTGGTTTCCTCCATCTCCCAATATCCGTTTCATTTTGTCCAGATTAACTTTTGGCCAAAGGTACACACAGGTCAGAATGAAGCTGCAGTAAAAATATTAAAAGCACAGTAGGGAGCACAAATAGCTCAATGTTACTCATCCAAACTAAAACAGAGCTGACAATAGGATGCTTCAGAAAGATGGCTTCTTCTTTAAATGAGGCACCATTTATAGGCTTTTAGAAGGTATTAGACTTCAAGGATGTTCAGAATCCTGAATTTTAATTTCAGCTTGGCTTTCCCAGGAAGGTATTAACACCTTTAGGGCAATCAAGAGAACTACAGTTATTAGGCATATTTAATACCAGAAACCAGTGAAGTGTTTCAATTTATTCTCAACAGAAAACTCTGAAGTGACCAGCACAATAAAAATATCTCTATAGTAATGAATAACTTTGATAAAATGGAGTAAGGTTCATTATTTGCATTCATGATGGAGACTTCTTTGAAAAGGGAAATTAAAAATACATGGGCGATTAGAAAGAATGAGCAGGGCACATGTGAATTGCTGTCTTTTCTGTTCTACAGTGTATCATAAAACTACCGAAAATTAAAATATTGTCTGAGTTTATATTACTGAAGCCACAATGTAACCTGATACAATTTGTGATTTACATACTATTAATATAGATATAAAACAAATGAAAAGATAATACAACACTTCTGTGGCTACTAAATAGCACAGGTGCCTGAGACCAAGTTCAGTTTGGCACTGAAGTCGATGAATTGGTCCACTTTACGGAATAACAATTTCTGATGAAGAAGACTGCAAACATGAAAACCAAATTTAATTTCCATTAATGGCAACTAAATTTAACTCTTCTCCAAGAATAATAAGCTGTAGCTTTTTGCTTGCTTAAACAACGAAGATTAATACCGAAAAGAGGGGAGGACTGCAGACCCAGCCTCACATGTCCCAAAAGCCTTGAGGCAGCTACAAGACCACCAGTCGCTCCAGCAGTGACTGACTTCATCAATGGTTAACTCTCGCCGCCCTCCATCTGCTTACACCACTGTCAGAGAGGTGGCAAATGCTTAACGGGGAGGAAACTGATGACTGAGTATTTGGCAGCTATAATCAGCACAGCACTTATTTTTGGGTGATGAATCACCGCTTTTATCCCAGCCACGCAGTGCTGGTACATTCACTGCACAGAGAACCTCTTTTATGCAAGGGGCTGATGGCAGGACAATGAACACCTCTCTTGGTAGAGTCACGTCAAGAGACTGCTTTGGAGACATCAGAAGATCTTATGGCCAAAGGCTGCTGTGTGCAGTACTGCTCACTATCATTTGCCAGTCACACATCAAGCTCTGGGAATATGGGACTGCTTGCCAGGAGATCTCCAAAAGTCTGTTTACAGTCAATAAGGATCACTTTTTCCTTCCTAGTGAAAACAAGACTGAGGACGCAATGAAGGCGTGCAAGGTGTCAACAGCGGCATCAAGGGAGAAAGCTAGGTCCCCTCCTTTGTGAGCGACTTGAAATTGAAGTCAAGTCACATCACAAAATAATACTTCCAAGTTCTCTCAAAACCGTGAATAAATGCACAAAAATTGGGAAATTGGAAAAAAATGACTGAACAACATTTTCATACACTCAGCTGAAGTACGTCTCTGAAATCACGCTCCCCACAAAGCCCTTGGCAGCCTCACGACAGGCTGCCTGGGACTAGGGCCAGGAGACCTACCCGATGTCATCATGGGCCAGAAATGGCACTGCAGCTACCTTCCAAACCCACACTGATGGCAGTGAGGTGCAGCATCTTCATTTGGCACTGCAGTGCACATGCTCTTCAGCAGTGCTGTGCATTGTCAAGATTTATTGCCCTCCTCCTCCCTTGCCTCTCAACGCAGAATCTGGCACTAGTTCAAGTACTGACCCAGGGTTCTGGTACATCCTCCATGGTCTCTTGAGCACAAATTTCCACCACAGCAGCGCTCTCAGTCACAGGATAATTATATATAGGTCAGCAACTATTTTCTGTGGCATATCAGCTGTATCACAAATGACATCCTAATAAAATTATAACAGATTCACTGACATTTTGCTTCAGCATTAAGAGATGTGACGAAGTCAATAAACACATCATATGCACTTCAGGGTAGTGAATGGGTGAGATCAGTGCTTTTGCTTTAGTGTTTACTATGGTGGAATCCAGAATCCCTAACAAATGCAGCAGATTTCCTTTTGCCACCCCAAAATAGGCACCTCATAATTTAAACATCTGCCTTGGCAAATTACCTACCAAATTACTCCATCCTTTTCATTCTGACTTTAAACTAACATCAACAAGTGACAACGCTTTTATATAAACTCAACCCTGAGAATGCATCTGCTTATATTAATGTCCAACCTAAATCTGTTTATTTTGGGATCCATGAAGAAGAGTGGAGCAACAATTATTATTTACATAGAGATATATATATAAAAAGTAAAAAATATAAATGAAAATATTTAAATAACATGGTATACAGATAGACATGTGTGTTTATAATCATACCATATAATTTTTTTATCCATATATATAAAGATGTAAGTATAAAGACATGTATTATAAAGATAGATTTCTTGATGCCAGGTCTGTTCTTTGACTCAGAGTTTCTACTCAGTGACCTGCAGAACAACTGAAAAGTCTCTGTGAAACACAGACTTCACTTGAATATCTATTTTTTCTCTGTTTTACTTCACATTTGCAAACCCTTTAGAAAAAAGCAACCAAACACTAATGAGCACCACTTCTTCCTTTTTAACCAGTTACGTTTCTATTACTATTCCCCTCAATATTCCAATAAATATTTTAGTTTGAGAATTTCCAACTCATTTCTGCTGACACCACCAAAAGCCTAATATTGTCCTAACATTGTCAAAGATCAAAAGAGAAAAGAGTGAATTCTAATAACATCAGCTCTAATCCCATTAGATTTCAAGCTGTGCTCATGAATCTGCTCCTTAGGGGCCAATCACTAAGATGCCTTTTTCAGCGCTGCCTTCCTATTTTTTTTACCTTCTTCAGAAATCCAGCAGCTGCTCACGACATTCAGCAAGGAATATTTTTGTACTGAATATACAATATATTGTGGTGACCATTTCCCAGAAACAAATCCCTAACATACAATACACACTTGTTGCTTCCAGCCCGCAATCCTCCAGTGTGTAGAACAGACCTAATACCACAAGGCTATTGCTACTCCTCTTTTCCACTGTCACCACTGGAGCACAATTGTAACTGATCGTTCACAAATCATACATAATTTAAAGGATAACACAGAAACATGTCATACATTGCTCTGTAAAGCAACGCTGTCTACCTAAACACACCTTTATCAGTTGTCCTGAATCTGCATGTAAGTTCTATCCTTATCATACGCAACAGCAGTAATTTTTTTTTAAAAAGCCACAAAATTCTGCATGATGCTATCAGATACATCAGTACTTTTTACAGTGACCAATTGAAAAATTCTGCTTCAAAACCACCATACAAACACAGCCACGTGTTCTGCACCGCAAACTCTTCTTTCCATAATATCAGTTTCCAAAATAAGAACTTAAACAATCAGTCTTTTAGTTTATTGTCAGTTCAAGGCATTTACAATTAAATTTTCAGTACAATCGTACTAAGAGCCTGTAACAAGACTCAACAGTACTGCAAATAACCTATACATGAGGTTTCAGTAACATACATAAAGAACTAAAATATGTAGAAATTGTTTTTTAAGTTTACACGTTAGGATAATCTTTTTAACAGGACATGTAGACCAAGATGGGTGATTTCAGGAAGGATTATCCCTCTGCTATGGAATATTCTATTTCAAAATTTCCATAGAAACAGTAAAACCCATTCAAACTGCTATAACGCTACCAGCACTATTACTGTCTGAAACACCTGAGCCCACATCTATAAAACACTCAAATTTTTTTGGCACAGTATCAGAGTGTGGGTGCCTGACATACTGCATCCTGAGTTATAAGGCCTCTGAAAAAAGAGCAGGGCCAATGTTACAGCTGGAAAAATACAACATCTGTGACTACATACACATATTTAAGAGACAGAATTAAAGGGCTGATCTACATATCTAGATAGGTATGTAAATCCCCATTGTCTAATGGAAATTGGAAATGTAAGTGCTGCAGTGGGTCTGGAGCACAGTCTGCTTACTGTAGGGCAGAGATTTACCTATAAACCCTGTTCAGCTGTCTTTCTGCTTCTTCCCTCTCCTCCTCTGCCATGTGCATGGCTGCCACCAGTGTAAAACCAAAGGTGTTCATTTCTCAACCAGGCTGTCACATAACCACTGCTGCGCCGCAGCCGGTTAATCAAACACGTCCCTTCTGAAACCTGCACGATGGCACCATATCTGCCACTTCAAATTAGTGGCTCCAAATATGCAGGTCCATTTGCAAACCACAGTCTGTCCCAATCCATTATCACATGACACTTGGTCAGCAAGCAGATTGTAAATTAACATTTCCATCTTCTGCTGTAGCCTTTTAGTCATAGTAATTACAATAAAATCTCTTTAATCAGCAGACTCATAAAATAACCAAGATGGATGTCTTTTATTTGAGGAAGACCTTGTGATACACATTATGTCACCAGCTGCAGGGGGAGAATATCAGGCTTTGCTAGGGCAGCAAAAGGAAGCTTTCTCACACTCAAGCCAGGAACAGCTATTCGAGTTCCTCAGTGATGCAACACTTTCTGCTGTGATTAAAGTGAAACAAATAACATATTTCTAGTTTCCTCTTTTACTTTCAGTGTACCTCCAATGTTCTTAATAAAACACTCCCACAAAACGCTTGCAGATCACCTAAGCAGAGACAGACGTGCTCTATAATGTCATTTCTTCAATGTTCAAGGCAGCCTTTTCAACAGGGCTTATAATTAAGAATGCTTTTGATGGCGAAATTGGGCCTCTGCTGTTAATCAAAGGACCAAAGACACCCCTCAGCATGCATAATTCCACACCTCTTTGTTTCAAGGAAATCTTGACAGGAAAATAATGGTTCCTTCCATTTCTTTCTTCTCTGTCAGTTAACCACGGAAGGTTATTCTGCTCCAGCCTCCCAACTGCTGCAGCACAGACTACTGGAAGGAGAAAGAGTCAGAGGCACATACTTCCCAAGAAACCCTCTGCATCATTTTTGCACTGGGGGTGAATGAACTGACTTGAGTAAAATGGCCTTCCCCAGAACGTGTGGGTATGTCCCAGGGCAAATTCAGCGCTCCTTTAAAATTCAGGGAAATTGCAGTCAACTAAAACAGTCTGTCCTTCAAACCAACCCTATTTCTGATATCTTCAGATATCCCCAAATACAGTCTCAGCTCAGGCACAGCTGAGACTCAGAAGTACAGCACTGTCAAAACTCTTGAAATACTTAGAAGACCTGGAAACAAAACACAACATAGCTTTGCAAAGCTTCTGTATTGAAAAGTGTTCCATCTTTGAGAAATCTTCTCAACATTACCAAATGTTTGCATTTCCAAGGAAAATTCTTACGTTTGTAGGACACATCGAGTTTCCAGCTTGTAAAGCTAGTTCGTACTCAAGGCACAAGAATTTCTGCTAACAGAGAAATAAATCAATTAAAAGGTGCACAAAAAGTAACAGAGAAAATGTATGCAAGCAGAAGAAGTCTAAGAAGCTTTGTTCTGTCTCAATCTTCAAGACAGGTCAAACAGTTCCTGATCCCGCTTTTCAGTGCTTTGATCCTGTCATTGATTTATTCACCAGAGAAAGTAAAGAAGTTTAATCTTCAGACAGTTATTGAAATCATTGCAACTAAAGAGGTAAAAAGCACTCAGAAATAAACCATCCTCAATTCCAAAAGCTTTTTATGCTTGCAAATTGCATTAATCATTCTTTTTACAAGGTGCAGGTTTAAAACAACAAATCTAAACACCTAAAAATTACCCATACTTGCAAAGACAAGAGGTTGTAGGGCAATCTCAAACATTAATTAAATACTCCTGTGCTGCTTTCTTAATGTTACTGGCCAAAGAGGCTTGTAAGAAATGTGGACATCCCCTCACCTCTGAGCTTCATCCATGTGCCTCCTCCGTACACAGCATTCATAATTCACTGAATTTACAGTGTTATAAGGAAAGGATCCATTTAAAGAAAACTCTGACATGAATTTTACATCAGTTTGTTCCTTTGGGTATTCCAGTAGTCTTCAAAGAGAATGTGTCAGTAATTAATGCAAGTTCATAAGTTTATTTCCTAGGAGTTGGCCCACATATGTGGCTTTGTCCAACAGGATGCGTCCCTCAGCAAAGGCCTGAATTGCCCTGGGAGCACCGTCAGCTCTCTAGTGAACCATCAGCCACTTTAATGTAGTCATCTACATGTCCTTCTGAGAGAAGCATGGTCTACATTTTTCTTTATATATATATAATATATATTTCTTCACACATTTCTTCATACATTTCCGATCATCTTGATATGATCTAAATATCTCCTTTCCTAACAGACCCTATTTTTATTGGCTTTATAGTTCTTCTACACTACCCAAATCAGTATTAAAAGCCAAGGGAAGAAATTTCAGAAGTAACTGAAATATTTAATGTGTTTTGAGGAATGGAATAAAGTTTCTGGAAAGAACATTACTCCTATCTTCTCGCCAGAACCAGACAGAAGTAGTGGTAACTACAGCCAACCCCTTCTGGTTTGCAGTTACAGAAGGACAAGAATTGCATTTGCAGGAGATGCCACAGAAAGACATCTGGGGACACAAAGGCTAAAGAACAAAGAAAACCTGAGGGAAATAACAGCTATGGCATTGCCAGTTACAACAGCAGCTAAATCCAGTTCTATCAAACATCATCATGTGGCTCTTGGAGCCGACATGAGGGCACAGAATTACAAGATATCTTAGAGGGCTGCAGCAAGTCGTATTTTTAGTTTTGAATCAGATACCATTTTAAAGACTATGTCCCTAAAGGCCATTCCCACACATTAAACATTATCTCTTGCCACCCACAGAGATCACGTGGCACAGCCTCTCCTTGCTCTACCCTGCACTCCATACTTAAAGCATAATGAAAGCATGGTCTTCTCACTAGCTCCCCACTGCTGACCCCGAAACTACCTTCTTGTCCAGAATTACTGATTCATGCTGTTGTGCAACATCTTCCAAAATATACTTGGACTTCCTTCCCAGACATGCTAGTGCAACCACTGGAACAGCAGGAGAGAGATTAAATTTGATACCAGAAGTTCTGCATCAAGGAGAAGCCAATTTTTAAATTAGGAGCTGTTTTCAATCACTACCAACACTCTGTGGGCAACAGGGTTTTATTCCGATCTCGAAAAAAGAGCTGTTAGTCTGAAACTGAAAACTTCACAAAAATTAGATGACATTCCTGATGGGTTTTTTTTTTTTTTTTGACACAAATAAATGTTCTAACCACAGCCACGGGGCAAAGATTATGAATTTCAATATCTGAAGTCAGGAAATATACAATGTAAATACTGAAAATTCAACAGTGGACACCTTCAGATATTCCCTGTGCTCTGGGAAGTGGATTCAACCAAATATATGCACCAACAATCCAGAAGCCCAAGAATCTAGAAACTTGCCTGTAAAGGCAATCTAAACCCAAAACACTTCCATGGACTACGCTTGTTTAGTGTCTCTCAATTTTTCTATGTCAAAGGTGATGTTAAAAAACAAAGAGAAAGTGGTCCTCTAGCACTCCATTCAATCTAGAAAGTTTGAAAAAATACAAATAAGCAAGCAAAGAAAGAAACCAAACCCTCAGACATCTTTTTTCTGTTCAGTAGCAAGTAGAGATTCTTTTAAAAAGAAAGCAATATCATGACAGATACTCCGACTCAGACTCCTTCTTTAGGGCTCTCCTCCTTCTACCCCACCACTCCGCCATAGAATAGCAAGCTTATATGAACTCTTTGTAAGTGAAATATTCAGTATTTTTCCAATACCTTCCATTAGGCAACATTTGGGGTTATTTGTACTACGGTTAAGCTAAATTTTCATTGCAGTATAGCTAGAGTCCTGCAGACAGATGTATCTTGAATTTTGACATTTGAACCCCACTCACTGTAAAGTTGACATGCTTGCAAAAACTAGATTGTGAACTCAGACTCACACAGTACAGCAAAGCCCACTGACATGTTATCTCCCTGCACCTCTAAAACCTGTGTATTTTCCAGAGCACCTGCATTGTTCAGGCACTTTCAACTCTGATCCCTTGCTGGCTATCAGTTTCCTTTCAAAATCCTTTTCACTACTACTTTCCAGCAGTAATAAACACAATTCTTTCAGGTAACAGCTGACTTGCAGTTTGACACCATTAAGAAACCTATTACAATGACTGCTACAGGAAGGTATCTTAAAATCAAGCTTGTCTCCAACTGACTTTGAAATCATCTAAGCTTTTAAATGCAAGTGGATGAAGCTCATTTTCTTTGTACCACTTGAAGCTAAGCAGTTACCTTAACTGACCCAGGGAAGAGTGAAATGCCAAGCAGCAGCCCTCTGATTTGGACATGCACAAAGTGTGCAAAACAGCAGCACGCAGCACTTGAAAGAAAAATGTTGGGATTTCTTTTGCTTGTGTTTTGAGTTGCAAGCAGCGACTGCATTGCTTTAAGTATCTAAAACACAACAGCAGATCAGAATTGGGTGAAACACGATGCCTGTCATGGTATTTTTGTTTCCAAAGACTACTTAAGGAAAGACTTGAAAGTGTCCACAAACCCACAGTGTCCCAGACCCCGCAGTCCACTCCAGCACTGCTCTGACTGTAGCACTGCTAGATGTTTGTAACTCCTACAGAGCTGAAAATGCATACTTCACACTGATGTTAACAGGCACACCAAATATACCACTGACCTTTTTTGATTATAATTATGACTGGGATATACAAACAGGACACAAAAAACATCTACTTGTCCGACACCTGTGATGTACAAGCAAGCAAGCAATATAACACAGTGTCACATTCAAATGCCTTGGCTTTGGTCATGTACAACTTTGAGATAACAAAATCCTTCAGAAAAGCCCTCCTGCACCCTTCTGTACCTGATGGAAGCTATGGGGAGTTTAAATTGATATGGATTTAGCCACTCTTGTGCTGAAGAACACTTGGAAAATAAACTGAAATAGCTATGTGTTCAAATACAGACATGTTTTTGCACTGAGTAATCTATAGAATAAAGGACAGGTTTTCTTTCAGGCTTAGGGAGCCAGAAACAGGACAAGCTCCTACAAGAAGGGGCTCCTCTCCTGTGACAGAATTTTCTACATCCCAAAGCAATACAAAATCCAAACTCCCACTGCAAACACCACTAGGGAAGGAAGGACTGTATTAATTGCATTATGTTACTCACCTCACCTACAGACACCAGAGATTATAGCTGCACTAGTCACTTTATCTACACTTGCATAAAGCATAGAGGCTGAAGCAAGTGCCTCCTTCATTCTCCATTTAATTTACAAAGAAAAGCTTTACAAATAAAGTCTCAGCGGGTTTTTTTTTTTCATTTTTATTAAAATCTAGTAGATGATTAAGCCCTTACAACATTAAGAAAGTGTATTCAGCATGAGACATGGTTAAAAAGTAAATACATCAGCTTATCATTCAACTCAGAGGCTGACTAGCCTCAAGCAAGTACACCAGGATCTCTGCTTTCACACTTGTAGAACTGTGCAACCATCACTGTCTAATTCAAATAAAGTAGACAACCCCCCAGGAATCTTCCCGCAATTAAGGCAAGCAGCAATTAAACACAAAATAGTTGTAAGGCTCTGAGAAAGTAAGTGAAACAACATGCTCTGGTTCACAGGGCTCAAGGAACAGTCCTGTATTTGCAAGACCACTTCTTTTCTCTTCTCCCCACAGACACTAACCCACATATAATTTGCAATTAACTTAATAATCACTAAAATAAAATCATCTTTGGGAGGTGCTAAAATGATGATCAAAAAAAAAAAAAAGAAGAGGAAGGCGAAAGTACTTGCTCAACTGTTTGTAGCATCTGTCTTCTATGTCTGAGTTACTTTATTTTTGTTTTAAATGCTGTAGAAGAAGACAGAATTTCTCTTTAATTTTTGCCAAGTTTCAGACATTGATGAGGCACTGGCAAAGCTCTGCTGAGACAGGCTAGCAATAAATCGAAGGTTGATATGCTCATCTTAAGGTACACAGAGACATCCCTCTACTTTTAGCAGATTTTCTGTTATTGGGTGGTGTATTCTTGCTCCCATCTCAGCTGAGATCTTATCCCGCAGAGGAATATGCAAAATGCCTCTCTATCAATATGAACAGAAGAGCACTGTACCATATTATTCATGCAAGATATCATTATAAAAAAATAATTTCACAAATCTATTTGCTGCATTTCTCCACCCCTCTTACTTGCTGTTTACCTAGCTGCCAAAATCACTACATTTCAAATGCAGATGTGAACCTTACCATGAATATCAACTAACATCTTCTGACTGAGCTACAATTTTAAATGTCAGTTCTAGGCAAACAAGTGAGCAAAACTCATGAGGGCATAATTTATTAACACTGTAAAATGGACTGCTGCTAAATGTTTTCCTCTAGTAACAACAGAGTTGGCCCCTAATCAGACATGTGCACTTTACCAGGAGTTACAGGATCACCCTAATTCTGTCAGCTGACTCAGGTTTTCACATTTGCTTCAGTTCCTAACTGAGTATCAGGCAAAACATTTAAAAAATAAATTCTAACATAACAGTGACAGACCACATCCTAAAGCACATTCAAAGGATACTCCACCCCTCACAACAATGACAAATCTCTTTCTAGATCACAGCAGCAGAGAAGTGTAAGATTGCACATAATAAGGTCGAAACTAATGGCTTTTGTTGTTCTAGAAGTTGAGTCAGGTAGGTTTAGAAAGGTTTGTTCAACCCAGTGTTAAAACTTTGAGAACTAAGGTTTTACAACCTCAGATGACCTGTTAAGAGTGCTTAGCCATTATCAAAGTTACATGTTTTTTCCTGGGAAAACTAAACTTTCTCATCATACCCTCGGAGAATATGAAATATTTATTTTGCTGCCTATAAACAGCCTTTTAAAAAATTTGGATGCTTCCCTTTTTTTCCTTTCTAGACTAAATGAATATTTATCCATCAAACAACTTCTATCCAGTTAGCTTCTGCTATGCATTTACAGACTTCATTTCCCAGTCTAAAATTATTTGTTATTTTTCTGTACTGATCTTCCTCTTAAATGATTCTGGATCTCACCTCCAGCTTACCAATTTTAATCTGGTCTTCTATAATGCTTGCAGTCCAGCTTGAAGTTCACAGGCTTGGTTGTCTTGGTTCTGACCAAGACAGGGTTAATTTCTGCAGTAGCAGGGAAGGGGCATGGACAGGACATGGAAGTTTGTTCTGTACCACCCCATGTCATTGCCAGAGGCAAGGGGAGAAAAAGGGAGTCTCTTCTAGGAAGAAGGGGTTCCTTCCGGCTAAGTCAGTGTGGTGGCGGCTCCCAGCTGGAGGGAGTGGTTGGATAATGTCAGTTCCAAGCCAGAGGGAGCAGCTGGATAACTGGTTCTGAGCTGGAGAGAGTATTTGGAAGGATCTTCATGTTTACAACAAATACCTCTCAGAGGGAGCAGAGAAGATGGAGTCAGACCTTTCCCAGTGGTTCCCAGTAGGACAAGAAGCAACTGCATAAACTGAAGAACAGAAAATTCCATTTAAACGTAAGAGAAAAACCTTTTGTACTATCAGGATAATCAAACACTGGAACAAGTTGCCAAAAGAACACTTGAGCAGCCTTGAGCAACCTGTTTTGGGTGGTCCTGCTCCTGAACTGCCTTCCTGTCTCAACTATCCTGTGATCCTGTGGTTATGTTCAACTGCATCCTACCATCCGTAATTTCATAACCCCACCAGACACATATCCCTCTGTTTGACAGACTACCACCACCATTTAATCTTGCAGTCATCCACATCACATGCTTGTGTATGTTTGCAGTCATCCACATAGTAATCATTTCATACACTCTAAATCTTCCAGATTGTTTCTGAGATGTCATATATGACTCCAATCAGAACCTTACTGAAGTCGAGAAGAAACACTTGGACTGTTCTTTCACCCCAGCTGAGCCACAGTGTCACCAAGTCATTCTGTCTCAAACAGAAATTTCATAAAGTCCATTTCACAAGCACACTACATTCCATTACTACATTTTTGTTCTCAATACTGTAACCAACTAGAAGATTAAAAGTCTGTGTGCTTTATTACAAAACTGTCATAAAACACCAGCTTACACTTACTCCTGAGCACATGCTTTTGAAGAGTTATGTGTCTGAGCATCTTTCATGGTGCCAAATTTGTTTGAATTGTCTACAATCACAAGATCTTCCTTCTTTTGTCTCTTTTAAGAACATACTCTCTATGTGCCCTCTTTTGGGATAACCTGTCCTTTATGGTTTTTACAAGGCAATTGTTCTTGGACTCCAAACTGCTTCAATTAGTTGTTCAGGTAAAAAAGAATAAACTCCACCATAAGCTTACAAACCTGAATGCTCGTAAGTCAAAAGTGTTCTTTAACCTCTTCTTTCCTTTTTCTGCCCTGTGTTCCTTCCACCTTGCTGTTAGTTCCAACCATGTTAAGTAGCTGATCCAAATCAACCTTCTTTGTAAAGACAGAAGACAGGGATTATTATTTCAACTTCTTCTGTCTTCGACTGTTTTCTCAATTTCTCCTCCAGATAACAATCTTATAGTTTCATTTGTCTCCCTGTACTTACAGAAGCTTTTTGCTATTTACAAAACAGTATTTTGTTGTGCACTACATCCCTTACTATCTGCAGCTCTGCATTTTTTAATTTGTCCAGCATGCTTCTCATGTTCTTTTATCTTTAATAAGCATAGTGCCAAAAGAGTTTGTCAACATTTCAAACTATCGTCCTTGTACTGCTGTTCCAATACTTCACTCAGATTAGCCAACAGTCTCAAATGAAGTCTCAGCTTACCTGCAGAGAGAAACTGCTAAATGATCTCACGTTTTTAATATTCTTTTGTAACTGTATTTCAAAGCTGTGCTAAACAAATCAGTCAGAGAAGCAGTACACCCACGTTCACAACCTTTCTTTAGCTAATGATAATTACAGATTGTACTACAGACAGCCTTTAATAAACAGCATCAGGTTTAGAAAGAAGACATCTGTAGGGACCTTTCTGTTGCCATGGAGATATCCGCAGGCCAAGCTGTCTTTAGCTCCACACATTACCTCTGTATTAACCTATTATTATGCTTTTCTTTGAGTATTAGTATAAATTATGGACTAACACCCCAATAGGATTATTAATGATAATTTTGTCTGACTTTGAGGGATTCCAAAGAAGAAGTCACAAATGCTACATAAAATGGTAAAATCCTGGACTTTCAGAAAACTGAATACTTGCTTGATGTTGCATGGCCTTTATTCCAGGGAGTCTTGCATATCTGCAGCTTGCTTCAGTAACAGGGATACGTCAAGCCTCCCAGCAATCACTAATGCACTTTCTGAAGGCCAGGGAGCAATTCACAGATAAATTTTTTCCCATCATTATAAAAGTCTGGATGAAACTTAAAGCATGCCAGCTCAAAATATTAAACAGATGATTACTTTCTGAAACTATGTGATTAACGCAGTAACCATCACAAATGCAATAAACAATGATGACAAATGGTGCGGAACACTACAGCAACAGGTACAATAAATGTGTGCAACAGTCTCACGTGGAAGATTGCTCTGAAGGATCCCAAAACATTTTGCAACTATGTACATTTAACACTGCTGAAATGCAGTCATCTCAAAGGGTAGATGGTACTGAGTAACTTGCAAACAGCATACAGCATAACAGGGGCATCTTTAACACCCACACAGAATAAACAGGACCTCAGTTTTTAAGATCTCATCCAAAACACACCCACATAGCCAAGTGCCTAGTATTCAATTTACTTATTTCATATAAATGAAGAAAGAATTAACCTCTGCTATGGTATGAACCATTGGACTACAGAAAAGTGAGGGATGCAAGCTTGAAAGTTAGATTGTTCTGAATTAACAACAGCATTTTGACTGCTTCTCCAAAATTACAGGAGACATAACTGAAAACATTCCTTACTCTAACAATATCTCGTATTGCCAGTAACTTTTGAACAGAAGATCAATCAGAAGTTCTCCCAACTGGCTTCCACTGCGACATTAATTTTTGCCACCAAGTATATGATGGTAGACTTTTGAAGAGAATCATTAAGATTGCTGCCCAAAGAACCACAGGCAACCTCTTTCGCATGAACTAAACTTGAAACTCATAGAAAAATAGACTTAAAAAGAATTCCAGAAAATACAAAGCTATTGCTGCTGCTGCTTACCTAGTATGAACTGTATCTGTTAGCGAAAAGGCTCTAAGTAGAGTTTCTCAGATAAAGAAAATCATAACAAAAATATTTTCTGTATTTTTTTCTGTATTTTCCTAATACCTTGTAACCTCAAAATAAAAAAGAAAGTAATTTTATCAGGCTGTCCAGAGTGTGAATAGCAATTTAGGTTCTATTTCTGAACTGCTGACTCACATAAATCTGTGGAAATGCCTTCACAGACCCTAGAAAATCTGTGATTGTTACCCAGAAGTAACACTGAGTTCAGTCAACAATTAAAACCATCTATTTTCAGAATAAAAGGCAACCTTTTATCTTCTTTTCTACATCCTTCTTTTGTTTCTTGATCTTATTCCCTCCAGTGAAAAAAACTCCACTCTTAGTAAGCAAAGGGATATGCTTTTTATGCAAACTTTTAAAATTTTAAATACTGGAGAACAGGCCTTCAGGCTGAGAATCTTCATATAATAACAAGTGGCCTAGGTACCACCAGGTAAGGACTTAACTCATCACCTTGGTCTTTTTAACCAAGAGCAGCATTTGCACCACATCGGTACAAAGTGATATTAAAACATGATATTACAAGAGGCAGCAATCCCACTGCCCTCCTGCCCCCAGCTTGCCTCCTCCCTCATGTTGCTATAGGGACTTGCACACCAGCACTAGGGAACTGGTGGACTGAAAATCACCTCTTTCTCCCCAAAAATTAGTCATTTTTATTGTATATCCATTCCTCAATCTGAAGCCCTAGGAATACTACTGTTGGTGATAAGGAAGGAGCTTGAGGTCAACCATGCGCAGCCAAGACAACAAGGTAGGAGGACACTGTGTGCAGGCAGCAGTACTGGCATATACCACGGTGGCAATGAAATGAAGTGGGGGTCTGAGGGCAACACAAAACGGGCACTGACAATCTTGAGCAGCCAGATTCCTGTATCACCAACTCACATTCAGGGGAGCTTCTGTCAGTAATCTCGCTGGGATCAACGGGACCACGCACAGACAACTTCATCGTACCACTGTTCCTAAAATGTTTTCCCTGTGATTGCGCACTATCACTTGTGCAAAGCTCTCCATTCGTTCAGTGCTCACAACAAACAACCATCAATGAACAAGACAGCACACTGTACTCATTATTCCACCATCACCGGTGACTGCTCAATGCTCCATTTCCTCTGGAAAATGCACTCAAACACTTCAAGTAATACTAAAGCTTTCTTATTCATGTCATAGAGGAAATAATCCATTCAAGTTCAAGGTTTACTGAATTCCCCACTGCTATACACACCTACCAGCCAGGCCTCAACGCTATGGGAAGCCAAGACCCTGGAGTGCAGAGGAATTGGTGCCTCCAGAAGCTCCACTTCCATTCCCAGCAGGGTGCAGGAAACATGTTGCTTGTCCTGCCAGCCTACCTTCACATGGAATTGCCACAGGGATGAGGCACCATGAGCATGAAAAACCCATCCATCAAACTAAATAGACCCAAAGATGGGGCAGTAAAGCCAAGGAAAAACTTCATGTGGAAGAAAAGGAGGATTACACTTCAGAAGCTGGAGAAGTTAAAGACAAACAGCTGAATAAGAGTGGAAACTCACAAGGTTTAATTTAAGCTGTATTACATCCAAATGACCCCTTATGAACAGCAGGAACAGGTAAGCAGGTCACAAGCTGCAGGTCAAACCAAAGAGTCACTTTTTTAAATTAAAAGACAAACTAAAATCTCTGCAGATCCTAAGTTCAATATAGCTCCAATTAAGAACAATAAAATAGCAACAAACAATCAAGCAGCATTTAGCTGTACAGCAAATGGTCTCTGGTCATGTGACTTTGCAAACAATCTATTTGCAAAGAACAGTGCATCTATTTAAAGAAACAGCCAATAAACCCATTACCACTTCTAAGATACAAGACATATAATCCCATGATTTCTGAGGGATATTTTTTATATTTCAAAGTAAACACAAGAAAGGATTTTTAAAAAAAATACAGTTTCCATCCAATCAAGCCCAGAATCAATGAAAAAGTGAAGTGAGTAATGGCCAAAGCACAACATGCACAGTTACACTGCCTAGGTAAGAGGGCTTCACACTCAGCAGCACTGTGCCAAGAAAGAACTTGCCACTTGACATACAGAAGTTGCTCAAGTGAGAAGACCGATGCTAATTACATCAAGAGATTGGCACTAAAGGTCATGTTACCTAATATGCAGTGTTCCTGGCCCTTGAAAGAACACTTAACATATGGCATTTCAGGTTTTTAAGTCACTTTTCAAAGACTTTCCTTATAATCATTATATCTGACATCCATCTACAAAGACTTGCAGAATGAATTTGCAAAACTGAGTGACAAAGTAATGACACAAAATGCATGTGGGAGAACTAACCTTAATCATGCATATACAAGGATGACCCATAAACTGGACATGTAAATATAGCTGTCTTGGTAGCAATGGGTTATATTACAGCAGCTCTCTTGGGAAACAAAACATTTCCTTCAAGATGATGCCAGATTATGGTATATGAAGTGTAACCCATTCTTTTAAATGCTGCATGGAAGACAGACATAGGCAAAATGGTAATAACCTCCTATCTTTCAAGAATGAACTCCATTTAGGACTTTCCTGGTTTTGGCAGGGGCTGCGGCATTTTTGGTAACATTTTTGTTTTAAGCCAACCAAAACTTAGAGCATGGAAACTCATTGGAAATCTGTAGTAGGCTGAGCCTGGCTGGATGCCAGGCATCCACCAAAGTCGCTCTATCACTCCCCTCTACAACTGGACAGGACAGAGAAAATACAAGGAAGGTTTCATGCAATGAGATAAGGACAGGGAGAGATCACTCACCAAATACAGTCATGGGCAAAACAGACTCAAACTGGATATTCACTGAATTTATTACTAAAAAATCAGAGCAGGATAACGAGATGTAAAATAAATCTTAAAAACACCTTTCCCCCACCCCTTCCTCACCTCTACTTCCTCGCCTGCAGTGGCACAGGGAGACTGAGAATGTGGGTTACAATCAGTTCATCACGCATTTTTCCTGCTGCTGCTCAGGAAGAAGAGTCCTTTCCCTGCTCCAGCGTGGGGTCCATTCCAAACTTCTCCACTGGGTCCATCCCATAGGCAACAGTCCTTCACACGCTGCTCCAGTGTGGGTCATTCTTCCACAAGCTGCAGGCCTTCAGGCACAGTCTGCTCCAACACGGGTCCCCCAGAGGGTCACAAGTCCTACCAGGAAACCTGCTCCAGCATGGGCTCCTCCCTCCAGGGGTCCACAGGTCCCTGCCAGGACCCTGCTCCAGCATGGGCCTCCCATGCGGTCACAGCTGCCTTCTAGGCACCCACCCGCTCTGGTGCTGGTCTCCTCCGTGGGCTGCAGGTGGATCTTTACATCCCCATGCACCTCCATAGGCTGCAGTGGGGCAGCTGCTTCACCATGGTCTGCATCATGGGCTGCAGGGAAATCTCAGCTCTGGCACCTGCAACACCTCCTCCCCCTTCCTTCTCCACTGACCTTGGTGGCTGGAGGGCTGATCCTCTCACATATTCCCACCCTACTCTTCTCTGGCTGCAAATATATCTGTGCAATAATTTTTTTTTTCCCTTCTTAAATCTTAAGGTTTAATCTTAATGGTTAACACCATTTCTAATTGGGCCCAGCTTGGGCCAGTGGCACATCCATCCTGGAGCTACTGATGCTATTGATGTGTTTGACACCTTAACCTGCACTGGTTACTGTACCCGTTCTACCCAGTGGTGAAAAATCAAGGGGCCAGAGGATTTTTGTCTTGCTGGTCCTAGAGATTAAGGATGATTAGCTCAGACACTGCTATTTAACATTTAAATACTTAAATTACTGAAGAAAAACCCTGAACCTGATATTTAAAAATGTATGTTAGCATACATTTACAAGGTTGATGTGAGACATGAACGTTCAAGGATATATAAAGCAGGTAATATGCTTAGGTTTTGGAAAATGATGACTGAAGTCCTATGATAAACATCCAAATAATGATTGACATGGAAACTGTTCTTCACAACATAAAGCCTAATGCAGTTGGTGCACAACAGCTCCAAAATAACTGGAAAGAAGCAGCCTACATTTGCCACCACTTTGCCATAGGTGTCTCAGAAATCAGAAGGATAAATGAGTTAAAAGATGGATTAAACAGTTTTACTGGGAAGAGGTCATTAGTGGCTATTAGACACAATGGTGCAAGTATAGCAATGGGCTTAAAATCACCTAAAAAATGCTGACTGATCAAAGTTATGTCCAAGGAAGGATCACGCAACATGGACCTTTTTCCATCTTCCCTGTTTTCCTCACCTGTTGGGGATCCTGCTGCAGTGTGCAGCCAAACGGACCTTTGGCTTGACTCACCATGCTGGTTATGAGGATTCTGAATAAATCAGCCTGCTACTGCTACCACTTCACACAACCAGACTGGAACCATAAACTGCTTTAATGTCACCACATGCCCACGTAACAAAGGTTAAGTGTCAGCTATGCTCCTTTGTGGATATTACCACTCGATATCAGGCCATGTACTCAGTCAGATACCACTTGGATACCTATATAATGAACAGGTATTCAAGCATTTAAAAAAAAAGAACTGCACTTAGATTTAAGAAGAGTAGTGAAACACACAGGTTGATGACCATATTTTAACCATGATTTTTAGACCGAGGATACATGACACAGGGGTTAGTGTAACACAGTAAAGAGGAAATCAGACATATTGGATAAAAAGCTGTTTTTTCCTATTAGGGACACAAAGTTCATTTGGACATCATCTAGAGCAGTATTCACCTCACTCCCCAAACAGAGCAACAAAACAAATACCTGGGTTTTGCAAAAGGCACAGACTTCTTGCTCTTATCAGGGCACAATGGAAGCAGTTGTTTTTCATCTATTAATTCTTTTCTGAGTTAGAGGCTGCTTAGCCCAGATAAACTCTCCTCCATACATTCTTCCCTGACAACTGAACTCAGATAAGGTTCTCCACCTAACATCTGACTGGATTAAGATGTTCCGGGCATTCGTGACAAGAGTGCTTCCCTTGGCCCAGCAGATTCCAACCTTCGTTCTTCTCCCTCTCCCCAAGCTCTGTAAGAATGATGAGGAGTTCTTTGATTTCCTCAAGGTCAGACTTGAAGTGGTGGGTAGCTGTAATGTAGATGATTTACTTGGGACGAGATGCACTCTGAATTCAAAATTAGACCAAGCCTTTAACTGAAGCTCGACCAAAAAGAATACATTTATCTGTATCTCATACAAAGAGGGCTATTTTGAAAGCTTCAATTTAGCCACTTTTTGCCTAGAGCAAACTGATAACTGAATTTTAAGAAACATCTCTAGAAATACACAAAGTGCTATAGATAAACAAAATACTGAGAACAAGAAATGCATAATGAGAACAGTCTTAGGCACACACTGAAAACTCTGGTATTGCAACTGCTTCAAAATCCTTATTCTGTATGTAACAGTAACAATGTCCAACCAATAACAGTATCATCCGTATTGATCACTGAATGTTAAATGCTGTTCTGAGCAAGTATGTTCTGCTGTTTGCCAGTGACCTTCATTGTTAAGACATTCCACTAGCAATAGGCTCTATCCATGCTAAAAAACTGAAATTTCATGTTTGGTGCATCATTTACAGGTTATGAAGCTCGTCTTACAAACATGGAGAGTTTATTAGTTTCGAGTTCCTTTCTTAGGATACATATTAAGATTACAGAATCACATAATGGGTCAGGTTGGAAGGACCACAGTGGGTCATCTAGTCCAACCTCCCTGCTCAAGCAGTGTCCAGACGGTTCTTAAACTACCTTAGCACTTTATTATTATTCCTTAATAACGATCCCCCAAAAATAAAGGTATGACTGTAGACGGAACAGCATTATTTCATGGGCTGTATCTTGAGCTGTGCAGTCTCCAGGTTCTATGGACAGCTGTAATTGCTGATTCATTACACTGTGAAGTGAGGGTATATATTGTATGGAGCTCCTTCTTCCTCCAGGTCAATAAGGAAAGGGATCAGTCTTTATGTTTCTTCGGTGTAAACTTCCAAATCAACTGCTCAGGGGTTTATCTGTCGGGTTTTATGGAAGCAAACAGAAGCCAGGAGAAGAAACCATACCCACTTATGGAGTCTCACTAACTCAGAGATGTACACATCTCACCTATGGAAAGCACGGAAGAAGAAAACGTGATGTAGATCCAGCTTCCCTCCTTGAAATGACTGTATTTGAAACTAAGTGAAACAAAAGACCTCACTGCTGAGGATGCCTTTGCTTCTGGAAATGTCTAGGGATAATCAGCAGGTCGAAAAAATAAATCACGATACTCTCATATTATTGTTGTTGCTCAGTCATGCCAGGACAATCTTACTGTTTCATGTGAGATAATGATGCAATAAATCTTAAGATTTCTCTGCCACTGCATTTTAATTTTTTTTTTTCATGACATGCTCCCAAGACTTCTAGCATACAGATACATCACCCTTATAAAGGCATTGATCCTTGTGTGGCTGCAAATGTTGATATACTCCATTACCAGCAATAGCACAGGCTACACAGAGGTGCTATAAAGGATAAGCCTCAGACACAGCTCTCCATGGTGTCTGAGAACTCCTGTTCCTTTACACGTGCAATCTCACATGCTCAGAAAAACAGATTCAAAAACAAAACAAAAAAACCACAAGAAGATTCCATCAGAAAAAACAGAGTTGCAGGGAAATCCCTGCATCACCCTAATAAGCACAGGCTGTGCTGTCAGGCAGCTCCATTCTTTCATGCCGTGTTCACTTAGCTGTCTTTTGCTGGAGTCAAAATGCCTTCCTTGTTCAGTCACTTAGCACCTGCAAACTGCAAAAGCAAAGCCCAAACAGCATTTCATCCATGTGGCATGACTAAGAGCACGAGCCATGAATTAGGGTAGCACGTATCCAAGCATGTGTTGTCACTCTTCCCCTTCCCTGCACACTCCTGCTTTGAGACTACTTCACCATTTGCCTGACTCATAAGAAAGACAAAATTTTGTTGGGTTTTTCACCCCCTCCCTCGAAGCTACTTTTATGTCAGATTGTCAGGCTGAAGTGGCTCACTAAGCAATCCCACATCATTTCAGGGATGGCAGCTGAGGAGTTGGGGAAGGAAAGAGGTGGGGGGAGAACAAAGGAATGGGACAACCTCTTCAAATGTCTGACCTAGCCTTCATGGCAACTAATAGTAAGGCTACTACTACAAGGAATACTAATTTTTGTTAAGGCTGGTAAGCAGTCCTTGCACGCTGCCCAAAAAAGCAGAGGTCATCATTTAAAACAAAAGCAGAGAAAGTGGAGATCTGCGTGTATGCAACAGAAGGAGAAGGGAATTGAGAGAAGGAGCAGAGGAGCACAAGCCATCCACACAAGGTGGACAGCACAGCTGTTTGGTCCAGTCCAAGTTGCACAGGGCTTTGAGGAACCTGATCTAGTGGAAGGTATCCCTGCCCATGGCAGGGGGCTGGAACTAAGTGTTCTTTAAGGTCCCTTCCAACCCAAACCATCCTATGATTGCATGATACCTGACCATGCCAGGGACCAGCAGCAGCCTAGATACAGCAGCTCAGAACTCAGCAGGGGCAAATTTATCCAGAGATACTCCCTCCTAACATATTTGGCTTCTTCTGATCCCAGAGGTGGCTCTCTAACCCTAAGTGCACAAACCCTTATAGTGGGAGTACTCATCTAAACACAGATCACAGCACAAGCTGAACACTGCTTTAAGGGCACTGGAGGTAAAGCAATGCAAGTACCTTGCACTACTAAATCCTCCTGCAATAACTCAAGATGAACAAAAACAAAAATCAGCATTTTAGGTAAAGTTTCAGTGTCTTTCTTTGTTCCTCCTTTTATAAAATCAGAAAGCTAAAAAGAGCTACAGACAAAACATGAAGAACACATGTCCAAGTTCCTGAGCACATGGCTTATCAGGGTTTAGAAAGAAGTATTTTTTAAAGATGCCAGTTCTCTGCAGAGTTTTCACATTGTGTTAGAAGAAGTAGGGAAGACAAAAAGTAAATATGCTAATCAATTATTTAAGGGAAGACCCAAAACAGCTACTAAGGGAGACAGACTGGTGAAACCCACATCTGGCTTTCACAGCTGCTTGAGAAACGATTCACAAAGGGCTCAGGTCAGCCTGTCAGGGTACAGGCTCAGCACTAGTACCCATCACCACACCACAGGCATACACTTCCCAGATTAGCAGATGGGCACAGCAGGGTCTGGTACAGGACAGCAGGAAGCTCCAACAGACAGATTGCCAGTGCAGAATTTCATAGAGGGAATGGTGAAGGTCAATTATCAAAAATGTAACCTTTTGGTTTTGCACAGAGCATGTTTTTCTCTTAAAGTTCCCACTCAGCAGTTATTCATTACCAGTTTCCTCCTGTTAGAGAAATTACTTGGTTGGCATGGCAACATATTCCCACCACAAATTTCTATCCCTCTGCCTACTTTCAGTTCATGAGGACTGGGAGCTTCACTTGCCTTTCATGCCACTACTACCTATACCATATTCCTTCACATGGGCTTTTATTTAAATTGCATCTGGCACCCATGGGTGTGCACAGTCATCACGTTCTCTGGCAATGACATTATGCAGAGGCGCTGCAGTTCAGGAACACACTCAGTGTAAACAGCAACTCCTAAACACACCAGAGAAATGGTCAGGGCTCAGTTACTAACCTAAGTCATCCATCTTTTAGATGGTGAAAGGTATTTTCCCTTATTTTAAAATGAGTAAGGCAAATTCATCTAATGTTATTATGGAACTTTTAAACAGAAATTCAGCTTAACAGAGGATGTACTCCAACTGTATTTGCTGATGTAATTTGTACTCACCACTAACTGATGGATAACAACAAAAACATTTATCTTTTTAGAGATTATATGGTTTTGGAAATCATTTGAGTGAAAGCAAGGAACATATTAAAAAATCAGGGTACATAACCAACAATAAACCCTCTCATACACACTTCATCCCAGCATTTGATACGAATAAAATTAGTCCATAAAGAATATTTAAAGTTCACTACTTCACAAAAACTTCCTTGTTGTAGATGTATTGCATATTAGCTTAACAGCAGGGTTTAAACAAAACTAAGAACAAGCATCACGTTAGTAATGTATTACCTAACATGTAATACATTATACTCTGCCTGAAAATGCAAAGACATTTAATCCAATTGACTTCTTACCATTGTTTTGAAGACTGTTAAAGACTTCTACAGATTATGGTAGCAGTTTTTATACATTTAAGGGTCCTGCAGGGTACACCCTGGCCCTGACTCAGTGCCATGAGTAAGTAACAGAACTCTTTCAGTTCTTAAAAGCCAAGCAGATACTTACATTCTCTACTGAATGCTTAATATTCAGTACCTTTCAAAAACAAGCCCACAGTATGCTTTCTGCTGCAGACCAGGTATTTCATGCTCTGCATATGTGATCTGGATTTACTTTATCAGGTTGGATATTAGGACAAACTTGTTCACTGAAACTGGTCAAGCATTGGGACAGGATCCCCAGGGAAGTGGTGGAGTCACCATCCCTGGAACTGTTCAAAGAACAAGTAAACGTGGCACCTTGAGAAATGGTTTAGTGCACTTGGTGGTATTAGGTCAAAGACTGGATTTGCTCAGGGAGGTCTTTTCCAGCCTTAATGATTCTATGACACTTTGAGTACTGTTTAATTTCTTTTCAGCTTGGGGTTTACAGACAAACTGTAAATACCAATTCAACAGAAGCTGCAAGTGTCTCTCCATAATCCATTTAAAGCTACCAAATTTCTAGAGCAGGTAGCTATTTTATTGTTTAGCCTTTAAGAAATACTTGTTCTTTCTGACAACAGAAAGGTCACAATCTACACAGTAAAATTGTTATGAAACTCAAGGCAACATCTTTTTAGACTAGAAGTGTTTATGGAATTTTAACACGAGAATAAATTAATATTTGAGATTTCAGTATTAACAACTTACACACTTATTTTATGTTAACAGTTGTCTTAAACTGACTCTTTATCTTATCAATACTATGGATGGTTATTCACCAAAAAAAATTAAGCATATTTCAAGTCATTCAGTCTAAATCCATTAATGAAAACTAACATGTACAGCAACAAAGGAAAGAAACTCAAGCTTGCATAAACCAAACTATAAACTATTTTCCAAGACCAGACATAAGTAATACCTACCATTTCCCTCTTGATTTTTTGGCTTATTCTGTAAAATGCATACTATTCAGAAGCCAAAGAGACTGTTTTGGCTTCTATTCTATTTTACGAGTTTTCTATAATGAAAATCAATAATGTTTTCTGTGCCATGTTTGCACAGCATGTTTTAAGCTACAGATCACACAGAACTGTGGATGTTGCAGATCTAACACTTTAACCAGTTTATATCTACACCTCAACTTGGATCTGTAAAATAACCTGAATTTGGAGAGGAAAAACTCTTAAAGGTGTTTTAGTTTTTCTCCTTTTTTCCCGTAGCTTAGAGCACATCTCTGCACTGGCACAACCTCAGAGGATTTAACAGTGGACAGGAGCTTCCAAACTGCTGTTCTGCCATATAAATCATGGCCCAGACCACTACTACTTCCACAGGGGACTTTTTTTTGCTGACAGCTGTCAATAACATTACTACATTTTACTGCTTTTTACTCAACCATAGAACAACATATTAGTATAAAAGCCCTAAGTACTCTATTAAACATAAGGTTTATAGTACCATGAAGGTATCACACAGCATTGTTCCACAATACTCAGTAGCTGAAGGAAGAAAAACTAAAGTCTTTTGTTCTCAACAGCATAGCTCCCACCCTCCCCAGACACCTCATTATATGGACTTCCCAGAAATCCACAACTCTGTTCTACTATAAGTAATGGGAAAAAAAAAATCAAGAGTCTGTCATAGGAAATGCTCTCATTGCCACCACCGTTTTTACCACTACATCTTAGGCTCCTACTGCAGTCTCAGGATGGCAGTAGACAGGTGCAAGACAGGGTTTTACAGGTCAAAACCTACACCACAGCCTCTGGTTATCAGGAGAATCTTCACGGAGCTCAAGGAGCAGTGAAAATTGCTGCTGAACATCACCTTCTGCTCATGTGGTCCCCAGCTGCACACTGACAGGTAGAGGCAGGTGTACCAGGGCACCGTTGCTGTATGCTTGCTTTTTGCCTTTGCTTTCTGGAGGTACATGATAACAGCTGCAATTGTATGCATGAAAAGAACCTCTCATCAGGTTCACTGTGACCACTCCTGCATTCTCGTAACATCCCATATGGACAAAAACAAAATGACCACTGTTTGTGTGGAAAAAAGAACAGGTGGAGCTGTGGTGATGAGTGGGTGTGATGACCTCTAAGCAATGGAGTTTTAGAGAAGAGTGAAGAAAGAATGGTACTAACAAACACCCAGAGCAGGTCAGTCCAGACTCTCAACTAGAGGAGAGTAGAAGTCGTCAGGAAACGAAGTGGGATCTCATGGGAGATCCCTCTAAAAGGGTCAAACTGCATAGGAGTACCGGAATGTCTTTAAGGAGATCGAAGTACAACACTAGTATATGTAACCAGTCAGAAAAGCAAGAAGCATTAGGAAATCAGTTTGGGAGACATGAAACACATGAAGGAACTCCATTACAAAAAGGCAGTATAGCAGGAGGAGCAAGAGAAGGATGAACACACAAATATCACACAGGAACACATGGGTGGTGTTGGGAAAGCCAAAGCCCAGCTGGAGTTCAGACTTGCAGGGAATATCAAAAGTAACAAGAACTTCTACCACTTCATCAGCAATACAAGGATGAACAAGGAAAATGTGGATTTGTGGCTGAAATGGGACAAACTTCCTCTACCATGTGTGAAAGGTGCCAGAAACTGGCAAAAAGCTATCAAAGAAAGCGGAAAATGTCATGGAAGGGCACCATAATATTAAAAAAATAATCAAGCATATCTGTAACCCAGATAGGAGAGGGTGATGCTGCTGTCTTCCAAGGACAAACTGATATGACTGCTACAGAATTTCCAGTAACTCCCTCACTGCAATGACATAAGCTTCCCACAGAGCATCACAGAGGAAGACCAAACTCAGTGTCTCAGCATCAGTATCAATGTCTAGCGCACATTATGAAAGCAGGAAACAAGCTACAAACATCAACAGAGCCAAAGGAGGCAGGATGTATGTGACATCTGCGTGGTTGGTTTTCCCTCCGGGCACCAGAGGAATGGAGGCAATTTGGAGGAGACAGGGCTGAGCGGGCTAATCTGACATGATCCTTTCCATAAGATCAACCTGTCCTCCCTCCACTGCATTCTCAGGACCTCTCTTCCTCTTCCTTGTTCCCTGCCCACCCCAATGAGCTGGGTCTTACATACTTGTCTGCTTGGACTCCATCCTTGGGCAATGGGAAGCATAAGCACTGACCTCTGCCAGCAGGGAAGCACAAACACCACCTTTGGTTGCTGCTGGCTTTTTCTGCCTGCAGTTCCTGTGGTTTTCTGGGGTGTTTAAGTGATGCAACCAAGCCATAACAACGTCTGTAAAAGGATGTCTGAAAGCAGATGGCCCCCTAAATAACAGTTTATTAAATAGTCATCCTCACAATGTGGAACAAGGTGGGGGTGGGGAAAGGAGAAGAGTGAGGAGATTGTGAAGGGAATTTAAAAACAAAAGCCAAACCAAACCAAACAAAAAAAAAA
>VZSE01012872.1:361908-450401 GCA_013398275.1 Promerops cafer
GACATATATGGACTTCCCAGACATATGAATTTGGTTTCCTTTACTGAAATTTATTCCTTTTTCCTTAATTAAACTGCATCTTTTTTTAATAGGTGTAAAATTACACCAACAGCATCTCAGCTATCCCAGATGATTTCAGTAAGTCTTCTGCAGAGTTTTGTTCTATGCTCCCAGCAGATCAGACTAGATGCTCACCAGTACAAGACCTAAGAAAATATGCTCCAGAACAGTGGAAATAAAGAAAAACATAGAAAAGAAAATAGGAGGGACAGCTAACCACAGAGAAGCTGGAGAAGGGCTACCAGAGTGAGGTCACACAAACCTCTGCTTACCCCTTGCTCGGATTCCAGCAGCTCTGTTTTGACTCTGACTGCCGGCATCCCATCAAGCATTAACATTCTGTTCTCAAAGGCGCTGATGTCCTAAGGCAAAAAAGGACAAGGTAATTAAAAAATTACGAAAAAAACACGTGTTTCAATTCACTGGTTTAAGTTCTATGATACTGTAGAAGAATGTTTCTTTCAGCAGAAATGAAGTTAAAGAGGAGGATATAATAGTAATTTCAAGGAGAAGCTGCCAAGTTACTACTTCTGCTAAAACAGCAAATCATACTTACAGTTATCCTTAAAAGAGAACTAAGTCTTTGTAAGCAACAAGGGAAAATCATCTCCAATTACTATTTTGAATTTTGAAATTAATTACACAGGTACACGTATATGAATTCCTTGCTTTAGAACTGAAAAGAAAAGCAGTGGTGTCAAACAGTTTGAAGGTTTTGGCAGTATGCTTAGGTATAGCTGATTTCAGTCAAAACATTTGTGCTTCTGGGAGAAAAAGCATAGGCTTATATGGAGAGAAGTTACAGTGAAGGCCTGTACCCATACACATTATAAATTAACACACAATTGCTGCAATTTCTTATCATTGTCTTATAAAGTTATCAGCATTTGTCAATGAAAATCTCCAGACATCTGAGACGAGAGATAAAAAAGCAAGTTAAAAACATACACTATCCATGTAGTTATGGGCATTATATGCTGAGAACTTCAGGCTGAAGAAGGATTTGCAGGACCATGCTTCCCTGAATCAACATTCCCACTGATTCTGGAGCAGTTTATGAGGACATACAAAACAAGCTCTTGTGCCTTCAATTCAAAGAGTACCTCAACCTGAATCAATTTTCTACTCCAGCCAATGCTCAAGGCTGGTTTTTGAAAGCAAGCGTCTTCAGCTGCCATTTAGTTTGGACAACATGGAGAGAGAATAAAAACCATTTTATCCTTCAAGCTAGAATGCGACCTTACAAATCCAGACACCTTGGTCAGAGCTACAGAAATGTGGAGACATCATACCCGTTTTTCAAATAACATACCTGGACCACACATCACTTACAAGTGACTCATTCACAGTCAGTTATTAATCTGCAGCCCTGACTGGAAGGCTCTAGACTGGAAACTCACCTCTGCTCTGGTACCTCATAGTTCTCAGTAACTGCACGAGAATGGAATAAACATTTTCCCTGTGTTTCACAGGCAGCAGATCCATTCAGCACTGTGTGGTGCCATTATTCATAAGCAATGCATTCATAGCCCTGTTTCTTATCATGGTTGCTTCAGTGGAAATTTAAGGAAAACAGTCTATCCGAATGGAGCTTCCAAAATACATTTTAAAACTTCAACTACTTTAAACATTTTCTTTTTTCCAATCAATACACCTCGCCCCAGGACCTTCCAGGACTTTCCAGGATATAAATACTGCAGAAACTGTTTATTTTTGTATACTCCTTTATTGTAATTTAAAGAACATGTTGAAAAGCAGGGAAACTGATATGCCCATGCTCCAACATGGTGCCAAAAGCAGAGCAAATGATCCACTTAAAATCCCTGTCACCCTTACATTGAGCCCTGTGTATTTTAGCACCCAGAGCTGTGGTTACTTACTACAGAACAGGAAGAAACTTGATGGTGAAGCAGATAAGACATGCAATCTCTATTTCTTTCCTTTAAAAGTAGATTTAGATCATTCATAAAAGCTCTAAATGCTTATAGTTATAAAATTTCAGATCAAACAGGTAATTTTCAGCAGGACACTTCTGCATTCAAACATGTGAGAATGAAAACCAATCAAGCTATTGAGATGCCTCAGTCTATGCTATGCTACTGTCGTGCATCTACTTTTAAAGCTTGACACAGCAGGAAGAGGAAGAAAAACAAGTTCTTCCTATGTTTGCTGAGCAAATTAGTTTGTGCACCTAGATCTGTATTCAGTGTTTGAGGCACAAGGTGGAAAAACGCAGGAAGGGTCTCTGATGCCACAAAGAAGGGGGATGAAATTGTGCCTGGCTTTACATCCTTCTCCCCAGCAAGGGCGGGGCACTGTTTACTTATGAGCAGCAGATCTCAAGTGTCACAGAGCCCCATCAGTTTGGATGTGGTTTGAGGTGAAGAAAGAGCAGGAGCCAGCATGGCATTCCTGGCTCCCCCAGTGCCTATTTTGCAAGTTGAGAGGTCCCTCTGCTTTCTTGATTTATAGGCAGCACAGTTGAATTTTACAGCAAGATCAGGAATACACCATCATCAAACATCCCTTAGGCTGTTTAGCTCCTAGACAAAGAAGGATGAGCTGATGCTGCATCGTGTCCCTGAGGAAGTTTTACCCGCCTGAGCAAAGGGACGAGGCTGGCTTACACAGGAGGCACAGGCAGAAGGAGGGGGGAAGACAAAGCGCCACGGAGGAAAGGCAGGTTTAATGAACTGTTAGAATCTGATTAGAGGCTAATGTCCCTTTTAGTGCTCTGTACCAATTTACAGCTGATATACTTGAACCATTTTTCCCCACTGGCTGTGATAAACTCATTAGTTTTAAAAATGCAAGCTAAACAGAGCCTTTGAAGTTTAAAACTGATAAATCATGAAAACCTGACTAGTTCATGTACCATTTAACACATTTACATTTAACTAAATTTTCATAGTGTTAGCTTCTCCTTTTGTTCTCCAAAAATTTTATTTCTTAGAAGTAGCCTTTCAAGTGCTGGTCTGAAGAGCAAATACTCTGGCTGTGAACAGCTTTGGCTTTCGGGTAATTTATAATTCACAGGAGCAATAATCACAGGAGTGAATTATTTCCAAACTATTTGACCTCTTCTGCATTTATAACTTGAAGTGTGTTGTGTGACAAATCCTGAGGGGCCACTGCCGAGTAGATCCAGTCTGTATGTGATCACAGGGATGACACATTCAGCCCAAAGTCACCCAGAGAGCTGATCCTTCCAAACGGTGCTCTCCTGCCATAACCAGTGCTTGTACTACAGTATGTTCAAAGCCATGCAGCAAACCAGGTATAATTGTTGAGGTTTGCATACAGTGGCCTGTCACCTAAGGCAAATGGGCTTGAGTTACTCCCACTGGGGCTGGAGATATGAATTGAGTTCTTCCAGGAGCCTCCAAGGTCAGACAAGCAGATGGAGCAGTCACACCGGAGTGAGGCCAGGCTGCTCCAGTGCCCACATTAACTGATGACACTCCTGAGACCCACCAGCAGAGATAGGTGATATGATGTATTGAGTCAATGCATTATTCAGGCCAGTCAATTTTCTTCATTAACTGTGGTAGCTAACTTCCAGCCCTCAAAATTGCTCAGGTGAAGGGTACCTTAATTCATGTGACAGTCCTTCCTTTTCTGTCTCCCACCTCAATCCTCCTGGTGGACTCCTTTCCCACCTTGGTAAAACGCACAGCAGATGTAGGTCCTAAACTGGGCAGACAATCAAGCCAAACACTGCATGACCTTACCAAAACATCTGTTCTCTTGGATGAATAACTCATCCTAAAAGAGATAATGCTCTCAGTGCCATCCGCTGGAACCTGCCACTAATCACTTTTGGACATTTATTCCCTTGAAATATTAATTAAAAACACAAATCATACCCAGGTCCGTATGGGCAACTGCTATTAGAGCAGTTGTTACAAAAGACAGATAAGCTTTCAAGCTTACAAGCTCTTCTGAGAAGCTGAGGCAGTCAATTAATAACCAGACGCTCCCCACTCCTAAAAGGCCTACATTTTCAGCACAGCACCTCTACAACCATCACTGGCACTGTCTTCATAAGATGGCTTTCTGTTGCAACTTTTAATCAAATTATCTTTTGCTACTTTAGAGGAAGAAAAAAACACCAAAATCTCATTATCTCACTCTGATACAAACCCCCTCAGCACCATGTAGTGTTTATTTAATTATTAATTACACTATTATGACATTTGCCATCCACAAGAAGTGATAAGGTTTTGTAGCCGAGTTTCATTTGGTCAAGTCATACATTTTGAGAATCAGACTGCAAACTTTTAACAATCAGAGAGGATCTGATGCCACAATTGACCTCCTGTTCTGAGACACTACCAAAGACAACCCTAAACCCCCTTTATAATTTCTTCTAAGCATAAGATGACAGAAACCACATGTCCTCACTGCACATCATAGTTGTCTCTCCCACTCTCCAAGGTTTTCACATCTAGCTGCTCAGTACTAAGCCCTACCCACCACAGAGAGGCCCTACCCCAGGCAACCTCAGAAAGAAAGCAGTGAGCTCAGGCTTCAGAGCACCCAGAACTCAGACCTCACATTGCCTGCACGGATTGACAAACATTTACATTTCTGTGAAAGAAGGTCTCCTCGTTTCACTCGTGAACACATAAGCAATACAGAGGCAAAGCAGATGATGCTTGTTACTGCTGATACTAATGAAAGGCTTAGTTTCACTGACAAGCTGCACACTGGTAAGACAGACACACTGATGGTTCTGCTTTTTTCCATGGTGACCTAAAAGGTTCAGCTGACAATTCAGTCTTCAAAATTCTGGTGGGCTTGACCTTAGCCGTCTTATACATGCCCACCTAAGCCACTACTGCATTCCTCCTCTCCCTCCAAAGTACAGGGGAAGAAGAGAATATAGAAAAGCTTAGGATATGAGATAAGGACAAGAAAATCATTTTTGGGATACTGACACAGGCGTAATAGACTTGATTTGGGGAAAATTAATTTATTGCCAGTAGAATTGGATGGTGAGAGACAAAGACTAAAACTAAGTACCTCCACCCCCAGCTTCCTTCTGCCCAAGACCAGCTTAATTCCAAATCTTCCTTTATTTTTCTGTACAAACTTAACTTCTAACATGACAGACTTTGATTTTGAGAAATGAAGTATCAGTTGGGGGAAGAGCAGTCTCAAATTCACCATTCAATTACAGTAGAAAGTTTCAAGCTTAAGGGGAGTACATTTGAACAACTAAGAGCCGTGAACAAACATTTAGGCAGTCTTTCTGTCCCAAAGCTATGACACAAAACTTTCCCTGTCTCATCTTCTAGTTCTTTTTACACAAGTTTTCTGTACCTGTAATAATTTCTTAATTCATCATTATATTCTTGGGGTAATTTTGTTAAAACAATGTTTTGATAGTTGATAAACACAAAGTTTTAAGTCTTGCTTTTTTATACAGACATCTTAGAAACATCACTGAACTAACCATGAAGTAACCTATGTCAGTTATATGCCCTATAAATAAGATGACCTTGTTGATTTTTTGGAACATGTATACCCAAATTTATATTATTCTCTTTGCTTACATTACTACACTGAAGTTATTCATCAGTCAAAGCAAGAGTCAGCATAACACATCAAGACAAAAAATGTGAAGTGATCCACTTGAGGTAAAATAGAACCTTTTAATGGTATGACTAGGTAAGTTTTTCAAAACATGAAATTGTTTTTTCTCTTAGTTTCAAGGGATAATAAAAGAATGAAGGATTACCATCTCTTATCAAATATAACAGTCTTCATAGGGAGAGGAAGCCAAGAAAACCTGTCAACTCACTCAGCTTTCTGAAGACCATTAACACCATACAATGAGATTGTTATTCACTTAAATGCAGTTCTCTCTAAGATGAAACATACCAGTTAAAGAAAGTACATTCCTTGTGGCTAGAAGAGAATCACTTAACTGGGAGTTCTGCCAGGGAACTGGGGGTAACAGCCCATGTCTTGCCATAAGATCTTCATCATATGTAATTATATCTGTAGCTGTGTGAAATGTTCATAATGAAAGCAGAGATTCTGGTAGTTCTATATTTTACTCTGAACTTGAATTTTCAGTCAAATTCACCAGAAAACTACAGTTTGCCTTTACTGATGCTTCAAGGAAAGCCAAAACAATTTGAGCGAAAAAAGTTAAGTAAAGCCTTAAACTTCTTACTTTTTTCATATGAAACTGGGTGGGGTTGATTCGAGCTCATTTCAATTCAAAATTAAATTTCTTTGGTGAGAAGGGACACAGACATTCAACTGCATGGACCCAGTGAACAGGGAGGCATCACAGCTCTAAGCTTTCTAGGAAGGCTTCTGAGTGTGGTCTCTTATTACAATTGTGCCTGCCAGGTAGAGCCCTCAGCAGCAGCTGTGACTTGATGCTGTCAGTGCCTGAGGCACATGCAAGGGTTGGCCTTCAGCTCATGCTCCCCAGCTCAGATCCTTGCTAGAAATACCAGACCACATCCAGCTGTATCCCACTCATACCAATACAAAGACGTGCACAGGCAACACAAGCTTCTCAAATTCCTAGTCCATTGCCTAGATCTCTGGAAGAAAACAATACTAATTTTTGAAATCTTAATACTAATTTTGAAAACAGCAGACTTCCAAAGTTATGAAGTACTCAAATCCCTACAGATGTAGCTATGTTGTAATCTGCAACATAATTTTACAGATCTGTCTCCAGGAAAAGACTTCAAGCCACGACAATATTCAGTGAAGATAACAGATCTCAAATTTTGCTGCTAAAATATTTTTGACTAGCTTAGGTTTAAGTTAGTTTTAGGGAATATAAATAGAACTGAAGAGACTTGGGCAGCTTCCAGGTGACAGAGGATCAAGTGCATTGGCAACTAGAGGCCTATCTGCTATTTCTCAAACTCAGCAGGCAACTCTGTCAGCTTTGATGGCTTAAAATCGCTTTGCATCAGCTCTGCTGTCCCACCAGTTTTAGTGATTCTACAAAGAATTATGGATCCTTCCTATGGTACGGAATCCAGATACAATAGGATACAACCAACAGTACTTACACCAAAAGTTCCACATTTAACTTTTATCAACATTAATGGTTTCATTGTTTTCCTTCTAATACAACATTCACAGAATATTTGATTTCTGTGAATATCAATGGATTCATTAAGTATCTGTGGATTTTCTTAACCTTACACTTAAAAGTCCCACAAAATGAAAAAAGTCCAACCTCTCCATCAAAAAGAGAGCTGGAAAAGAGCCATCATTTAGGAGTGACACATATTTAAGAAAGGGTACGCGTGCAAAAAAGCATGTATTACATTTATCTTTACACTAGATTATTTTAAAAGACATCTTTTCAGAATACTTGATTAATAATAGTAAAACAAACTATTGGTAGTTTGTCCTTTGGATTTTGGAAGTACAGACAAGTAGCAAAGACTACTACCAAGCCAAAACTCATTATTTTTTCCAAAAAAAGAAAACAAACAAACAAACAAACAAAAGAAATCCTAGTAATTTATTTAGATTGCCACTTCTCCTTGACCACTATTATAAGACAAACGCTTTTAAAAAACATTTGCTCAATTTCCAAAGCAGTGTTCTACTATCTTTTGTCAACTGCCCTCAAGACTGGAGAAGAGCTTAAAGAATAGTTCAAAAATCAATAAGGCTTAAAATTAAAAACAAACCTCACCACCTGGCAAAAAAAAATTGCAACAGGAGACGAAGAATTTTTCTAGTATTACATTGACCAAATTTGCATATATTGCTTAAAGGTTACCTTCACTGTTGTCTAAATTGTGATTATTTTGTACTTGCTGAGCAAATTAATATTAAATGGCATTGCTCAGGAGCTTGCCAGCAGATACACAGTGACTACAATTTTACTCTGAATTCTGACTGTACCTGCTCTGGTCAGAAAATTAGCTGCTGAAAGCACAGGGAGCTGGCTGGCACAGTTCCCCCACCTTCCACTGTACAAAGTCTGCTTCCATAAAGACACATACAACATGGACTCTGTGTGCTGGAGAATAAAAGGAACATTTAGCATGTAGCGGTAGCCACAGTTTAGTCCAGAATTTGCACACGAGATGTTATGTGGCAGGCCAAACATCATTGCTCTTTGCCAAGAAGAGAAGATGCTTTCTACAGGACCTGTTTGGCACCATCACTCCGTGCAGTCCAGAGGGACCATCACCTCAAAGCAACAGCACCTTCAGTTCTACTACTGCAAAGCTCCAGAGGAAGCAGTGAAACAACTGTGTAGCACTTTCACAGGCCTGGGCATCATCACTTGCTCCAGAAATTACGCTGGGCCTTGCCATTTGTGTTTCAAAGAAAACAAACACACTACCAGTAATACTGTCTGTCCCACTGATACATGGATCATACCCAACCCTTCAGCCCAGCAACAAAACTGCTGCTCCTCCAGGTGCCATGTTCACTCCCCTAAGAATAAAACACAGCAAAAAACTGACAGTCAGGGCCAAAATCTGGGTTCATATAAACCACAGACATTACAAACTATATCCTCTGAACGAAAGCAATATAAGGTTATGCTGACATTAAATACACCTAGTGCCTTCTAGCAGCTGAGCCACAGAAATGTTAGGCAACTGACACTGCTTCTATACAGCAGGTAAGGGTAATTCCTTGTTTCTCACTGATCTGGGAGCTCCAACACAGAGGCAGAACTAAAAGGGAAACAAGGAAAAGCCAGCTTTTGTAACAACTAAAATTTAGGAATTTCAGCTAAGACTTATTTTTTTATTTCAGATTTACTTTGTTTACATGCAATTTTTAAAAACTTTTGGGGTTTTTTACACTATTTAAGACAGAGCAGTATATGACACCCATAAGAGAACAACTTGTTCCCAGAAGTCAGCGGCTCATTTCCAGCTCAGCTGTCATGCTGCCCGTGACAGGAACAGCAGACTTGAGGAGGAGGAGGACACCTTGTGTGCAGTTGCACCTTCCAACACCAGGTATCACAGGACACGCTCACGAGGCGCACAGACGCTTCACACAGAGCCTCAGAAACCATCTGTCACAGTTCATGTTCAAAGTCACAGATACCACAGGCAGTAAGTGGTGAAACCAAGTGTTCTTTCAGTGGCCCTGTTCCAGCTGCCAGTTAGAGCTGTGACCACAGTCTCTGCCTCAGAAGCACAGTCAGTTAGCAAAAGCACATATAAATCTCATTTGATTCACGGACAGGCCAAAATAGCTCAGGAATAATTAAATAAAACTGAATGATTGCACACTGAGATGAAAAAGTCACGTGCCAGAAACGAAGCATTACTCCACGACCTTTCCCCGCACCTGACATGCACAAGGAGGAACAGCAATTGCTGCACACACTGCTCACCACGGAGCAAACTCACTGCTTACTCTGACATGTTTAAAGAAAGGGTGTATGCCGTGATGAAACTCCCAAACTGCAAATGTTTAACACCCTGTCCCAACCCAATCTCTGTTTTATTTAACAACAGTTTGAGGTTTCCTGCTCCCTGCAGGCTTCAGTGGAAACTCCTGAGAAAATATTAATATTAAAGCTGGTGAGTACTACAAGGCTCAAAAAAAGGGAAAACACAGTTCAAAAAAAGGGAAAACTCTTGACTGCTGTTCACTTAGTGAATGAAATACAAAGAACCTCAGTTCATGAATAAGAATTTGTAAGTATCCACCAACTATTTTTGAAAATTGTATAAAATAACATTTTGCGCTCAGACTGGTTGCACCAACTGCTAGATCAAGACAATACGTAAGTACTCATGAGGTACTTTCTTACTCAGGACAGAATTACCAAAATGCTTATGTACAAAACTGCCAAATTAGATTCCACAAACAATAAATTATAGTAGGATTAGGGTCCATTTTAAAGGCAATTCTAATGAAGTGTTAAGAATTAAGTGTTAACAAGTTTTAAATGTTGCCAACATGCATTTCCCACAGAGTCTCAAAGAAATTGTGATTCCTCAAAAACATGTAAAAAACAAGTGCTCTGCACAAAATTACTGACCACTATTAAAATAATGGCAAACTTCAAGATTAAAGAATAGTTTAGGTAACTATAGACAGAGCCATAAAAATCACAGGACAACATCAGAAAGAGATATATAAGTAGCACATATAGCAGTACATTAACAGACACTGAACTTTCTTTATAACTTATTTAAAAGGCAGTGATACCAAATTTGCTTTATAAAGCCAATCAAACTCAGCAGTTATATTAAATTAGAGGTTATAAACAAAATATATGAGTTTGTGTTTAGGCAAAAGACAAGCTAATGCATAATTCATTTATACCACATCATTTTACAGCATGAAATATGGAAAAACTGGCAATGAATGCTACAGCCAAACTGTGTTTTTTTTTTCCTTAGGATCAAATTATCTTAGCAAGATAATTTAGTGGGAAAGCATCTCAGGACATCTCCAGTCCAACCTCCTACCCAAAGCAGGTGCTAACTGGAATCAATGGGATTTGCACTGGAAGCTATAACTTACAGAAAGAAGCTGGCCTTGTGACAAGTCTGCTTGTGTGTTGGGCTGGATATTGGTTGAAAAACAATTGGACTTTTCTACAGATTTGTTTACCAAGAGTAATCATCAAGCACAAAAATACAGATACAACCTCTGGCTATGCAAGTATCTGTGTCCTAGATTTTTTGCAAACTTGGAAGAGGCACTGGGGCAATACCATCACTCACACAACAGCCTTGCTGCATCCTTTCCCTAAGCATCCATTATTGACTATTGAAAGCAGAAGCAGGTAAGGTAGACGGTCATTTGTTCTAACAGAAAACACGTTTCTATTTTTATGTCTTTTCTTTAGGTATAATACACGCCAAAACCATCAAAGTTAAATCGGCTCTAAACAATGGCATTCTGGTTTTAAGAGCCGCACTCCAGAATGAGTTGACATTCTTCTGCCAAGTACCTGGTATGGATCACTGCCAAAAGGTAAGCTAGGTAGGCCACCGTCTGTTCTTCTGCAGGATTTCACTACCTGGCATTTACTGTAGTGCTAAATGAGATGGTCAGCACACGGCACATACAGCATAGTGTGGACTTCAAATAATAACTTCAGAGCCCTCCCCCTTTGTTCCTTTCAGTGACTATTTGATCGTTGAAAACACAGTGATAGAGCCTGCCCACATGTACCACTGCTCCTGGCTGGTTTCAGGACTGGTAAAAATCACAGCCAAACATCAGCACCTGGCAAAGCACCACCACATTGCAACCTATTGCTGTGCTCACTGAAACACTGAGAAGTATTACACCAAGCTATGCAATAAAACTACACATTCCTACCTGCTTTTGAACTGTACCTTGCATCAGAGGCGCCCTTTGCAAAAGCATTTGACAGAATCATGTGTGACTGCTAAATGTACAGTGCTGGGTCTTTAAATCCTCATTAGTGTTCTTGAAGTGAGAGCACCTGATTATACATTGCACAGCAGGAAGATCTAACAAAGTGTTGTTATTTGTATCATCTTTCATCCTGTATCAACCTAGCATCAAGCTCCCTTTAAGAATGTATAGTGACCTTACCCATGTCAAGGCTTTCAAGAAATAATGCACTGAGATAATTGGTTGCTTGGCATCATACACAGCCTTTAGAGCATGTGTCAAGCCTCTAGTCATACTAATATATTTAACATTTCTCATCAGGACATAAAAAGAAATTGTGCCAGTATAAATCACATATTTATTCCCAACACGTGGCTTAGTTACACTGTGTAAAATGATGAAAACGATTTCCTGTCCACATTAGCTATGTCTCACATAGACTAAAATGCTTTTATTAGATTTACTTTGCACCACAAGAACTGGATGGGTTAAGCTGCTCATATTTTTAAACAACGATCTCTGTATAGACGTAGAGTGTTATGTGTACTGCATCTTTCTGAAGATACCCAGACTGCTAACATTAATAACATGACAAAGTACCTCCATCATTATTCTGGTTGCTGAAATTCAATAAACATTACTAAAATATTCTCACTACTAAAACCACAGCTACAGTCGTTTCAAGAGCAGTGTTCATCAGACACTGAATGACACTGGACACAAATATGGTGAGTGATCCCCTCAATCAATGTAGCTGATTCACGAGAATGGTTTCTATGCTGAAAGCTCATGACAATTCATCACTTCACATTTAAAGTAAAAAAAATTTTAAGAGTTTTTTCATGAAAACATGCCTTTTCTTAAAAATCACTCCTCATGGGACTTCAGCTAAAAGAATCTGAGTTTTGCAATGAAAAGCACCGAAGTTACATCACTGTTAGTGCTGTTTCCTAAAATGTTCATCCCCTGGCTCAGCACCATCAAGACAGAGCTTCCATCCAATGTCTGTGAGCATGTGCATGCCTTTAGTTATGTGGAGGTATGCTCTATACTGTTTGAAGACATTAATGAATTCGTAATTTCAAGAATTTTAGAAAAAAAGCTTGGTAATTTTATCACCTGTTTGGTGCCAGGGAGAATAAATTATCCCCTCTTAAGTGAAAAATGTGAAATTCTACCATTATTTATTTTTAAGTTTAAAATGGTCTCCAAAACATTCAGGGGTGGTGGTTCCTGTTTGTATTTTCCCATTTGCTTGGAAGTTTATGGTGGTTTTGTTCTTGTTCTTGTTTTGGTTTTGGTTGGGTTTTTTAAGTAATGACAACTCCCAATTAGTCACATGCCTGAAAAACAACAGAACTCTAAGTTTATTTGCAACATCAAAGAATACTTGCAAAATCAATGGATTAATCTATTACTCCAAACCCCAAAATTAAGTATTAATCAGAATATACCACAACTGTGAGGGAAAAAAAGTCATATCACCATTCAACTGTGAGGAACTACTAGATTAATTCAAGACATCACTGTTAATATTGTTATGACTATATCTAATTATCAAGTCTGGTAGAACCCTACTCAAAAGGGCAAAGCAAGCCTTTTAAAACGGGTTCCCAAAAAATCCTTGCCGTTCTGCCATACAGCTGCTTTAGGGTCAGATGTAAAGGTTTATATTTGGACTGGATAATTTTTGTTGAAATTTTACAGGTGGATACCAATAAGTACTTCACACGCTCATCACTCTGAAATGCCTGTGAAGAGGTTAGTAGTAACATGCACCCATGCACGGCAGAATCACGGCTGACTATCTGGAATGCTCCCCAGCATTCAAAGCAGTCCAAGCCAATACAGGATGGAAATGCCTGGCTTCATGCCTCACTAGCAAGGAATACAGGTTCATCAAAGTTTGATAAGCATTTCTGAGTTGCTATCTCAGGAAGAGGTGAAGGCAGCAGACACTCCATGGTAGAACAACACAACAAACAGTAAATGCTTACTCTTTAAGATTTGCGCAACTTGTAAACTTTTGCAACTGAAACTTTCAGGATACTTAACTAAATGAACAGCAGTTTAACAAAACCACCACAGTCATGCTAGAGCAGATCAAGACCAGCCCTGCTGAGAAGAACTTGGGGGTGCTGGTGGATGAGATGCTGGACATGACCCAGCCATGGGCACTCCCAGCCCAGAAACCAAAGGTGTCCTGGGCTGCATCCAAAGCAGCGTGGGCAGCAGGGCCAGGGAGGGGATTCTGCCCCTCTGCTCTGCTCTGCTGTGGTGAGAGCCCACCTGCAGTGCTGCATCAGCTCTGGGGTCCCAGAACAGGAAGGACATGGACCTGCTGGAGTGAGTCCAAAGGAGGGCCACCAAGATGTTTAGAGGGATGGAACAGCTCTCATATGAAGAAAGGCTGGGAGAATTGGGACAGTTCAGCCTGGACAAGAGAAGGTTTCAGGGAGAACTTACAGCAGCCTGCCAGTACCTGTAGTGGGCAGAGGAAGATGGAGAGAGACTTTTTACAAGTGCATCTAGTGATAGGACAAGGGGGAATGGTTTCAAACTGAAAGAGGGTAGGGTTAGATTAGATACTAGGAAAAAGTTCTTTACTATGAGGGTGGTGAGGCAATGGAAAAGGTTTCTTAGAGAAGCCATGGATGTCCCATCTTTGAAGTGCTCAAGGCCTCTTTCAATGGTGCTCTGAGCAACATGGTCTAGTGAAAGGTGTCTATGCCCACAGCAGGGGGTTGCATCTTTAAAGTCCCGTCCAGCTCAAACCATTTAATATTTCTGGCTCTGTGCAGGCAAATACTGGTAGGTCACTTAGGTTTGGATTAGAAATAAGAGACTTCTCTGATACAAATGTACACATATCCCAAAGAAGGGCAAGCTGTGGAGAAACAGGGCATGAGGAAGCTGTTCTAACCTGGCGGGGGGTGTCCTTCAGACACCAGGACTCTTCAGAATCCTCTCCTGTGTCCACATAGCTGCATAGCTACATAGTGCAAATAGAAAGTCTGGAGGCTGAAGTGAACTTTTCCCCTTGTCTGCCTTGCTCATATCATATTTAGGATTTTACTGCTGTTTGGGGAACAGTTACAAACACATTAAATCACATTTGCCTGGTGTGATCTTTTATTTATTTACTCTAAAGATCCCCACGTGGGAGATTTCAGAGCCAACAGGGTGGAAGAATTTCAGTGTTTTAGAACACTTTCTGATGAAAACAACTCCGGTCTTATAAAAGATTCCTCGGTCTCTGATCCCACCAGGCTGGCACTGTGGAGAAACACCAGCAAATATAAGCAGATGGGTTATCACTTTGGTGCCCTTCCTTCCACACTGCAGTAACTGTTACTGATACAGACTTGTGACTTGACAGAAATAACACATTTACTAGAAACACAGGGAAAAAAAAAAACAACTGGCAAAAAGAAATATCTAACTTTGTACATTAACTGACAAACAATACATGCTATCCAGTATTCAGAGGAAATCTGGCAGGACTAATCCCAGCCTGCATCTGGGAATTAAGAGTGGAGCACAGCATACCTAGTAGATTGGTTAGCTATTGTCCATCACTGCTGAAATCACTGGAAATATGTTTTTTCATTAACAAAAGCAGAAACTCACATAATACTGTATTCAATATTTTTTTTTTCCTGATAACCTGATTTCACATTAGGTAAATAAATGCCTTTTTTCTGTGCAATACTTTATAATGAGTTACTTGCCCAGGGTCTTCTGTAAGAACTAGCAATTGCCATAAGACTAATACAAAAGAATTCTTAAGCTGCATACAGCTCACATAAACCAGAACCTAAGGACATCATTAACTCTTCTGGAAACTTGCTATGCCCGAAAGTAAATCTCTTCCTTCAAGCAAAAGTGCTAAGTAGCCTTGATTGTTAGGAAGTTTTGCTACAGATCAAAGAGCAATGGCACATTTATATTCAGAATAATGTCAGAGTCCGATTTGGCTTGAAGCCAAATACACAGCTGAAAAGCATACAACAGGAGTTGGGTGTTGTTATTACCACCTAAACTAAACTATCTCACTTTTACAGTGTTTCATTGTCCATTTTCCATGCTGAAAAGATATTATCAGCTGAAGTAGAAAAACAGAAACTTCCATGCCAACCAAAGTGGGTAAATTTGATAAAAAATTAAATCCTGCAACCTTTTAATATTAAAGCTTCTTTCCAAAATGCACCCACTTTGAAATGACAAAGGCTCTAAAACTTTTGAAATTATTATTACCACTATAGAACTAACAGCAGGTACACCTGGTTTATAAATGCTTTCCCTATATTTAAATATATAGCCATTAGAATAATTACTCAACCTGTTATGAACATCTTATATCAAGCCATGAATTATAATCCCATTTTACTACATAAAAGACATATTTTCAGAGATATATGTTGCTTGTCCTCCCTGAAGAGCTTTGAAAGTCCTCAATAAGAAAGCATGACGGCTGAATAGATTCAGGTCATTCTAAAGAAGGTCTGGTTCCTTGTACATGAACAGCCAGGATATTATGAACTCTCTGGCCTTCTTTCTCCATATTAAAAAAAAAAAAAAAAAAAGTGAAAAGATTACCCTTGCTTTCTGCAGAGATTATTAAGGCAATTCACTTGTTTTACATCCTGTGATAAAATAAACTCCACTGTCATGCTGCCTGGAGCTCCTGTATCTCATCCATTATGTAAATCTCCAAAGAGTAGTTCAGCAAACATCATCTCAGTTCCACTGCACTTAAGACAACCTACACATCTAAGTTAATTTTCGTCTTCCTAAGACCAACAGACACTCCTTACTTCTTAATTTGCCAGAGAGATTCTCACTGTCATCTCACTTTAGAAACACCTAAGCCCAAGCTCTATGATTTTAAATGAAACTCAGACTGAACTCCAAATGTTTGGGTTTTGAGGGTTGTACCATCCTCTTTAAAAAAAAAAGGAAATATAAAGCCTAGAAAAACATAATGTTTTGTATCTCGCTATTTCTAAGATACCTTTTACGCTGTGTTTAGGCTTTAGTGGTTGGGAGGTTTTTTGCTTGGTTTTTTGTTTTTTGTTTTTTTTTTTTTTTCTCAATACAAATACTGAAATACTTCTGTATTACTTCAAAATTAAGGTGGAAACTCAGCACGTTTACCTATAATGTTCGAAAGCCTAGGCTTTTGTTTTCACTTGAGCTATGCCCACATGTCCATCACAGCTGACTGCAATCACAGCTGCAGCTGACTGCTATCAAACTGAACACCAAAAACTTCAGTAAATAGCCAAGTTCAAAAGAAGGTGACAGCCTCAAAGCAGAGAACTTGCCCTTTCCTAACTCATCACCAGACCTCTGCACAAGAAAGACTTAATGAATCACCACATGGGAAACACAGGAGTGAGCCGAGATTCAGATTAATACTGGGAGTTTGTTTTCTCTTTTAGACACATGTCCTTGGGTATAGGAAATACCATATCCAGTTACTCAGGTCTGTTAGCAGTGGATATCAGTATTAAACTGTCTTCTTACTTGCTAGCTACTGAATTCTAACACATTTTTCTACACCATCATATGAGAAGCGACAAATTGCCATTGTTTGACATCATGCTCTCCACAGGGTGTAAAAAATACTAAAATCCAAATGCATTTATTTCTACCACTAAATTCTTATTGTCAGATATGTAGGAAAAGGAAAATAAGAACACGTATATTTCAGTGTCTGATTCGATGTATCTTAATCAGCAGCACTGTTCAGATGAAGAAGATTCTTCCCCTCCTCATCACTAAGAAAATATTAACTCCAAAATGCAATTAGTTGTGATGCTTCATGATATTGAGAATTAATATCTGCACACACCAGAAGTATCTTTTTTCTCCATGCAAACTTACATGCTTATAACTAATGACCAGAAAGAGTTCATTATTAAATAAGTTGAAGTAGCAAGTCCTGTATATCTGTTTTTAATTGTTTTATTTGATGGATCATACTCAACAGAAATGAAAATTATTCTGTTTCTTGGAAACTGAAAACCTGAGAGTATGAATTTAAACATTTTTCTCCCCATTAGGCACTTTGGAAACTTGTGCAATACTTCTGAAAATACACATAACAAAATGGTCTTGTCAAACAGCTTTGAAATTAAATGCCTTGTGCTTCTCTCTCTGGAGTAGTATAAATTTAGTCATTACTAGAATTAGTGTAATTGTTCATTAAGTGCACTAGGATTAAAAGGTGAAATGAGCATGGTGACTGCTCTTTCATTCCCAAGAGAACATGTGGCAGCAAAGAAGTCAGGCTGCAAGATCAGGGATGCTCAGGGGTGCTTTGGAAACCCAAGGGCTGAAGAAGGAGTCCAGCAGAGTGGAGCCTTGTGCACTCAGTATCTATACCATCATATCTTACAGGCAGAAGAGATGTCCTTCCAGGGAGGACAGACAAATCCCACGGGAAGAACTGCCCTCTGGAGATGCTTACTGCTCTCTGCTGACTAGTAGAAGACAGGAGCCTTCAGCAAAATGACTGAAACTGGAAAGAATGAATCCAGGCATTTGTGATCTAGTTCTCTGTGGATTATGTCCCATCAGTTAGAACTAGGCCCCGGAAGAGATGTCAAGGCTGAAAAAGGAACTGAAGAAAGTGGTTTGAAACAGACAGTGGTTTGGAAACACCAAACCAGGTTTCTTCCAAGTCACCTAGCTTGTGCAGCCCCGGGCCATGCCGTGAGGTGAAACAAAGCCTGCTGGCACAGGACATGCATGGAAGCATTTCCTGATCTAAGTTACGCCAGTAACGCTCTTGGCTCGCTTCCCAGTATACCCAGAACCAAGGAAATGCCCACCTGAAAACTTCTCACCTATATCTTTAGGCTGTTTCCACCATTTACTTCATATATAGCCTACAAGACAAATTTTGGTGACAAGAAGCAGTGGTATCAGTTTCTGCTCCACCTGAGATGCAGGAACTCCGTTTTTAACACCTCTCCCTCCCAGCAGGGGAACACCAACACACACCACGTATTTTCAACACCAGAAATGGGAACCAAGGGTGTCTTCGCCCACACTATAAAGCTATTTGTTATTTCATGCTCACAGGCTGGTTTTTGTTAACTCTGCTCTCAGCTTTTGTTCATCTTTTTAAGATGAAGTTTTTTGGATCTTTTTCACTCCCAATATGAATTAAAAACCAAACAAAGAAAACCCTCAACCCGACAAAAAAAATCCTCGAACTTTAAAAAATAAAGCAACATTTACAGGAGGACTGTGATCACAGGATGCAGTTAAAAGCTCCCTATGGCCTTAAATAATCAGATGAAGTTACCACACACCAAGCCTTATAATCAACAGCAGTAATACAAACTATAGATGCTAACACATTTACTAAGATCATAAAGGGTTATCTATTAACTTTCACAAGCAGTTTAAAAGGTACTCTACAGAACTGAATTATATCAGTAGGTGCTGAAGCAAGCTCTTAAACAGGTTTCACCTACATCCACAATTTACTACCCATAGACCATCCTCACCACCTATCTCTTTATGGAGAAGTGGTCCAGGCAACACCAGCAAGATCTACCTTTGCTTTACAACGACATTTAGTAATTTTAATGACTTGAACTGTGAAAAGAACATTTTAAATATTCCACATTTTTATCACATTTTGTCAATTCTAGACAAACTACTCTCCTGTGAACTGCACTATAATGTGGGCTGCCTTACTCCCCCACACATCACCTCACATGAAAATTGCTGCCATCCTCTTTTAAGCAATTCTCCATTCTTTCTATTTCAAAAAACTGTTTAATAAAAAGGATTTTAATTCAAAAACCAATGCACCTGAAATATTCCACAGCAGCTCCAAGCAGAGCAGAAGTCTGTGCAGACACTGGATGCAAACCCTGCACACCACTGCTGAGCCAAAGACCTTTCTCCCAATTATGAACAAAGCCTTTTGGGCAACTTTGCTCTGTTTGAGAATACAACCTTATTTATAACATATGAAGATCTCTGTATTGATTTTAGAGCAAAGATTGAGATTTTGCAGAAGACCAGGCTTTTACATGGTAAGTCTAACTCACCTCGTGCCTACTTTCTAAGCCTTTCTGAAGAATGAGAGTGCAAAAAGACCACAGCTATTGTCAGTCGCTAAAGTAACACTTCTAAAATATATTGTATTCTTTATATATAAAACTTAAAAGCAATGGTTAGGATACCCCATGGATGTTTTACCCCTGATCCAAAATGGCACAAACTAAATACAAAAACAAAACCCTCAAAATCATTATCCAATTTTATTTAAACAAGGTCAGATCACAAGCTAACTGCTAAATATGATTTGTCCATAATCTGCATGTATGTGTATCACCAAAAGAGTTAGGAAATGAATGGAATATAGCCAAGACCCAGGATCCATAAACAAGAAACCACTTAAGATTATGAAAGCATCTGTCTGGCAGAAATGAAGAAATGAGCTGTGGAGAACAAATTTTGTACTGCTGTTCATAAGGAAAGACTAATAAGAACACCAGGGTCTTTCCAGAAATCATTCCATAACTTTGCAAATTCAAGGCGAACAGGAGAGAGCTCATATGCAAACTCACAAAGCTGAAGTGGTTTGTTGCAAGCAATCTTAAATGCCTTTTTCTCCTTGGAAAATACCAGTGGTGGAAATGACCCCAGCCATTATTCAGCCACGGGCATCAGCTCCAAATTCACATCAGCCCACTTGCAGCAGGGCTGAGCCTCAGTGAGCAAACCTGGGGCTACAATGCACACCACGCACAGCCCTCCAGCACCGAGCGGGAAAAGACAGGAGCAGGGGACAGCACAGTATGTGGCTGCTGATGTAAGGAACAGGAAAAGGAAGAAAATCACTGCTGCCCCTCCCTTTCCTCAACATAAGATTTGGGGAAAAGCTTTCCTCCCACTCTACAGTTTCAGCGTTAGCTTTTACATTTTTCAGTGACAGCAAGTAAAAGCAGATCTGTCCTATGAATATGACTGAGCTCCAGAAAACTGCCTGCTATCTATTTACATTGTGAAATATTCATTAAAAATCAACCACCAATCAACTGTTAAGGGACCCATCTTGATAAATGCTAGACAACAGATGAAACCAAAAGAAGTTCACATTCCCCTGCCTTGTTGAATGGGGCCATCAGTCATTTTTAAGTAGTCATTTGTTACATTGTTTTATCCAACTAATTTATAATCATAATGAATTAAGACAAAACATCAAACTACAGCCTCTTTGCCTGAGAGTAATCTGAACTGAAAAGCACATGACAAAAAGATAGATTGATGGTCAGGGCAAAGTAATTCCCTCAAGATTAATATATTTTACCAAGTTGATGTTTCTAGTCATAATTATATTCCAAGAATCCACTGAATGACGATAGATGAGAAAGACTCCTTAAGAACAGCTGCTTTCTTTCTAGAAAAACTGCATTTGTTTGCAATACAGAGGGGACAGCTGACAAGAAAAACCAAACATACCACCACACTGTTACCACTGTACTGACTATGCAAATAAAATCATAAAACTTCCTTGAAACATTCTCAAATACACTAAAAAAAGTCATCTTTTATCATGACTTTAAAAAGCATGAAAAAGCAAAAAGATGAAGTCCAATGAATCCAAACTCCACACAAAAGCAGGGTAGATCCTGAGTCAGGTGAGATGACCTAGGGGCTTGCCCAGCCTGCAGTCGAGTGTGGGGTAGAGCCCCAGGGCTGTAACCAGCAGCTAGCAGGTTCTGCACCCCCCCATGCCCTGCTTCCCACAGGAGCCAGAGGAGGTGAGGCAAGGGCACATAAGAGGTTGGGAGACTTCTGAAATGGGGTGGGCTTTCAACAGTTCAAGAAACACCTCCTTGAGTCTCTTCATCTAATCAGGTGAGCTAAAGTTTGCTCTTGGTTGGTTTGGTTTTGGTTTTTTTTAAAGACATGACACACAGAAAATTAGGAGTCATCCTTACACCATTAAACTCAATGCTGTTCATCACTTTTCCAGCATTAAATAATTCAGAACATCAATTAACCTGATCAACCAAACTGCCCAGTGTAATTTCTAGAAGCCGTTCACAAAACCACAGTGTGAATGGTGTGATTGCACCCATGGCCACTCATTAAGTACAACCCAGATCTGTGCTTTTCCAATCTGAACAACCTCTTTTCCCCTTTAGTTTTGCTCTCTGACCTTCTTTCAGTCCTGTTTACTTGCTTTTGAAGTCTTGAGCTTTATTTTGCCCAGAACCTTCAAGCTATAGTTTTTCTCTGTCAGTTACCCCATTTCCTTGCTACCTCCTACCCAAGTTTCAGCCCCCTACACCCCCATTCAGCCACTGTACACTGAAAAACAAACTTTAAATATCTAATTCAACAGACAAATGAACCTCTGTATGCAGCTGTCAGTATTATGGAAAATGCAGAAGCATTGTAAGCTGCATGCATTCAATATACACATTTGCTGTCAGGTTTACTTTTGCATATTTTTTTTTCTGCTCAATATTCCTCTAACCTCATTTTATGAGACAGAAAGAATTATGTTCATTTTTCCTTCATCAGTTGCATATATGCTTAGATGTTACTTATTTATACAACACCATGTTTACATATATTTTGAGGCAGAACAAGGAAGACCTTAAATATACCAATATAACATACAGACAATACAACACAAGTTGTTTACACACCCAACAATACACTAACATCTTCATGTTAGCAGTGAAAATCTTTTGAAACTAGATTAGTAGAGGAGCAATAAAACAAAAAGCTAAGGCAGGGTTCTGGCTGAAATCCAATCTCTTCCCTATTGGAGCCAGAACTTTATCAACTGATCTTAACAGTGACCACAGAGAAGCCTTCTCCACCTCTATTGCTTAAGCTTTCTGGAATCATTTCTTCCCAGAAAACGAATTTTTAGCCTCGAACTTTGAATTCCTCCATGTAACCACATTTTTTTTCTTATTCAGTGATATGATTTAATCACGGTACTTTCCTAAGATAGAAGACTACCAGCAGGATTCAGAGTCCTACATTTGCAAAGGCTGCCAAACAGAAAACATGTAAAGAAGTAACTCAGTACCCCCTTCCTTATCTGTACATATTTTGAGCAGCTTCCCCACAATTACTGTGAGATGTCATCAGAAGGTCATGAGAGAGTGGAACTATGGCTTGACAAGAAAGAGGTCGCCCTGTTCTCCAGTTCTTCCTTCCTCATTCCACTACTCTGTGTTAAACCAGAAAAGCAAAAGCAGAGAGAGAGGAACAGCAATACAGAGCTAACAGAGATACAGCTCTCATGCAATTACAGAAACCTGCAAAAAGGTCAAATTCTTTCAAGAGTCTTTTGCTTTATCTGGAAGCTGTCCCTCCTCTGCACAGACTCTGGGCACGACAGCCCTTCTCAAGAAATAAATCCTTAACTTTTTGTGCCCTGGTGTCACTTCGCAAACCAAATACCTAAGACATAGCCTGTCCCAGTTACTTCTCAATCCAACACAGAACATTACCACACTACAGTAGTACTGCTCTGGGCCGTCTCCTGGACAGCAACAGTACTCCATTGTAACAAAATGATATCCAGAGATGGCTTACACATAATTAGTTTGGTATTTTTACCCTCTCACACTTTCTGTCAGTGAAGTGCCTCCCTGAGTTTGTAAATACAGGATTTTATCACTGCACTTCCGAAAGATGCAAGTAAGGTTTGGACAGTATCAGTTTTTCAGTCTGCTATTCATAGCCAAGAGATCTGAGCAGGGAAGCTTTTGCTCTGCCACGACGCTGGCCCATCCCAAGCTATTAGACATCGGTATGGGCAGCAGCCGCTGACTTGTCAGCAATCAAACCAAAGGGAAATTCCTCAAGATTTTGTGCTCTGGTTTTAGCAGGCAACAACTGCTGTCTCATGTGGGCATATGGGCCCCTGACCCCATGGAAAAAATTGTGTACATTACTGCACAGCTACCACTTTGCCTGTATCAGGGTTTAAATTTGGCTCTGGGAGGCTGGAGGTGTATTCTAGGACCTACAGCACACAAAGCAGATGTTCTACGGATGCTTCTGAAGATTGTTTTGCTGGCTGTTATTTCAAGAGACAAAATTCAAAGACACAGATGATTCCCTCAAATCTAATGCTGCTTGTGAATTTGGAAGTAGCTGGAATCAGCATGTCCATTGCCTGTTGTGAACACTCAAGAAGTTTACCCAAGAAGGAATTACTCTCTTCTGTATCCAGGTCAGTAGTTCATAAACTGTAAAACTTCTGAACCACCAAATTGATAAAATTTGATTTGATAAAACCAAATTACCTCGGAGAAAAATAAGACTCTGTTCTCTTGAACTACTTTGCTACGTTAACAGAACTGTAGACTTGTATTTCTTGGACTGAACTAATACTGTTGAAATACTAATACTTTTGAAAAACAAAACCTGGGTTTTTTGCTGTTGTTTTGATTGTTTCCATCCCTGACTGGGATTCAGGGGTTGACAGACGCTCTCAAGGAAAAAGGCTTCCCACAATAACATCCCTTCTTGACTATTAAGAGTTTTCAGAATGGTTTATTAGCCAAGCTGCTGTGCAGCATCTGCCTGGACTGTGCCCTGCATCCCACTGTACCACACCTTGCATTTGTCAATATAACTCATTTGCTCTGGTGTAAATCCACAGGCAGCATCAGCTGTGTTTAAACAGCCTTGGTGGGAATTGGTTATCATAGCATCCCAAAAAAAGATTATCCTTCATAGTCACCAATAACTCAGATTGGCAGAGGTCAAGGCTTGGCGTATTAAAACAGTAGCCACTCATGGAGGTCCAGCAACAGCTTCTTCCTTTTTAACAATCACAGAAAATGCACAGTGTAAAACAACCTGCTCTCTATCACAAGAATACAAAGCACCAAGATAACTTTCAAAGAGATCATCTCCCGTTTGACTCCTTGAACAGCACCTTGTCAATGTGGCATCTGAGTGCCACTCCACAACATATTAAGCGTCATAGTAGCTCCAATGGAAGACAACACCCCTCTAACTCTCCCTTCATCTTTGCATGGAAGAATGATGAACACTACTACGTGTGAGCCCATTCAAACACCTGGCTTCCAAGGAATTGCCTATTTCCTTAACATACTACTGTGTTTTCTGCTGAACGTTCAGGTATTGTCAGCAAACATTGCATTAAGCCACAGCTGTCAAGCTGCAGTATTCCCCTGCCTCAAAGACAATACAGCATACAAAGCTCAGGCCAGTTATTTAAGCTGTTCTGTTTTAAAACACAATATAAATTTTTGATAATGGCATTAATACATATAATGCATATGGCTGTAAAAATGTCAACCAACTTTTATGGCTTTCCTCTTCATATGAATATTCAGTCATCCATTTGTCCCTAGATCCACTTCAATCCTGAAAAAGAAAATATTAAATCATTTAATTCGTGTATTTTCTGAGAAGTTCAATGATTTCTAAAGTAGGTTGTGTATGCAAATACAAAATATCTAACCACAGACATCTATTCCATAGCAAAACAGAGGTCAGAAGAACAGTAAGTTTAAAAACACTTAAAACAAAAAAAAGGATAAATACGACAGAAAAGGTATATTGGAGAAAGCCTTATGTTTCCTCTTAACTAATGATTTTAGTCAAAGCTCTGTGTTTTTAACTTCTGAGCTGCTATTTCAGCTCACTAAATCCCAACTGCTTTAATTAGTCTTCTGAGCCCATTATGTACCAGTACCCTGCATTTGTACAGGTGAACTTCACAGCAGCTACAGAGGGTTAACAATCTTCACCAATATTTCAAGCTGTATTTCCCAGAAATACTATGCACACTCCCAACAGTAACACACAAGAAAACTGTTCAAGATGACTACAAAATCTGAATATCTATTTCTTTCAGGGTTTCGTATAAATACATTACTGCTTTAGTTATGAGGGCCACAAAGAAAAACAGAGGGCTGAAGCATCTCTCCTGTGAAGAGGGACTGAAAGAGTTGGGGTTGCTTAGCCTGGAGACAGTTCTAGGGAGACCTTACAGCACCTTCCAGTACCTAAAGGGGCTACAAGAGAGCTGGAGAAAGACTTTTTACATGGGCACATACCATCAGACAAGGTTTCAAACTAAATGAGATGTAGATTAGATGTCAGAAATAAATTCTTTACCGTGAGGGTGGCGAGGCATTGGCACATGTTGCCCAGAGAAATTGTGGATGCTCCATCCCTAAAAGTGTTCAAGGCCAGGTTGGATGAGGTTTTGAGCAAGCTGACCCGGGGTGGCAGGGGGTGGCATCCCTGTCCATGGCAGGGAGGTTGAAACTAGATGAACATTAAGTCCCTTCCAACTCAAAACATCCTATGATTCTATGTTAATCTATAAACAAAAAAAAGCATATAGAGATTCAAATATTGTATTATGTTTTGTGAGGCTCCTTCAGGTTTAAGAAAATAAACAAACCCAGTAGTCCAACTTTTTTAAAAAGCCTTGGGGGAGAAAAAAATCTTCAGATGTCCAAAATTTAAATAATAGACAGGATGTCTTAAACCCCTTGACAGAATATGTACATGTATCTGGGAGCAAACACTACTTACATATGTCTCTTTTAATAATGGAAATGGTGTGAAGTCAAGAATCTAAATCTGCTGTCAGTTATTATAAACAATCTGCTGTTGTTTTTCTATCATTCAAAATAAGGTCATCCTTCAAATAGCAGTAGAGCATCACCTGCCTGATTTTAAACCACATTCCAGTATTTCATTACTGCTGTATATATGACATGACAGGTTTCCAAATACCACACAAACTTTTACACTGAAAAGAAGACAAGAAGCTCCCTTAAGAAATTAAAATAGTCCATTCATATAGTGTGCTACTATCATACTGACTAAGCATCTTAGATTTTATTTCTAAGAAAATATTAAGTATAATAGAAGAAATTAAGTTTCAAATATTTGTATGAATTATAAAAAGCTGCAAAGTCACCACAAACACTGACCTAAGTAAATGTAACTAAATACCATAGCTGTAAGCATGCTAACTGTTGTAGACCATTTGTCTTCTCTCGTGCATCTTGTAGACTGTCTTTCCCTTTTGTTATTTAATCTCCCTTGGCATTATTTGGATTACTTCAAAATTTCATGTAGCAGATTCAATTTTTTTTTTATTTTAAAACCGCACACTTGAAGAACCACCTTTGAATTTATAGCTGCTCTTTCCCCTGTGCTCTTGTCCAAAAAATGGGACAACTGGACCACATTTTCCATATTCTGGACTTACATGATGTTGTCATCTAACCTGAACAGGAAATGACTAAGTCATTTCCTTTTTTTTAAATTAAATGCAATGTATCCAAAAGCTTCATGGAGTCTCCATGAGAGGAAGACAGTTTGACCTGTAATTGTTTCCAGTTCTCCAGGTTTTCTCATCACTACTCCCCTCTACATGCACACAGACACACATGTTCCTACAACACAACTTAGCTTCAAGTTACACACCAACGCTGGAGTCCTATTATGTTACGGTGGCTATGGTGACACAGCAAACACGGGTCTGTGTTTCAGAACTAACAAACCACTATCCAACCAGCCACAGCTGCAGCTGGTTTTGCATTATTAAATCATGTCCAAGGGTTCTCCTCATGGAAAAGCTACTTCTTTAGCAATGACAAGTAACTGGGTTTGCTTATTAATTCTCTTCAGGTCTGCACAATTAACAAGCACTAAATTGCCCACATCCTTGCACCATTGGTGTGTTTTCTTCTATGGAAGGGCTTCTATTTTAGGCTGCTTTTGAGGGGATTAGGAGCAAACCTTTTTCCTCTGAAAATTACATTTAACTAGTAACTTTGCAAATGTTGGGCCTGATTTTCAAAAGTGCTGAAAAACTTTGACTTCATATTAAAGGATTTTGAAAGGCATATGAAAAAAGGGACCATCCATTCTGCCACATGTGTCACCGCCATGAAATCCGCTTTAGACTTTGGTTTTCAGTCCCTTACAGTGAAATGTTACTTTCTACTATAAGGAATATGAAACTAGACACTGAAGTAGAAACATCTTCCATTTGCATCAAGCAGGTTTTATAGTAGAAGAAAATCTACCCAACAACTGCACAATGTTTCCAATTTGAAACTTGTAAGTTAAAAAGGCTCTTTAAGTAATCACAGAGCAAAGCACAAACCATCATTTTCAACGAAAAGAATTAAATTCAAGCACGAAACACAGAATTATATCCTCTTCTACCCAAAGCCTAACTATCACCTTAAAATAGTGTTTTACGACCCCAGGAGTTTATGAATGCCACCAAACATTAAATTCCCTTTTCTACAGCAAGAAGAAACCAAATAAATTTGGTTACACCTAGTCCATTTAGAAAACCTGTCCTGGTAGTCCCAACGCTGACCAGTATGGACACCCCCTGGTGGAGCTGAGCAAGACTCCTGGACCACATTAAGGAGCATGGGAAGAGTTTCAGATAATCATGCTGAGCATATTCCAGGAAAAAACAGAAGTCCTTATGGGTGCAGAGGTAACCATACCTCTACAAATAGAACATATAAACAATAGAACATTTTTGAACATATAAACCCACATTAGTTCATTTAAAAAACATGCCTGCACTAGTATCACTTTTACTTAACTTTTACATACAGATAATTTTAAAGGAAACTCACCTTAATACAGTAACAAATTACTCCCTGTGCTATTTTTACTCTTTTATAATTCAGATAGGTATGGGAACACACATTTGGAAAAGACCAACTCACTTGCAAAGTTAAGTCATTTGCTGAATCAGGATTTACTGACTTTTCCCTCTACAAAACAAACTCTTTATTTGGGCATAAGGGAGCTAGTCACCTTCTTACATCATCTATTTGATTTCTGAAGTATGCACTTTTCTACTTGAAAGCCCTTAGATCTGTACTTTGACTTCTGCAACCCCTTTCAAAGGCCCTGAGTCACACCAAACTTCCCCAAAACCAGCATGACTTCTCCCAAACTCATCAAGACCACCCTGGCCATCCGGTAAGGCAGGATCACTGAAAGCTGCTTCAGCCCTATTCACAGATGAAGGAACACAGGTTATCCTCAATGCAATGTTAAGGATAGCTACCCTTGTAATAGCAGTAGCCACACGCTTATCCTTTTTCCCCAAGTTTCTGACTCTTGTAGGGGCATTCATGAACTCCATAAAGTGACACTTTGCACAAGCTACAGATAAATATACATTAACCATAAGCTACAGATCCACAACAGTCCCTTACATTTAAAACTGATAAGCAGTAGGAGATGCTGGCATTCAACAATGTACTGAACATATCCCAAAGTCTTCCTTAACTGCATTTCAAGTGTCTCCCTTTCCTGACTTGGGTCTGGTCCCCACTGTAACAAACTAGCCAAAACACTTTTCCACAAAGCTGTCTGCACTGTCCCACCAGCAGTCACTACAAGCTGCAAGATGAACCAGGTAGTACAGCCTAAAACTCATTCAGTTTAGGTTAAGTGTAACTGCAGACCTCACAAGACCAATGGATCACTTGCTATGCACCCTAACAGCTGTGATCACAAGGGTTATTCTGTCTCCAGCTGAAGTTTTTGCTAATTTTTGACTGTGACTGCTGTTCAAACAAGGTACAGTAACTTTAAGATGCCAGTCCCCACACCAACATTTGTTGCTCTGCTGTAACATCATAACAAAAATACCTAAAGTTGCTTAAAATATTTCTGAAAATTACCTTAATGCTTCAACTTCTGGTTTTCAGATACTTTAATAAAAGTAAAGAGAAGCAGGAGGTGGAGAGTGGGATGCTTGTTGCTAGGCGATACCTAGCTCTCCTGAACTCCTAAAGACCGAAATATTTATCCAGACTCCCAAGAAGAATGACATCTAGCACAGAGAAGAGACACACACGTGTACTAAAGTACATTAGGATTCAAAGTAAGAAGCAGCAACTCTGCCACCTGCTTGGTCCCTAGGGCACCAAAGATGAGAAGGCTGCAGTCTGGGATGGGGATGATGCAGCTCCTCCTAAACTTCTACCCCAATTTTCTCTGAGCCTTTATGATGTGATGCCTCCAATACATTCATGCCAAACCAGAATGACCTCAATGCCATTGCAATCACGGCAAGTAAAGTAAATACATCCTTGGCTACCTGACCATGAAGCAGTGCTGTTTTCCTGATGCTTGGGGTACTTTTCCCCAAACCACTATACTCTTGACAACAGGTTTCCATAGGAAAAAAGCATGCAATTGGCCAAATGTGGATGAACAATTAATCAAATGAACACACAACCTTCATGCCATGTTTCTCCTGCTCCTCACTTTAAAAAGTTTATACTAAACGTTTAAGAAGTGCTTACACAGTCCTTCAGTAGAGGCTTAGAGGAATAAACATTATTCTTTACAGGGTCTTTTATTTGACATTAATGAATTATTCTGAACTGAACAGCTTCAAGGGTAAATTGCAAACCTCCTGAGTCTTCAATTCCAAGAACAATTTGTTCTCCCTAAAACTTAAGTGTCTAGTTTGACAACTCTTAGATAAAGTTTCAGAGAAAGACAACGTCTTTCAGTAACACTTAAAAAGCCTTGCTACCGCATCAGTGTACACAAATGAAATTAGAAAGTATATGCGCACGCTGATGATATTGTAAATGTAGAACAGGACTTAGTTAAACTCTGGAGAAGTAGTGGAGTCTTCAAATGACTGGATTTAGGTAATAATCGGTGGTCAATCTAGAAGAGTGCAATAAATTGCAGGAAGCAGAGAAAAACACAGACAAACACTACTCCTGGACTTCTTATTCTAAAAGTAGTAAACTTCGACACTCAGTTGTTTGAATGAATAGCTCTGAAACCTTGATACTCCCTTCACAATTCTAGCTTAAGCAGAATGACATTGTTTTTCATTAGATCCAAATAAAACAAATTGTGATAAACACAGTCACCCATCACTTTGGGCAGCTTCTCTGACATACGGAAATGCTCACGTTACAGTACAGGACAAGGTCTGTCAGTTCACCACCTAATCCTCGCACACAGTTCAAACTTGGTTAAAATTTTATTTACCAGCCTGTGCACAATGTCAAAGGACTTAATGAGCCTTTTCTTGTTACCAAAAATATAGCTTATTTTAATATATATACATACACACACACTTGTATGTATATATTAATATAAAAACATGCGCGTTCAGTCACAAATTTTTGGTGAATATGGGTTTTTTGGTAAATAATTTTCTGAAGGAATGCAGAAAGCATACTTTCTAATGCATCATTCAAAACAACACACATTTTAAAGCTTGCATGAAAAGCCTAACTCCATTTCTGAATTCACAAAGTACTGCAATTAATAAAAAAGTCATCTTTTCCCCTTCAGACTTTGTTTTTTCCCTTTCTTCAGCAAACAGTATATTACTGTCCATATAAGGATTATTCAAGATTTGTACTCATAGGGCTTATGCGCATCTGAAAGAAGTATTTGAAATAATATTTAAGTATTTCGAAGTGGTTATTCCTAATTTCAGATTGGTATTATGTATGTTCTGTTTCTGTATTTTGTTTGGACTTCAGATGAAACAAATGCAATTAGGTGTACTAAAAATTAAGTCAAACTTAAAATGAAAAAGAAGGTAAACCAAAGGAAAACTGCTTGGGCCTCAAGGAGGATAAGAGGGAAGAAACCTGCTGGTGATTTTTCCACATCTCTGCAGTGGGAGAAGGGATAAAGACCAACCTGTCCAGCAGGAGAGTTCCATCAAGACTAGACTGACACAACAGATGCTGCATAGGAAAGGTCCTAACTTTATAGGTTTCCTACTCTTATTTTGCCTTGATAATACAGATTAGCATTACCAGATACTATCACCCATTGTCCCACTTCTGGTTTAATGCTTTTACTCAAACTAGGTTTACGCACAGTCCAGAATCGAGCCAGCTTTACTTGAGGTACAGGCAGCAGTACTTATTCTCTCTTCTCAAAGTTGCAATATAATCTTTTATGTTCTAACTCATTCCAAAAATAAAAGCAGGATTTTCTTTATCTTCTGTTAGGATGCTGCTGAATCCTAGAGACCCCCAGAAGAACAAATAATCCTCACACTTGTATGCACTTATAAATGAAATGACCAAATCTTAAGAACCCGTTTACTTAGGAATACAATTTCTGTGTGGACCATGTCTCTGACACTTCTCAATGTGATGGCAATCTTCTGATTACCTGATCTGAGGGAGGGTGGATGAACCCCTAAGGCCTCATGCTACAAGTCCAAAGGAATGAGGACAACTTCACTGCATACCTGTGTCAAAATCTGCTCTTTGGTCAAGCCAGCTGTAGTGAGCAGAGCTACTGGTGGTTTAGCCTGCAAGGAAGTCTGAAACACATGAATGCCTGAAACAGATTTACAATGCCTCAGAGGGCAAATACTACCCTTATGTGACTCAAAAATTTTTAAAGTGTATCATCACAGCTGACTTCAGAGGGAACACTAGGACAATGGAAAAATCGGAGCAGGAATAAAAAATGTAACACTATGTAGTGGCTTATATAAACCCTGGCATATCTTCTCTTTTTACAGTGTGCAAGATGTTGTAAAAGAAGTTAGAAAACGGCAGTAACCACCATCCCACCATGGACAAAATACTGTGCAGCTCTCCACCACAGTGTCAAGCACTCTGAGCCAACTTTCACAGTAAAGCTACTTAAAGAATAAGCAAAAACAGAGAAGTTGTGCCCATTAAAATTCCTTTAAAAGAGGGAACAAAATTGTTCCCACAAGCAGCAGAAGAAAGCTGAACAAGCTTCAAGTTTATATATCTCCAGAAGGTGGTTGTAGAATCAGTGTTGATGTCACTGAAGCCCGCATAGGCAGCAAGAGCCAACACCTTGTCCCACCAAGCTGCAGCCTGGAGATGGTCACCATTTTAGAAGTGCCCACATATGCAACTTCCAACTCACTGCATCAATAAATGCAAGATAAGTTAGCAAAAACCCAAACTGCTTAACCAAATCTATTTTGATCCCCCAAAGCAGAGGTGGCAATAGTTATGAGGTGGCCTTGACCTCTCTAGCTACAGCCACAGCATCTAAGAGAGGGCAGACTTCCACAATTTACCCTAAAATTGGGAAAAAAGACCAAAGAACACTAAGCAAATGCTACTCCAAGCTGTGATACACACTGAAAAAACCCAACTTCAAGGCTCATAGTTATGCTTCCAAGAAATAAAGCCAAGAGCTGAATGCATCTTGCTCTATGTAGGTGATAATAATGTTCAGGTCCTATTCATGCCTTTGCAAAACCCACAACAAATTCCAACACTGCATTTTTGACAACTTGGGCACCTTCTTTTGCTTTCCATTAGAAATATATTAATACAATGTTTCTTCAAGAAAACACCATGGTATCTACAGCATTTTATCTACGTGACTGTGTAGTTACATAATCAGGCTCTAAACGAGGTGCACTACATGACACCAGTGATGCTATTAATCAATTTAAGGAGCCTATTTGGCTGGCATCCTACAAATGTGGGTGATGAGTGTCTACTTTAATAGGAAAGCACACTCTCTAAAATTGATCAATTGACCACAAGTGTTTCAATTAATAATTTTTAATGTCTTTTCTCCTAGCCTACCCTTCCTTACAAGTGCAGACTGGCATTATTACTAATAATCATCTTTCAGCATACTGGAAGTAAAAGGTTCAGAAAAGGGAGAAATCCCAAAATCTGTCAATACAACATTCCCATCAGGCACTGACCAGCTTGAAACAGCTTCACTACCAGATTCAGCAGCTGCAAATCTTTTAGTAGCAATTTGAAACCCACGGAAAATTACTGAAGCATACTCATGCTCTTGATGCCTTCAGAAGGAACGAGGACGATAAAAAGATAAATTTTATCTCTGTACTGTTCCTGGAGAATTTTCAATCAAAACTCTCCATCCCAGCTTTTCAAGCTTCCCAATACATGGTAAAGCCTAGCGAAAGCCATCCTTAGGAAATGATACAGGTGTCTGGAGATCCACCCAACACATACCTGGTCATATTCCATCAGTGTCCCCAGGCCTCATCATTTTTCTCTTTGTCCCAATAGCCTTCATATTTTTGACAGGACATGCAGATGCTCTGATTATTTTCCCGTCCTTGCTTAGACAGAAATGTATTTGCTTCTCCCCTTTGGAGAAGGGGATGGCTGGGAAATAATTTCACGCAGTCAATATTCTAGGGGGATACTGCAAATCTGACTACATACTTAAGTCCAAAATCCAGAAGTAGCCTGATTTCCAAAGGTAATTTGTACTTTCCAGTTTCCTACTGAGATGACTGCAGCCGCCTGCAGCACTTGCCATCCACACGCAGCAAGCCAGTGACATTTCATTCTGCAGAACAACACAGGCAAACAACCCTGTTCATCGTGGCTTGGCATTGTTCACATTCACAGCCCAGAAACCATAACCTGAAGCACAACTTTAGCAGGTCAAGTTCTTGCCAAGTGGCAGGTTCATTTCACCTACTGATAGACTCCTACACCTGAGCTAGCTGCCCTTCATGGCTCTGCAGCTAAAGGACAGAGAGAGGCAGTGTAAGGGCCTGAGTCACTGTCACTGCAGCCAGTCCAGCAATTGCTTTTGACCAAAAAGCATTTTAAATAAAACAGTACTTAGTTGTCTGCAAAGTGAAGGATACTCTAAGTTTTAAGAGCTTTGGTTTTTTAAACAAGTCTTGGGTTCCTTTGTTTTCCTGATCAAACACTCTAAATTTTAAGACTTAAGAAGACACCATTTCAATGGAGCCACGAAGACTTGGAAAAGCATCCCATTTTTACAAGAGCTTAGAGAAGAAAAAAGGAAAAACAGAAAAGTAACTTGAGCTGATTAAATGCTACTATCAAGCAGCAATTGGTGACACCAGCCATGCTAAGTTTCCTGTACACCAAAGCTCATCAGTTGTATAGACATCACAATAAAAAAATGGTTACAAAAATCAGAAACTGAGAATGGTAAGAAAGTCACATTTCCAGATTTACTAAATGAGAGACAAAAACACTGCAATGAAAAAATCCTGTATTTCATGAGGAAACACGCAATTGTAAAGACCAAAGTTTTTCACGAACTTGGCCAGGCTGCTGATCCCATACTCTGTGTCACCCCAGTGAAACACATCAACTCCAAGTTTATGCTCCCAATATTCCCACTACCACAGTAGAAAGTGGACTCATTGTATTTAATTATCTTTTAGGGAAGAGAACGCAACAAATAAATTAATAAACATAGTTAATCACAGCAGACATGAAAACCAGAGGCAGTACCACTGAGGAGGAACATTTTCTTCCCACTCAAGACCCCAGGTGTAACAAAAACAATGTGACAGTCTGGATGCTGTTTTGAATTAGGCATGCCTTCTACCCAAGACACTCAAAAAAATATCCTTTCCTAACCCTCATGATCCATAACCCCCCCAAACTATCCCAACTCAGAACACCATGAACAACTTGACTCACCACTTCCCCGAGGATTAAATTCAACAACTCCTTGACAATCAAAGCTTTTGTTTTACTATCCGTTCCCTTTGGTTACTTTTTTGACTTGCAGGTAACACCTGACATGATACATGACTTCAAATGTTTAAAGCAGTTGAACTGGCAACAGGAGACACATTAGCTGAAGATGCATTGGGGCCATACCCACCCTCAGCTTATTGCCAGGAATACACCTGGTATTTATATCTGGTATTTTGCAATTATGAGGAAGCTCCCAAACTGGATTAACTACTGAAATCAAATTACAGAAATATTTTATGTAAGAGACAGCCAACACCGTTTCTGCTATTTTACCAATTTCAAACAGTTGCCCATCATCTACCGTCAGTGCCTTGGAGTTTGCCCTGCCTTTTCTAGGAACTACCCACTTTGATTACACAGTTTCTTCTTTCCATGTCACTCTAACACAGAAACACTGCAGCTATCCATCTCAAGACTTAAGGATCCTCCCATCTCTCTCAGGTTCAAGAACCCTTCAGCCACCCTTGAGACAGAGAGTCCTGGCCTGGAGGGAAATGCTCCCTTCTCAACCACTGGACATCCCTTTCTACCTCCCTTGTTCCCAGGATAGGCTTCTGGCAGGTGATTTGGGAGCTTCTGCAGCTCAAATGCAGTTGCCTCCGTGCACACCCCAGCATCAGTGCCATAACTGGCACCTTCAGAGCCCCACACTTCAGGGGTGTGAGCCTGTTAACCATACCACCCTGTCCTCACCCCATGGAGTGGCAGTCTCATTTTCCACTGCCTGACATTCAGTGGCTTCAAAAGAGTTTAAAATTATAATCTGAAACAAGGTGATGCAGAATTTGCGAGCCAAACACTCCTCTGTGACTTGTCTACCCTCATCACTACTCTTAGCATAGCTCTCCCTCCATCCTCTTCCCTGAGCTTCATTCTTGGGCAGACCACTCTTCCAGTGGCACTAATCCAACAACAACCCTCTCGGTTTCATTGAAAGTGGCTTTACTCCCACTAGAAAGCCAAATCCTGACTCCATCCTGCTGTTTAATCCATTACTATGAAAGATTTCAAGGTTGAGTTTCTTTTTTAATACAAAAGCTAATTATTTCTTCTATATCCTACGTTGTGCTCCTGATTATTCATTGGGTACAAATATTCCCTGTCCTCCACATTCTGGGTTTTCAATATCCTGGATTCTCTGCTAGCAGTAGAGATGGCTGATGCTACCTACTCCAAGATTCCATGAAACAGAACCTGTCTCACACAATGCTCTCCTACTGAAAAGGTTTTGTTACCAAAGACTAAGCAATTATGAGAGCATCACCACAGGAGCAAACTTCAGTTAATAACACCACCACACACAATCAAAGTACTGACAGTGGTCCAGAAGTGAACAGCAAATTTCACTGCATGTTGGAATACTTTGACATTCTGAGAACAGTTTTATTAAAAGCAGAGATAGCTGAAACAGTCTTTGTAATAAACATAAGGAATACACAGCAAACAACTTACACTCCCACAAGTGGCAAATGTCATCATCCTAATGATAACACCTACTGAGTTGCATCCTGTAGAGTTATCACAATTAAGATTCTGTTAAAATACCCATTACAAATATCTATTTCTAATTAACTGTAATTCAGACTTATAATATGAAGCAGGTTGTAACTTGATGACTTTCATAAGACAATGAATTAAAGATAAGAAAAACAAAATAAAGGTTAGCCTCTGGGGGGGAAAGGAAATCAAATCAATTTCAATATATATGGGAAAAAGTAATCTAAGTCAATAAAAATAAAAATCATAAATTTTGGTTACACGAACCAAGTTTTACAGATAATAAAAAAGTAAACCACTGAAAATAAGAGTCCCCTAAGTGTGCATTTACAGTTTAAAAAGAACAGAACAAAAATCAGTGCTGTAGGCCTGAAGTTGATATGGGAGAAAATATGGAGGTGAAAACAATGTCTTCTCTACACTCTACTAGACTCTTCACAGTTTAGTTTAAAAAGAAAAGAAAAAAGAAAAAAAGTAAACTAAAAATGCATGCAGATATTTCTACAAACCCACACAGGGAATGCACATAAAGGGTTAAAATCCAAAGTGCTCCCAACAGGGCCATATTCAGCACAGGCAGATTTACTATCCCTCCCTGGCCCATCAGGCCCTGGTACCAAACCAAAGGCTTACACAGCTGGGGGGGGCTAACAGGGGCAGGCTTCTAACATTTAAGGGCCATTTTCACCAGCTCCATCACTTTTATTCTTAATCCCATTCACACATTAGACAGATTATTTTGCTTTTCCAACCTGATACACGGAGAAAGCCCACTTTTCTCATCTCTCTTTCCTTTATCAGCAACCAAGTGACAAAAACGTGAGATCAGTCCGGTGACCCATCCTCCCGTCTGCTTCCACGTCCTGCTGCGCACAGCAGGCACACTAAAATACAAGTGTCAAGCAGTCAACAAATCTCGACAAGCCCCTAATCTTAAGGGCATCAAATATGGTTAAGTCATCCTCTTTTATGGAAAAAAATCTCATGGACTGGGGCCAGCAGTTTAAAGGGCTTGGACAAACGGAGAAGGATTAGAATAAGCCAGCATCATTTCAAAATGAAGAGCAGAGAGGTCTGGCTTCCTAATAAGCAAATTCACCAAAAAGCCACAAGCTTAACTGGAAACATCTTAACCTGCAGTATGTCAGCAAATACAAGTAAGCTCTTTCAAACACGTACTGAAAGAAATAATGCCATATTTTCTTTATTGTTGTTTTTCTTATCTGCATTTGAAAAGAGCCCACAAGGAAACACTCTATTGAATGAGTTCGGGAGGAGCATATTATCTAAATACACACATTTGTATTAATACTCAGGGATGACATTCACAAACATCTTCCTACTATCCTGTAAATGCCCTCAAAACAAACATCTCTACACTGTATCAGGGATGCAGAAGTTCATACAAGCTGCTCTTGAGAAGCTTCCTGAGGACCAGTATGCCAGAAAGGGCAACCGCAGTACCCGCTCTCTCTTAGGAGCTTTTTCATACCCTGCACCCAGTGCGCTCACACTATCACTGCTTCTGGACTCAGGAAAGAGAAGGAGAATAAATTCTCAAGAGAGAAAACTTTGCAGATAGTTGTAACATGCCTTCTCTTGAGGAGGGCAACAAGGGCAAGATGTAGCTGTGTCGAGTTCTACCGCTCCAAGACTCAGCTTCCCGCTCAAGTCATCTTCTCCCCTTCCACCTCCCAAGCTAGACCAAGACAAAACACCCTTCCACAGAAGTGAGGGGCGTTTACACAATATTAAGCGAACATTAAACTTCAAGCAGCTGGCCTACATCAGCTTGAGCTGAAGCTGCCACCACTCTGGAGGTAAGACCCCACAAAACCATGGCATTTTTCAAGGTGTTCCCAAACTGAAAGAACTGAGCAGGAAGGGGTTGCATAGCTAAAACAGTATCTGACTTTTTCCTCCACTCCTGCCAGCAGTAGGCCAGATCAGAATCCTCATCACCTGGCCCTCTGGTGCTTTCACAATTTCATTTTCTCTGTTGCTACCTAAAGACCCATCAATGATAAATTCACACAAATTGTAAAAACTAGGATAGAGGAAACCTCAAAAGATCATCTAGTCTCTCCCTAGCAATCTGCACTACTGTGATTACCTCAAAAAATCATTCCATCTTTATTATATCTATTATAGACAAGCTTCAGGAAAAGAATCACTGGACCTGCAAAGAAAAACTGCCTGTAGCACCAAGATTTCATCCTGATTCATTCTAAAGACAGAACATCTGCTTTAGCATACCACCAGGACCATAAATAGAACAATACTTGGGGTATGGAGCTGAGAGCTTGCCAGAGCACTGATATTTACTTCAATTGATCCTAAAGGTGCCTATGAAGTAAACATTTTTCAACATAAAATTAGGATTAAACCCCACACACATACAAAATACAACTAATTACATGTCTTTTAAGGATGTTTTCCAGATCAAGTATCATAGATGATGTCTGCAAAGTTATTTGAAGATGAAAAGCAATATGAACTTCCGTGATAAAGTTTTAGATGTCAAGAACAAGAGAGAAGGTAAGAAAATTTTTTTTTCTTTTCTCAGTATGAGATAATAGAGCACGCTTTTAAATTGAAAAGAAAAAAAAAAAAAGCTATACACAATAGCAGCCATTCCTCCAGCCTCTTTAAAACTGACTTCATACACAAGCTTTGTGATCCATGCCCCCCAAAAGCAACAGGAGTGACAAAAGGCAGTTCCTTCATGAAGAAGTCCATGTTCCCCTGGCTAAATTTATTTTCCCAGAGAGGCAAGGCTATTGCTAACCCTAGTCAGATGAAGTTTCGAGATACTGCTGAACTCTAATACTGGCACATCTAGGTCATTACAAAGTCTGTGGAGCTGATGATCTAATTGGTTGTGACCCCTAGTGAAATATGAGGCAGTACTTGGTCCATGTTTTGTTTTGTTTTTAATTTCAATGCACCTCAACTCAAGGTACAAAAAGACAAATGTAAATCTGTGAATGTAAATATACACCCAAGTCCATATGTTAGCAATGAACAGTAGTGAATGCACTCAACACTATTTTCACAACTACAGTGAAAATCTTTTTAGCACAGTAAAAAGACACAAGAAAATTTATACACTCTCAAGGTAACCACATGCAGAAGTTATATCTACAGACACTTCTAAATACCTCTGATCTCTTGAGATTTGGTTGTATCTGATTAGTCACACTCAGAGAGTCACCACAAATAATACCAGGATTTTTTTCCTATTGCATAACAAGACCTTACAAGCTAATTTATTTAATATTACTATAATTTGATCATACAATGTTAATATAGTTTTGGCTATAAGGATATTTAGATAAGTAATGGTCAGACAGAATGCTTCACTGCTGTACTGTGTCATAGGGATGCACTGTCTGAAAAGGGTATTAGTAAATCCATTATCGTAAGCTTTCACTGATACAGAGCAATTATGTAACTTTTAATTATCTTCTATGTTACAGTCACATGAGACAACAATGCTGTTAAAAGCAGTAACAAGTATCAATACACACTTGTGAAAGACAAGGCCAGACTAACAGGAATGGAAAGGAAATAACAAGAAGGGGAAAAAAAATTACTCAAACACAGCTGAGAAGTAGAGAAGGAAAACAAATATGTTTGCTGCAACTCACTCTACTGCATTTGCATTTTCTCCACTCCTCAAAAATGGAAACATAGATGTATCAACCATAGGGAAGACCATCAAGCTTGCTGCCACCATGGAAGAAACCTTCAAACCCTGGAGTGTAAAACTAGGGTTCTACACAGAATTTCTTTAAAAAGATTAAACAGATATGCAAAATACAGCTAACAGAAAAATACAATTTACATTTATTTTGCTTTGTTATTTTCACTGTATAGGTCTAATATTTTTATGAGTGTTTTTCAGGGAAGCAGGAGATGAGTCCAGCAACTGACTGCTCTTTTGTGACTGTACTCTGCTACTGCCATTTACAGATACAGGTGTATCTGTAAATGTTTGCTTTCTTGCTCACACTCCAGTGCCCCAGATTTGTCATTTTTAGCAATTCCTTCCTGTGTGAACAGGCTTTAGCCTAAGTGTTTTCTTTCACACGCCAACAGGAAACCCTGCCTCCAAAGTTGCAAACAGGGTGCAGGGAGAGGTGCAAGGAAGAAGCAAGGCCAAGACAGAAATTTTCATGTAAAACCAGAAAAATGAGATAATAGATAAGCAGTCTAGAAGAGGAAGGGTTAAAATTGCTACCTAGAGCAAAGCAAAAAAGCCCACTATGAATTATCATGTACACCAGATAAATTGTCTTTCAGCTCCAATTACTGGACTACACAGCACAGCTAGATCACTTGGCCTCATGATATATTCACCAGCTACTCAAAGTCCCACTAGCAGCCAATTTCTAGGTGCCAACACTGTTCAACAGCTTCATTAAAACTGTATGACAGGACAAAGTTTCAGCAGCTTTGCAGATAACAAAATCTGGGGAGGCAGAGTACACTCAAGGGCAGCACTGCCATTCAAAGTGATCTCAGCAGGTTAGAGGAATGTTTAGTCAGGAACACTGTGAAATTCAGTGAAGGCAAATGGCAGGTCCTGCACCTAGGAAAGAATAACTCCAAGCACCAAGTACATGCTGGGGGCTGACAAGCAACTTGGCAGAAAAGGAGCTGGGGTCCCAGTGGATGAAAAGTTCACCATGAGCCAGAAATGGGCCTTCTTGGCAAAGAAGGCCAACAGCCTTATGGAATACATTAGGAAGAGCATCATCAGGAAGTTGAGGGAGATGGTCCTTCCTCTCTGCTCTGGCGAGACATCTGGAGTACTGGGTCCAGTGCTGAGCTTCCCAGTACAAGACAGACATGAACACAACAGCGTCCAGGACAGGTCACCAACCTGAAACACACGGTGGTACTTGAGGGCCGGGAAGAGAGCTGTGAGAGCTGGAGCTGTTGAGCCTCAGGAATGAGAGGACTTGGTGGGGAACTCAGTGGTCTCTGCAACTACTTAATACAGTGCAAAGCCAACAGGGTCCAACTCCTCTCTGAAGCGAGCCAGAACACAACCCAAGGTAACGGCCACAATTGCAGCAAGCGGAATTTCGATTAAGGAAATTAGAAAATGCAGTTTTTATGATAAAGGTTATCAAAAACTGCAACAGAATGATTAAAAGGTCACTGGATCTTCATCCTTGGAGATACTCAACACTTGACTAAACAAGGGTAGGAGCAATCTCAATGAACTTGGCCCTGCTTTGAGCAGGAACTGGACCAAATGAATGGTCTACAGACACACCCTGCAACCTATGTCAGTCTGCCATTAAGAGGTTTTTTTTTTTCCCTGTGTATATTAGGTTTCTCCAAGCATTAACACTTTGACAATACAATTCTTGAGAGTGTAACAAGATTCCATCCCAGTGACACAAATTTTTAAGACCCAAAGGGGTCAGGGGAGCTTCACACAAGTTTCAGCATTCTTACACTTGGAATGAAAAAAAAAACCTCCAAATTCTGTTTTCCTTCTAAGCTGCTAAAAAAAGAAATGCAATTTTTCTTCAGAACACCTAATCACAGACATGCAGATAAGTGTGTATGTAAAAAATATATATTATCTATTTATATGTATTTGCTAACATATCTTGAAGCCTCCAAATACTCATGGTTCTGAAGAGGTAAAAGTACGCAGCAGCTTCCTATTTAAGTACTACACCACAGAAATACAAATCATATAGTTAATTCTCACTGTTTATTGTTTATTTATCTCACTGACATTTCAGCTTTCCCACAATACAAACTGCATTTTAAATCGGTTCCTGTGTCACGGGTTTCCTACACTCGTGATGCTGACTAGTGTAACAAGAGCTATAGCCACAGCTCATACAGACACCAGAAAAGTGATAGAATGTGTTCAACTGAAAATAAAGACCTGCATTAGTTCAGTGCTAAATCACATGCCACCACTAGTACATACTATTAGACTACATCTAGGGGACTTCAGTAGCTCAAATCAACTGCTCTGTCAAAGACTTTGTAAACTTTCAAGACGTAATATGCAAAGTAATAACAATTCCACCAGTTTGGGTTGTTTTCTTCTATGCACACGATACGTTTATGTAAGCATTGATAACCCATGATACAAAATATATGGCAAAAGAAAATTTAAAGTTTCAGATTTTTATGTACAAAGAATACAGATCACAGGACAAACAGAAGGAGCAACAGATTTCTGTAGTTTCCCATCATCTGTGAACAGAGCACCAGGACACATATATGATATTAATCACCCAGAACTCCACAGATTGCATCAGCAGAATTACATATGGAATCCACAACTATTATTATACTTTGATGCTAAAGTTAGACTCCACACAGCACTGAGAGGACACGTTCAGTTCCCTTCTCACTTCAAAATTGGTGCAGCCTCAGATGGTATTCTTTCTCCTTCTAGAAAGATAACAGTGTCCAGATTGTACATCAGTTCCAAAATACTTATTAATTCCACATTAAAATGTGGTTTTCAGCAACATCAGTAATTTTTGTTTTTTTTTCCAGTGGTATAACTAATTCCATATAGAAACAGCAAGAATAAACATAAAGCAGACTGGAAAATTTTGCCTGCATTTCAACCATAAATCATGAAGGTCATGCTTGGTTTCGGGTCATGGGACAAACCTATCCTTGGGAAATATCTCAAAGAGAGCAAAGTAGCTCTGCCTTGGTCCAGCTCACTACACGCACAGCACCTGTGGGCATCTCTGCAGAGCAGCCACTGCCCTCAGCAGTGAATGCTCACCAGCACGGCTCTCCATGGACTACGCCATCAGGTGCCCAAGGGCAAGCAACCATACCTTCCTCCCTGTGTAGCATCACATCAGGGGTAATCAGCATTCAACATTTCTGTATAAGCAAGCAGCAACCAAGAAACTGGCAGCAGTACTCAGTGCAAAATTAAAAAAAAACCAAAACCAAAACAACAAACCCCAGAGCTGACACCAAATACCCACCTCTCTGTCCCATAACCATCTGTGCATTGCAACAGTAATTTCAAAGAGAAACACCACATTTTTTAAATGATCAAATCATATGCTAACAAAAATATACAGCTCTGGAGACAAAAGAGGGGAAAAACAAAAACCCTATACCACCAAGAAAGAAAAAAAACACAACTGAACCACAAAAGCAAAGAATCCTCTTTCTCAAAATATCATCATAAGACTTAGCTGTTTTAACGTTTAACCCATATTCTCCAAGGGCAGGGATGGAAGGCGGGAGGATAAATACATGTTGCCTAAGACATCTTAACAATCTGTTAACTGACACATTCACTGTCATACTACTATTCATGAAATACAAAGCTAGTTTCACCCTCATGGATTTTGAAGAGGAAAAGGTGATTTAAGTTAATTATTATATAGGTGAGTAATAAAAGTATTAAGGGAAGTATGGCAAACACAGTTTTACATATTAGCTTTCACTGAAAATCAGAGGGGAAAAAAAGCATTTATGACAACTATTACAAGGGAAAAAACCCTGCATTGGTCTAGTTTAAATTTTTAGTATCAGAAATTGGTAACTAATCCTTCAAGATAATGTATCAGTAATGCTACAGGCCTAGTGTTTCCTTTATCCACACATAAAAACACTGCCTTGATTGTGTGAGCTGCCAGACTGAGCACAAGGTAGCCTCCAACTCCAGCAACGTTTTTCATGCTGTACCACCTAGGAAACCCTTTGTCAACCCCAGCCACAGCTTCCTCAGTTGTAAAACTGGTAGAGCAGCAACTCTACCAGAAGACAGTTGTGTTCTTGGTGGAGGGCACAATCCATCAAAACACATCTAAATGCAATGCTGCCACCAGCTCCTTCCCACCCCCACCCTCACTCTCAGCTGACATCACTGACTCTTGGTTCACGAGAGGTTCCCCACCTCCGACGTTGAACTGAGTCCTTCGGAGGACTAAGGTCACCAAACGGGCAAATCTACAATTGACTTTTAAAAATAATTCGTTTTCAGCCAGATTAGTGAACTCTGCTTGCCCAGAGGCCAAATCACTGCTGGAACCAACACACAGAAGGGAGTATGAATAGCAGGAGAAGGGCAGATGGAGACCGCTGCTTCCGGCACAGCAAGGTGCAGCGTTTGCTAAGAGTCTCATCGAAACCATAACTGCTGGACAAATCAGAGAATATGCAAACTGCTGCTGCTACTGCAAAAGTGAAAAACTTCCCAGAACTTTTTACATTCTTCATTAGTGGTATGAATTTTTAAAATCATGTAAGACAACACTTCAGATCGGTGTATCAAGATAGAGATGTCAAGAATTCATCAGCAAGAGCTGGCAGAATGATGTTCTCTGGCTCTGTAATGACTTCATTTTTCCTGTAATTCTGAAATTGTCTCAAGACTCGTCTACTGTTGACAGAGATATCTATACATTTTCTCATTAAACTTCACTGGGATCAATCTTTACTGTAACTATACTCCCAAAACAGTAAGTGAAACATAAAAAGAACTCTTCAAAACAAAGGATATGAAGGGTCCACAGGAGTATTTTTATTTCTTAAAACACTCTCTTTACTTTACAGATATACTTCAGAAGCAGACTGAATTAACCCAAGAGTGCTATTTATCTGTCAGATACAATGCCAACAGGCACTTTAACAAAGACCAGACAATCAGAGACCAGGTAGAATATGCTGTGATGACTTTCAGGACCTGGGTTCCATACAAGTGAACGTTCAAATCTATACATGCATGGCCTCTGACAGCAGGCAGCAAAGAAGTTATATTTAAATTAAATGTTTATTTACTGAGGAGAAGAAAATAAAATTACAATGAAACCTCCAAGATTTGCTTGTAGATCCAGCAAGAGAAGCAGTATTCTGGACCCAATTGCTAAGCCAATGGAGAGCATGTACTCCTACATACATCTAGGAATAGCTTGGCATAGTCTCTACAGACAACACTTCCATTTTCTTTAAGAAAGCTGATCCTTCCAAGGATTCAAAGCTACCAGTATTACTGAGCAACACCTTAACTCCACTCACATCCAGATCATTAGCTTCCTTTTCTGGACAATACATCATTTCTGTTACATAAAGGACATTCTTGCAGTACAGTACAATGGATCTTCTCCAGTCCTGTTAATTTTTTTCTACAGGCACCCACTAATTTATACCTGACATGACTATTTCTGTTGAGTTATCCTGTGCTAAGTTTCTGCTCAGAACACTTTTTTACAGCTGAGACTTATCAATCCCTGAAGACAGGGATTTCCAGCAGACATATTTAACTTGAGAGGGTAAAAGAAATACGGGTTTTCAGCTACTTAAAATTATCAAAAACTTTTATGGTAACAATATAAAAAGAAATGGACACTTCAAGGTAAACCATTATCTACAATTGCTTCCATACATGTACTGTCTTTATGACTGCAAGCTACAACATTTTTACAGTCCTTTCACTGATAGTGCTTATCTCAGCCTTCATTTTAAAAGCTTTTTTCTTTCTTTTGTATGACTTCTTGCAATGAAGTATCCTTCAAACTACAGATCAAACTGCTTCATTTTGACTTTGTCTCAATGATTTTTCACCACCAGCTAGCTATTCATAATCCCAACTACCTTCTAGTATCAGAACCACAAAAAAAAAGATCCCATAAACTATGATGCTTAGAAGGCAAGGCTAAAGGAACTTCCTCATTTTGTGTAATTATTTGGCACCGACAAACAGGTCTGAAGATCGGATCCAGTACACAGCAGTGTCCACACATCCCCCACTTCAGTTCCAAGCTCACAGGCACCCTGTCCTCAGGCTCTGGAACCCAAAGCCTGTGATGGGGATTTTATGCATGGGAAGAGAGAGGCACTTCACAGCAGGATCAAAGCCTTCACCCACACTTGTAAGAGCTGACCGGAATTAGCAAACTGCTAGTGCACTAAAAAGAGGCTGATCTTAAACCCCAATCCTCTGCACAAGGTACCAGTTCCATGGTTCCTACAACCAAAGAACAAACATTATTCACTTGAGAAGAGCTGACAATGTTTCATTCTTATAGGCTAAAACAGAGCAGCAGCAACAGGGGGTCAGCACCACTCTACACACCTGTCAGAAGCTGCAGAGAGGACTAAGCTGCTCCTCCTGGGTGTCAGGAGGGTCAAAACCCACGCTCAGCTTCTCCCAGCCAGGAACAAGAGATTTACTCTTCAGAAGGCACCAAGAAGCATGGGACAGCACAACTGGTCATGCAGCAAAGGCAGACCCACCTTCCCAGTGCTGTTTCATGCATTTGGATACTCACTGGAGAAAGCTGCTAAATCCCTCACTGAGGTCCAGCCTCATGCATACCTTGGATGACCATCCCTGCTGGACACCAAGTTGCCTTGCCTTGCTCTGTAATTAGACCAGATTCTTCTCTGAAGCTCCCACAACAGCCACTGGGGCAGTAATTTCCAGAGTACATAAGGACACGCTGATTTTTCAATAGGATTTAGGCACTCACAAACTTTCACCCTGGAGGAAGAAGATGAACAGACCAAGCACATCAGTCATGCAACAAAAGAACGCAGCTGCACAACAGCAGAGGAGTGTCCTCCAAGTCTTTCACTAACAGAGGAAAACAAAGAGAGGGAGATGGCAAGCAGGAGCAGTTACCTCTAGGGGCAGGATGAACAGCAGCAGTATAATCTCCTCTCTAAAAAGAAAAATGACAGACAAAGGAAGGGAAAAGAGCACTAGATAGACAAACATGAGGACAAGAACAGAATACACAAAGTAAAAAATGATGGGCAACAGGAAGAAAAATAAGCTAAGAGATGGAGAGACAAAATAAAAAAGAAATGGTGTACACTTCAATTGCTCTTTCAGTATGGAAAATTCTGAAGTACATTAAGAAGCTTCAGAATATTCCTCTGATGAAAAAAGTCCTTTCAATTGCTGTTGTTTTATTAAGTGTAGTGGGTATTTTTTTCCCTGCTTCTGCTTATATAGAAACTGTTGGATCAGAGAACTGAGGGAGTTAACCACTATCAGGAAGTAAAATGAAGTCATTGAGACAAGTTGTATCTATTGATTTTACAAGTTTTTAAATAGCAAGAGCATCTTGAATATACATACACGAGCAAGACACTAGAATGAAAAGAGACACAAAAAGGTGAGTGAGCAAACCATAAAAAGGAACTGTCAGATAAATATAAGACACTAGTATGAAGATGAGCCAGATACAGAAAAAGACAAAAACTGCATTCAAAGAAACAAGACGACAAAATAATTCAGAAAAATGCACAATATCAAGTTACACAGCTGTAATGTTTGTGCTCCTACAATACACGTATCTGGTAATGTCCTATATTTACAAGCATAATAAAGTGGTGATAGGAATGGTAGGAATACTTTCATTATACCAGTATTTATGGCTACTCTGTTTTAGCAAACCAGTAGCAAGACAGAAAGAGGAAATAACATCTACTGTACTCATGCTCCAGCTCTGCAGGAGCATGGGAGTCCTCCCTCCACACAGGTTGCTGCTTTACTTGAAGAACAATTTCTTCAAAGTACTTTCAGTTGCTGGCTGCTACAACAACCTCACTGGAAGGGACAAAACCCCACACCAAGAGAGATCTGTACTATCCTAGAGAAGTTCCTGCTTTTTCCTACCCCTACCTGACAGTAGCCAATTAAAGCTGAGGCTTGCTGCTAAAACCTTGAGTTAGTTTTATTCCCTCCACCATTAACCTCACCTAGAAGTGGAGCAGCACTCTGGGTCCAGCACACTTCTGTATTTTCTGCTCTCCGGTTAGTAAACATCTTTTTCTTCCAGCTTCTTTGGCTGTTTTCCCACCAGGTGCATACACATACAATAACTGTAAGAATTCTCTAGAAATATTAGTCTGAGTATTCATGAACAGTATCAGTTGGACTCAATGATCTTAAACATCTTTTCCAACATAAATGATTCGTTTTTTCTCTCTGTTCGTCTCTCATATCTTCATTCAGTTCCAGCCAAAAAAAGATTCAGAACAGTAACACCACCTTTCCTCAAAACACTTGGCAAGGATTCTTCTTGCAAAAACTCTCTCTCATTAGATGCACGAGCTTCACTTCACGTCAGAAGTTACAGGGACAAAAAGCCGCTCAGCCTCAAGAAACTGCCAAGGAAGGGAGGGAGAGTAACACAGGACTGAGCTGTGATTTCCCACCACTCTCCACACAGTGACACAATGCACCAGAGGGTTCAGGCACACCTGTCCCAGCCAGTGGGTACCCTCTCTTCAGACCCAGTATTTCCTGTTGCTTAAATATCCTAAACACTTGAGTATGTAGCAACTTATGATGGAGTGAAGCTGGGGTATCAGGCTTTCGATGGAGCTCCTAGAATACGGGAACATGGTCTCACATAGTAATTAGTTTGCCATTTGTATATTTCTGATGGTTTAGTTTGAAAGTCCTTACGTATTAGCTTAAGAGGCATTTTTAAGAGCATCTCAGCCATTCAGATACACCCCACTGCAAGCCAGAGCTGCATTTAGTTGCCTCATTCCATTTGAAAATTCCTACCTTTTACATTATTTTTGCCATTATAGTCTGTTTCCCCCTAATGTCAGGCATCTAATCAAAGTAATCAGATGGGGACCCAAGGTGTCCTAGACTCTCACTACAGACAACTTACACTAGAACAGACATCTCTGGAGGTTGTCACAGCCCACACAAGATCTAGAAGGGCTTTTTAGCTCTCCCTGCACTGCGCTGGCTAAACATTTACCTGAGCACAGTACCTCCACCAGGTGTTAAATGAAATAAGTCTAGGTCACCTTTGCTTATTGATGTATTTCATATCCATCTACACACGCTATACATCTTCATGAATGAGTACACACAAATACATACACATACATGCACTTACACATTCCTCAGCAAAACTGTTCTTGATATTTTTGCACACAGTAAACTGCTTTCACAAAGAAATTAACTGATACAAGCCAGGACAGACATTTCTTCCACCCACTTTTACAGAACCTCTAAGCCTTTAGTGGGTGAGGGTGCTTCTCCCAAAAGACTTCTGCACTGGCATAGCTGGAGTCAGACACAGCAGAGAAATAATCCCAATTAAGGTAAAAAATATATTCTAGAAGAAGTAGTTACCATAGATTAAAGAAAGTGACAGATGTGTAGTTTTACAGATCACTCATGAATTTGGCAGCACCTTCCTAATGATCGCTTCTGCTTGCTTTCATGAGTTGCCAGTGGAGCCAAGGCCTAGCAAGCACCTGCTTCCAAGCAGGCAGAGCTTTAGCAAAGAAAGAGTCAGAAGAATCAGTACATGCTTTTGCCTACTACCTCCTGGACAAGGGGATTTACAAGGTAGCATGGCTCTCACACAGTTACTGATCATAGACATGCATTTGGCAGTGCAGAATCTAGCAATTAGGAATCAGCCAAAAATACTGGTTTGCTTCTGTTTTTAACATCAAAACTGGCACTCTGCCCTGCTATTACAGCAGGCTGCACCAAGATGAGACAAGAGGGTCCTCTGCATTTCACCTGGTTCTGTCCACTCACGCTGTGTTTACCAGACCTCATGCAGATTGTACTGTAAAGTTGAGCTCTGTATTTCTACTTAAAATATTGGTCATGTTTTTGTGGGGCACTCACACACCATCAGGTAGACAGATGGAATCACAGTCTGTTGAAAAGAAACAAACACAGATCAATAACTACAGTCTGATTTGTGTGCTTTAAATATTGTCAAAACATGGAGGAGGAAAAGGCTGGTGGACTTCACAGCACAGAAATCTCAATGCACTCCAATACTCCATACAGGGAAGTACCATCCACAACAGTTAACTACAGTGGGAGAAGTCTCTGCAGGCAGACAAGTAAAAAATAAATAAATAAGGATGGGAAGCATTTCACATTCTTTCAACCATTTATATTTAATGATCTCTATACAACATAGTCTACAGTTCTCCCAATAAAAGAGCTATGCAACATGTGAATGAGAACAGGAATGCATAAACTCCGAGATCAAACCCTAACTCCTCTGGCTTTAAATTGAAAATAACAGTCCTTTCCCTATTGATTTTTTCCCTCCTCTTTCATTTGTGAAAAATTGATTTTTCTCTGCTGTGTTTGCTGAAGTGTCCACACCTGCAGCTCACTGCTTGCTTTAATCTTTGTATTTGTTCATCCATACTTCCAAGTAAGCCATGTCAAATAAGCACCCAAGAGCCCCAGTCCCACACTCACCAGTGGTCTTAACAAGTCTCAGAAATCCTATCCCCCACACATTATGACTGAAAGATGAGAAAGCTGCTCCTGCCTTCCAGGAGGATGCTCAGAGGCCATTCCTGTAGCTGGAGACCCTCAGGACAAAGTCCTTGTCACGTATTTTTGCAGGACATCTCAGGGCAGCACAGACACCAGAGAAAAATGCAACAGAACCTCATGCTGCTCCCCCAGCAGCTCCTGAGAAGACAGCAGAGTAGTAACTCCAGGCTCGCCATGTCTCAACATCCTCAGGAAACCTGGCACAAAAAAAGGGAAGCCTTGGAAGAAGAGAGAATTTTAGGATATCAAGATGAAAAGACAGAAAGTACTCATACAATAAAGCCCTCACCACAGCTACTGCCTGTTTCTCTCACTCTCTGCTACATTTAACAAAGGAGCTCACACCACACTTTGCCAACCTACTCAGTTCCTCTGAAGACAGCTGGACTAGCTGGAAAAATGCCAGATAATGCAAGTCCTTCAAATCCTGTGGCTATACGACTTCAAAATTGTAGCATACATTTAAACTATTTTTAAAAAAAGGAAAATAGTTTGACTGAAATTTTCCAATAAGAATGATTTGGGTATTAATCCAAATAATAATTAAAAAAGTGTAACAACAATTGAGGCTAAATCCGTACTGCTTATGAAACACTTGGATTTTAGCATGAATCCTTCCTACGGAAAAAAAGGAGCTCTTAACTCTCAAACCAGGCCAGTCTGTGCAGCATTTGTGATGTATGCACGTCTGCTCTGAACACATATGGCTTATTTCACTTTTGACCTGAACTAAGACTTGCAGATGTGAGAGGCATTAATTCACTTGGGCAATCAATCTCTTTCATGCTACAAAAACCTGCAAGTAGCACAAAAAAACCCAGTGATTTGCATGTAATAGGTAACTGAATTTTAAGATATTTTAAAGGAAATTTAAGGTAATTAGCCATGCTCTAAGTCTATGCACATGAAATCCTCAAATACATACCTATTCCAATATTCTGAGAATTAACTTTTTGGGGGTTTGACTTAAGTCCAGTTATTTTAAACCCTTCATGACTGTTATTGCCTTTCCCTCGCCCTTTGGTCCAAGGCACACAAAAACAACAAATTATGGTGTAAGCCAACAATTATACAATTCTACAGCTCATTTATCAGATGGCCAAAAAGTCCAAATGATTATGATACATTAAGCAAGATACACAAATTATAAAACAAACCTAAAGCTCCAATTATCTGTTTAGTAGAAGGTAACACATCCTGCTTGTAGGAGATACAGGAATACTAAAGAACGAAATTAACTGACTCTCCAGGTGCCCAAAGGGACGGAGACCCCACGTGAGGGGACACGGGGGAATGGTCCTCCATAATGTTACATCCTAAATGGACAGCATGCATGTGGCATGTCTCTGTGACCCCCAGAGACACCCTCCAGTACACGGCAAGGCAAGGGGCAAATTGTTTTTGCATAGCTACATCCTATTTGGTTGATCTTCTATGCAGCAGCAATTCCCAAGGAAAAAAACATACCACAGGTTCTGCCACAATATTGTTCATTAAAAAACTGAAGCGTCTCACCCTGTGCAGAGATGATTCATCCGTGTGCCTTGAGAAATATCCAGGCCAAATAAGGATGCCAGATAAAGAGACAATCCCTCCACAAACCAAGTTCAGAGTAAATAAATGAAGTGAGACCTCTTACCTTACTGAGAAGTGGAAGAAGCATTTTTAAGTAAATTTGGGTCTGCTCTAAACGTCGTAAAATTTAGTGTGCAAGAAACCTTTCATCAAAACAAGTAAGTGAGCACAAGAGTTATATCACAGGACCACAAACTCTGCAGCAAAAGGGGCAATTTTTTACCAATCTTCAAGCAGTTGAGCTTCACTGCATGTAAGCTCTAAATGCCAAACCATCCTAATTAGTTTAGTGACCCTAAGTTTCAAATACACTCAAGAGAGACAGAAGAGCTGAACTTCCCCTGCAGATGTGTCTGTCTCAGGAGATACCTTCCAACAGAGACCAGCACCTTGGCCTGGACTACCAGCTCACCCTGGCTCCCACGAGAACCACAGTGCATGTAAACCGGGTTGCTTCTGGAGGAAGCTAAACAAGAAGCCCCTCTCAAGTGGCACAAAAATGTACTCCAAACCCCAACAAGATAATCAGGGGCTGCAGTAACAACTGCTCCCCTCTTCTCCATCTGCTGCTGCACATCACCTGCTCATGGCCTCCAGCACAGAGTTAGGAAAAACAAGTCTGGTAATTTCAAGGTCCTGCAACCACTTCAAATCCCTTTTAAAAAGAAGTCATGCTGCATGACATAAGACATATGGTTCTTTAATATTACTAGATCAGTATTTGTTAGATATTTTATGGTTCCCTTTACTTTGCTTGGCTCCCACTGCTTCTTTGAACCACTCTCCTTTATTTTCCAGTTCTTACTCATCACCTCCCAGCTCTGAAATATTCATCAAGTCCCCCCATTAATGGCTGAGAAAAAGAAACACAACTAACCTATGGTGAATTCTGAAAGACAAAACATAAAATATATCAAGAGCAAATGGTAAGCTGCTCTCAGAAGAATCATTTTAAATTTTAAAGATTAAAAAACCCATTTATTGCTAAGATATTTACCTTTAAATATAAGGCATTAAATATATATAATTTATATGAATTATATATTTATATAACAAAGATATCAACTCTACATGAGATCACCTTCATGCAATCATCTCCAAATTTAGCTAAATTACCAAAGTAATAATTTCCAGAGCATTAGCATTTCAAGTTACTAATGCACACAGTGAAGTGCAGAAGAGTTGGGCAGTTCAGCAGCTTTCTATAGGAAGCCTGTCACAGAAGGAAGAATGCATTGCTAGCCTTCCAGCTTCTTGTCCGGAATCAAAAATACAGCTTCAGACTTCTTCCAGCTGAAAACTGAGCTGTTTTGAAATGAAAAATGCCACTGTCTTGACAAATACTAGGTAAAAACCAAATCCAGGAAATGCTTTGGCATTAAGAAGCCAAATCTTTGTCACAGAAATTTTAGATGATTATCCTGTAAGGGGTTTCACAACCACAGAGATCAATGTACCAAAAGGAAAGCCTCTCTTACAACATACTGGGGTTTTTTTTTGGTGTATGAGTAGTTCTAAGTAAGAAAAAAATGCGAGAGTTTCAAAAAGGGTTTCATGCATTGTTAGTACATCTAAAATGTTTGCCTCAGGCAGGAAAAAAGATCAAGCAGTTATAGAACAATCTCACGTCCGCTGACCATAAAGGAAGCAAAATGTAAAAGGTACAAGTATATCTAAACAAACAGAATGAGTTCAGGTCCTCTGCTCTACAGTGTCTCAGCATGTTCTAAAAGGATGCAAAGAAACATAATTAATACGTGTCATCTTAGGCTCAGTCTATCAAATATCTCCTGGGAAAAACCACATATGCACTGCAGTGTTTGGGGGATTTGGAGTTTTTTTCATTCCTGTTTATGTCCCTCACATGCATCTGCACATTTGTTTATCCTTAGTCATGAGAACATGGATGATTTGATAATGGCCTCAGGGAAGATGGATGGAGCAGCAAGATCTAGATGAGTCTAAGCATCATTAAGGAAATAGATGGTCTGTAGCAAGAAACTGAGAAAAGTCAAAAAGGAGAAAAGATAAGCTACAACTCACTTTATCCAAGATGCCTTGCTGTATAAAAATTAACACACACAATGTGCATCTTCAATTTTCTAAATGACTAGAAAAAAAGGATTATATTGGGGAAGATCAAGTTTTTCAGGGTTTTCTAACTGTCATAAGGTATAAACCCCAAACATGCTAATTTCATTTCAATCACCTCTCACCATAAAAGCAGTTTCCCTTTTTTTTTTCCCTTAATATTTTAAGGCAATTACAACTTCAGTATCTGGAAATGCAGCTCCAAGCTTCAAAACTGCTTTCCATATAGTGCACAAGGAATTCTCTGCCTCCCTCCTGTGCTCCTGCCATTCCCAAAAGAACCCGAAGTTCCCACTCTTTGAGATCTATAAATGGACAAAAAAGTACCTAAGTCTCTTGCTGTAGCCCCACCACGTTCAAACAGGAAACAGCCCCAAAGAGGAAGACAAAACCGCAATATATTACAACCACCAGGCAACACCTGAGAAGGTCACTTGGGCTTTATTTCATCTTTCAGGCACTGTAGGTAATTTTAAAATAACACAGCTGTTAACTGGTTACCGCATCACAGACCCAAACATAAGGAGATACTTACAGTCACTGAGCAATATGAAGTTTAATGTACCTCTCTCCAGAACAGAAGATACAAAGGAAAGTGGGTAATATGATTAATGACCGGGTGTTAAATTGGACCCTTTTAACCCTGGAGTCACACAAGCATTGCCACTCTAACTCTCTTGCAGCCACTTCAGCAGGAAGCTCCTACCCTTCAGCATTAGAGATCCCACACTTCCACGGTGCCTGGAAAGCTGAATTTGGTTTAGAAAAAGCAAAAATTACAGCTTTCTGCCCAATTTTGAAGCACGGAAGAGGCAAAAATGTAACCATGCACACAACTGAATTAATTCTACTCAATCATTACTTGTACCATCACCACCAGAACATCTTCAAAGATCTTCCCTTCTTCCTCTCCTCCCCCCTAAAAAAGAAACTCACATTTCACTTAAACATCTGTGCTGGAAAACAGTCTTGAATCACTATGCTTACTTCCCAGGGCTTCCCTTACAGGTATTTCTGTCATCAGACCACCTGCTTTTTGATTTGGCAAATGAATTGTACCTTTCTCACTCATGTACAGGCTCTTAAGATATAGCACATTTCTGCCCTTACACTTAAGGGCAAGTAAGAGAAGTCACTTTGAACTTCCGAAAATCAAATCTTGGCCTACCAGCCCATTTTTAAGTTCTAGATCTCTGAGGCCCAACCCAAATAGTTCTTTAATGTCTTTTGAAGCAAATACTTAAACTGAAAGCTCTGGACAGGTAGGTGGGTACAGGCAAAACCAGAAGTTTTTCATAGAACCTGACACATTTCACTTCGGAGGGTAAAAATCCCCCTTGTGTGTGTCTGCTACTAAAGACCATAGGCTCATGCTCTCACAGGCAGCTATCACCTGCTCCAGTCAGGCCAGCAGCACACAGGGACCCCCCTTCCTTCCCACCAGAGGACAATGTCTAGAGGTGTGACAGGGTGCAAGACCCCCACACCACATGTCATGCCTGTCCCTCCCCAGCACCATTCCCCACAGCCACTTGCACTCCGCCCCATCTCTCAGACAGATCAGTCCTCTGCGCCTGCTGGTCTCTCATCTTCCCTGATCCAAACACCCTCGGGTCTTCACATCCAGAAAACCAGGCTTCTTCCACCAGATGAAGTGCTCTGCCAAAACCCTGGTGCTGGGGACAGACACGGGCATGGAAGAGAAAGGGTGTCCAACCTCCAGTGCATCCCTGACTCCCTAACAGGGCTTTATCAGAAAGGCTGCTGCAAACCCTGTGGTCTCACTTCGCCAACTCTAGAGTCTACAGGACTCTACCACTCTAGAGTCCAAACCTCAAGAACATTAAAAAATAAAACAAAACCTGCACTGTCAGCCAGGATTTTCAGAGGAGGCTGGTCTTCTCAGAGCTTATGTATCCAACTGGAGAGGTCCTAAAGTGGTTAGATTTTATGCTTGCTATTCCTTTCAAAGGTAGTCCTTAAGGCTGGAAGCAAATAGTCAAAATATCTAATACTCTTGTGGCTTTCAGAAAGTTTGGGACTCAATTCAAAACAACACTCTGAACTTTAGTTCTGCCATGCAGACATTACAAGACTAATTTGTTGTAATAGATTTAATGGCATCACAGCCCCCTATGTATTAACATTGCTCTGCAATATTGAAGTTTTCCAACCCAGCAGCTTCAGATCCGTATCACAGGGGAGCAAAAGTGAAAAAAAAAGAAAAAACAACCAACCAAAAAAACCCCTCTACAAAGTTTTAGGCACTTCCCAAGTCTGGTAAATTTACAAACACAAGAAAGCAGCCAGGAACAGTTCACTGAAATCCAAAGGCAAAACCCAAGCCAGCTGCAAAATTCATTTCTTAGCACACAAATTACAATGATCCCTGCTCTTCAGAAGATATCCAGGCATGAGAGGTTTGCACTGTGCTCTACAGTAAACAGTGATCTGGGCAAATTCATCAAGTCCCAAGTCCAAAGCTCCCATGGAAAATGTCTTGTTAATAACTGTCTCAATGTGGCAAGTACTCTGGTTCGAGTAATTTTTCTCATCACAAGAGCGGAGGTATCAGAGAGGAAGAGAAAGGGGTTCTTACACATGCTGCTCCCCAGAGATTTACTACACGGTAAGGCAAACAAAAAGCCACATAAACAACATGTACAAGGAAATTTCACATTCCCTACAAAGACATCACAACACAGGGGACTGGCATCATCACCTCTGCAACCCACTAAGACATTTTATGACAATACCACTACATTTAAGCAAGTTATCAGGAATCTAGACCACCCATAACTGCATGTTATTTGTGAATGCTGGGCAAGAGCAAGATACCAGGTAAAAAGACTCTAATCTAGTTACTCCATTACAAAATGAGGCATAGCCCAGCCAGATTCCATCTCTTTGTTCCTCCCTTCCCAGCTGGAGCGTTCCTCATATGCCCAATCCATATGCCATACTAGTAATTCAAACCCATCAGTGACCAAATCAAGCTCAAGTTTTCTTTCTCCTGACTCCTGAAGAAGCAGGTAACACCAGTGAAGTTCAAAACTAACTACATTTTGTCAAATTTCCCTCTGATGCGAACACCAAGAAGCACCAATTAAGAACAAAACTAAAAACGTGCAGCAACTTTCCCTGCACTCCCCCCACTCCCACCCCACCCCTTCCCTTCTGCACTGATTTCACGCATTGTGCTTACGAAATTCATCACAACCTTGGGGCAGGTTAGCCAAGGGTGACAGGGGCAGGCTGCCCTTGTCCTGACTCCCTGGGAGGGGCAAGCAAAGCCAGGAGAGATGTGCAGCAGAAGCAGCACAAGGCACTGAGTTTTGGCAGCCAAGTACCCAGCCCTACAAGGATCAAGGCAAGGTAAGCCCAGCTCAGAGATACAAAACAGGAGGAATCTCATAGAAGTTGATACTTACACGGAAGAAACAAAAGTCAGGACTGAACCTGGTACCACAAAGGCTCAGCATCCTTTTAAGCATTCACAGTAACACACCAGAGAAAGATACCCGCTAATTGAAAGAGCTAAGAGATTAATAGGCTGCAGAATGAAAAGTCAACAAAGAAAACAAAACTTCTTTTGGAAGTTGATTTATACCACCTCTTATGTGGAATAATATAGCAGATTAAAAGCAAAATCCATGCCTCCTTCATGGTAGAGAAACAGATTTGCAGTGGAAAAGCTTGGCCAAAAATTCTCAACTTATCTTTGGAAATTTAAGCCATTTTCACATAAATGAGGCTGAGAAGGCAAAACTGACTGACACTTTGTTTCACAACACGTCAGCCAAAAATCCTGGCTCCTATGCTTCATTTGTTATCACAGGCACAGATTAGGAAATTCACATCTGATGCTTTATGCATAAATATAATCTACCTACACTGCAAAACACAGTGGGATAGAGTCAGCCTTAACTGAGGTGTGTAACTTCTAAGGATTTCCCTTCCCTTAAGACAGAAAAGCACATCCCTTGTAGAAAATAAAAACTATTGCAGAACTTGGAGTTTGTTTAACAGTTTTGATCTAAATTCAAAGTCAGGCTGCAAGTGAGATGTATTTGTGTGGCAGTCAAATGATTAACACATTATTTCTACAGTTGGGCTAATACAGCCTGTCATTTTCAGAAAGCATTTTAAAATAAAAACAAACCCATCTGATTTCTGCAACAGAACAAAACCACTGATAGGAGAGGTCTTTTAATCCAGTAGTGAGCAGCAGACTGTAAGGAGTTCATCTTTTCCACTTCTACTGAAACAAACCAGAACTATGGTGGCTCTCCTCTTTCCGTGCTCCTCCCGCACATCAGCGCAATTGGTGTTCTGGAACTATTTGATCTTCAATTATTTTCTGTCTTACAACCATGACAGGTGCAGAACCACAAATTTTTATTGTCATTGGGAGACAGAACTCATGTCTCTTTCACACGGTGTCTCCTGCTGGTATTTACTTTTTTTTTTTTTAACCCGGGCTTTCAGCAGCCCTGCCTGCTATTCATAGCGAAAGCCACAGCGGAATCTTTCAAGGCCGCTGGCAGTTGTGGTTACTCCGCTTCTTACAAACACAGCGGCTCCCTGCCAAGGCTCCCTTGCTACATCAGGTTGAATCATGGCATCCCTCACCACCGTGACCCCCGAACGCAGTCATGCCACAGCTCTGTCTAGTTCCATTAACTACACTGCAGCGAGATAGCACTTCTGTGCCTACCTCCAGAACAGCCTGCCTCTTCCCCAAGCCAGCCGAGAGGCTGCCAGCACACTTCTTCAGGCTGCCTTCTGTTAATCGCATTTTCATGTTTCAGAAATAACAGTTTTCACTAATTGCCCGCAATATGAACTTCATGGTACACCTTTAAATATGCTGTGGTGGCAAATATGTAATCCTCAAGGCAGGCTCCTATTCATCATTCACTCTTCCAACCCCGCAGATACAAGCACAGGAAATAAAGCTCTTAGATTAAGTGGACAATAAGGAACAAAAGCACCTTCTTTTTAACTAGGTGAAAAAAAGGTGAATTAAAAGAACAAGCAGAGCATCTTAACACTCTTTGGGGATCCTGTAGCGGATACATTTATTGCACAGCAGGACATTAAATGTGTTTTCCTATACACTGATAAATTATAAATTATGTGTGTCCTACTTCTGGTAGTACCACTTTTCTTATCATCTCTTCCAGGACTGAGTCAGCTAATAGCAGCCTTAGCATTTCTGACCTTTACTTCATCAAAAAAAAAATTACCATTCTACTGTTTAAATTAAGGATTCTGCCTGCAGCCCTTAATGGTCACTGTTTCACCTACTCCCAGCAACCCAGTCAAACAACAGCTTGACCCTGAAACAAATGCATGTGAGGCTGAGACCAGCTTCTTTAGATGACAAACATTGAGGTGTCCCTTCAAAACTTCTAGCTGACAAGTTTCCTTCCCCTTCAGATCACACCGTCTACCAAAATCTTGACAGGGTTGAAAAAGTGATGCTGTCAATGTGCAAGAAAAAATTTCTGCTGCTCAGGGAGCAAAGGAAGGAAAAATAAACCCCACCCTCCCTCCCTAGCTTGTTGTGTGTCTGCACCTCCAGCTGCCTTGGTGCACTGTGTCAGTGGATGGAAACAGATGGGCTTGACAACTTCACTAGCTCTCTCAGAGAGGCCAGTTGGCAGAAGCAGCAGTCCTGTTCCGGGTAGAAAAGAATAGTTTATTTCCAGTTCCCCAAGTCTGAATGTTCACTTTCATTTTGACTACATGGGGGAAAAAAAAAGAAAATCTTTCTCTTTTGAACACATAATCTAAAAAATTCACACATCTACCTACTCCTGGTGAGTAAGAAAGCTTCACCAGTGTAATCTGGTTCTGCAAAAACTTATCTTCTGTTCAAAAACTAAGACACCCTAAAAGTTATGACTGCAAAATAACCTCTCAAACACAATCAAGTTTATAGTAAAGCAATGAGCTACAGAAATGCTCCCAGTGTTGATGATCTAATTCTTTGCACCACTTCAGAGCAAAAGCATTCCTGTCCAGAAAACCTGGACAAAGGTTTGCCCAAACTTCACGCTTCTGCTGTTCTGCCGTAACTTTGGGGTACTCTGGAGAGGCTGACTAGAAAGAGATGTAAAGAGCTATTGGGGCACACCAAAACAGGACAGTTAAGAAGAGCATGCAAGAGTGAAAGCGCTCAAAACACCTCCAATGCAACCAGAAGCAGGAGGAGATACAAGACAATCCAGAAGATGATCTAAGTTCAGTACATTTTCTTAAACGCATAGCAGCAAATTCACTGTAAGGACATTTGTGGTAAGCTTTGCTCCAACAAGATCGTAAATGAGTGGGCAATGTTTTACAATCAATGCTTTAGATTTCAATGCACAAATTGGTGCAGAGTGCAAGTGCCTGTGATGCATCACAACTTCACAGCCCTGCCTCTAGACAGAGCCTGAAGAGCAAGGCTGCCACAGCTGCATCTACCCCAACCACCCCAAGCTTGCAGAGCTGTTTTTCGAGAGACTTCAGCATCTCCCTTGTGCACTTCAAGATGCAGAGGAGCAACTTCGAATTGTGTTTACAGGTGAGGTGGCATGGTCAACACGCTTTTTTTTGACCCATGACCACTCCACATCTTTTCAGGATTAGATTAACAAAGATGTGAGTCACTAAGGTAAGATATTAACCCGAGCCCAGGTGTGGTCACGATGCTCTGGCAGCGGTCACGGGCGTCAATACTACCGGAGGTTTTGTAAGGCAAAAATGTTTGAACTGAGTATATGTGAGAAATTTATGCTATTTCACTACCACCCAGGTCATTTTCCCAATCATCTCTCCACTTCAGAAGCTTCAGAAACATTGCTAAACCTGCTACATCTTGGAGCCTATTCTCATTCAAAGTCAAGATGACCAAGAAGCTTTTTGAAATTTTAACTCATGATCTATGTCCAGAAATAAACTGAAATATGAGTGGTTTGAATAGAAAAATTGGCTATGAGAAACCATGAAATAGGAAGGAACTGGACAAGGAACTGGTTTTAAGAGCAGCTGTGACATTTATGACAGAAAGTCATCATGACGGCAGCAAGGCAGGGTGTCCTGGTCACCTATCTCCTGGCTGCACAGGCGTTCACTTCCTCCCCGCTAAAAAGGACCTTTGCAAGAAAGTGCTCCTTAAGAGACATTTCTACTTTTAACAAAACAACCATTATTTACCCTAATGCTTTAAGGCTAGCTTGTGAGAGCACTCTTCTGCACAACTGCTAGCTGACTTCTGTGAACACTCTCACAGATTGTACCTTTGCCGTAAATACTTCTGAGAGTTTTGTACTTCAAAAGAAACTAATCCCAGCTGACAGCCCAACAACATCGGTAGAATTTTCAACAGCAATTACTTGACAGGTTATTGCAGGTGAGAGCGCCTCAGAGTCAGGATGACCAGAGCTGAGAATACAACAGAACTGCTCAGCTGTCTCCAGCTACGTAGCACAGGACCACTGCAAGCCCAAGGTGAAGCTTTTTACAACACCTAGAAAACATTACTAAAAGAACACTGGAAAGTGCTAGGAACTGTCCACTAAGGAGTCATTTCACACCTGTCATGCCCACAGACCTCTGAAAGTGCTCACTGGCACAAATTATTCAATCCCAGCATGACACTGCAACTGGCCCAGTGACTACTTGAGCTACTGGCCAGGGAAAGCAAGCAACACTTCTTCCTAGGACACAGAGACCATGCTGGAGATGCATCAACCTTCTAGCAAAGGAGGAAGGTCAACAGAAGGTTCACAAGCCTTTCACAGCAGGAAAGAGAGGCAGAAGCAGCAGCCAGGGCACAACCCAGCTGAGTGAGAGGGCAAGAGAGGGGAGAAGTTCCTCAGAGGCAGCAAGGTAGGCAGGCCAGAATGGCCAAGCCCACATACCAAACTCGCCCTGTGCTCTGAGTAACACAAAACATGTACATCAGCCTTGAAGGAGCTGGGGGGAGGTGACAATGGATCTCAGAAATCTCATTCTCAAGCACAGGACACAGTGCTCTGTGTCACAAAGTCCAGAAACATCAGCCTCAGGAGAGGCTGTTGGCTCACCTCCACCTACAGCTGTACACTCCAATCATCCAAAAGCTCTGTGCCAGAGTAGCCCTGCTGCTGGACACTTCTGCTTACATGTGAACTGTGAGTACTGATCCAGCCACTTCATCACGGTGATCTATCTTCTCCTTGCCACCTCAAACAGCCCAGCTGAATACTGGCGACATTGCGCAGTGGAATGGATGGGCTAAGGGATCCGTGAACCCTCCTGGGAAAACTTGGGTTACATTTCATCTGAGCTTCAGTGAACCAGTTTGCTGATGCTCCACCCAGAACACCAAACCCACAGGCGAATTGATATTAACTTACTGGGTACTTCAAGGAAGCCTAAACACAAATTATCAGTACTCTAAAAATAGTTGGAGGGGAGGGTCCAGCCACAGAGAAAAATAAGTTTAGAAGAACAATGCTCTGGCAATCACCTCACATTCACTGCCCTTGGGAGAAGAATCTCCCCTTTATGAGCTGCTCTGGGGAATAAAGGAAATTCATTAATTTGCCAAATAAACTTTTCAGAGGGAAGAGAGGGAGATGAAAATTCCATGTCTCTTCCCTAGCCAAGACTGAATATACTTACAGGTGAGTGAAAGGAATGAAGGAATAAACCTGATTTGCAAAGAGGTAGATCAGAAGTGGGGAAGAAATTCGGAGGAAAAAAAAGAAAAGCAAGTAATTTGTTTTGATTTTTTAATAGCACTAAATGATGGAACAGAAGGACAGGAATTCAGAGTAAAAGGAAAGGAAAGAGTGACTAATGAGAAAATTTACACATGCATGTTCACCTCAGTGCCTGACTGATCTGATAACCATCCCTTGCACATTATGCAAATCAAGTTTCCAAGACACTTTACCTTTTACTCAGGCCTTGTTGTGGGGATACATCAAACACCAAAACTATTCCAACCTCTTCAGATTTTGTTACTCAATATTTTCTGTATCAGCTTCCTCAACTTTCACCCTCTCAGTCTGCAAGGTGACAGAACTACTGGGCACTTAGAAAATAACCTAGAGAAAACATACAAAATAACGTAGAATTTTAATTTCTTGGGGAGCTAAGAGAGGGATTGTCAAGAAGTGGAAGGATCTTTAGTACTTACATCTAAGGTTCATTCTTCAAGTCAAAATTAAGTAAACACCTAAGAGGTTAGATACTTTCCTGGCGCATGCCACTTAACATCTCTTCCAATGTTTACTAGCACAGAGCACGGTGAGGGACACCCGCCACCACCAGCACACCTTCCTGCAGTCTGCAGAGGAGTAACTGGGGGATTTGGCTCTGACTGATCAAAGCAGAACGCCGCCAAAAACTCAAGGATGATGAAGGCTAATGATGGTCGAAGCTATAAAGAGGAAGGTAAAGGAGAAATATGTTCCACTGGACTTAAGTATTTCCACTTCTCTACCGCACAGCAGAGGCACTTAAGAGTAGAAGAGGGAGGAACTAGGCTGATGGGCAACACTCAAAACTACCATGAATTGCTGCAGTACTATTAACAAACTGTACTCAATTCATCTCTGGCTTATTTCCAATCATGTTTTATCAATTTGTTCAAAGTGAGCATTAAAAACTCTTCAGTACCCTGCTACATTTGTTACTGCTGAGCAGACATAACTGCCAAGTAAGAATTTATCTGGCACAGCCTGTTCCTGCCACAGACAGTGGAGGTCAGGATCTGGAAAAGTCTGACCTTGAACTCATCCAAGTTTCTAACTTCAACTGAAGTTACACACGTGTAAGACAACTGAATGGCAAAGAACAACAGAGGTGAAAATCAGAGATGCAGCAGCGCCTCACCTACTCCAGAATCTTTTTTACTTCTGAAACTATACAAGAAATATTAGGAAGTTATTTGCCCCATTTTTAAGTCATGTATTTGAAAAACAAAGTTATCATCAGTGAAAATATAAGTGATCCCTGAAAAATACATGCTGGCCCTAATATGTCCAATGCTGCCTCCTCTCTCCAACCACTCCTTCCCACAAAGATGCATGAAAGTACCAAATCCTGTTCTGGGCTCCTTGAGGACACTCTTTGTCTGTAAAGTTTTCTCTAAAAACAGTCCACAACCGACCTTCTTTTCCACTTCCAATCATAGCAGGATTCCATGTCAGTGCCCCAGCTACTGCATGAATCAGAGGTGAAGGAGTGACCTTTGAAGCTTGGCCGTGCACAGATGCCGGAAGCTCCAGCACACAGAGCACCAACACCACAGAACCACAGGGACCAAACAACTAGAGCACATCACAGAAAATGCCTCAGCTGAGGAACCAGTCCTGGGCAAGTCACTCTTCCCTGAAGATCTCTCTCAACACACAGTAATGGACCAAAATTAAAAAAGAGACAAGCACTCCTCCTCTGATGGCATTTTCAGCCAGAAATTACATGAAGCAACCTCATTTTTACATTTCTTGTTCAGCTGTACATGTTATGGTATAAGAGTTAAGCACCATGTCAGTAGCTAGTGTCACTTGATAGCTGACTAAAGCTTTGTTAAGCATAAGGATTTGCATGCTATTATCAACAACTGTCACAAACTTCCCAGACTTCTGCAAAAACCTCGCAGCTGCCATTAAACTGTCAGCATCATCTTTTGCCTCCCCTTTCTTTTTTCACTGAAGTTCCTGACCACAGAGCATCACATTTCACCTTTCTTACTCTCACAGCTCACACAGCAGTGCTGTGCTGGTAACCCTCTTTTCCACCCAAAACCCTCTTTTCCTGTGCACAGGGCTGCAAACCCAGCAGGACCAGTCCTGCCTGCAAGCACCCTGCCCATGCACAGAGCAGGCTAGAGCACCAAAATGAAAGGTGTGCCAAGAGCACAGAGGCTGCCACAGGCAGAGGTGCACTCCACTTTCAGCGGCAGCAAAGCCCTTAACTCTGTGCCTCCTGTCTCCCCTCACCAGACTCTGGCAGTCTTAAGTCTTTCTTTCAACTTTTACAGATGGGTGTGGGTTAACAGATTGCTGCAGCAGGGGAGCGGTTTTAAACACCCATCATAAAGCCCAACTTCAGATTAAGTCTGTATCCAGGAGGACTCAAAGTCTCCAAAAGAAGGCACAGTAAAGACACGGACCAGAAGATACTCAACACACAGTAAGGGACAAAGTTGTCTCCTTGACAAATAAAAATTTTGAGCAAATATGACATATGAGAATGCATGTATGCTTTGGTCTGAATTGGCCTGAATGTCAACTGGTTACGTAAAATAGGAGGAAAATGAAAGGCAACAACAAGGATAAGACATGGCGGGATTGGGGGGGTGGGGGTAACCAACCAGCCAACCCCAACCATAAAGGGTTGCAAATGGTTTTAGAAGTTAAGGGAGAAGTAATTTTGATTCATCTTGGGTAGATCTGATGCAAGGGCTGCTTTCTAAGTAGAGAGGAAAAACAAGAGGAGGTCAAGAAGAGCAAAGAGCCAGTGGGAGCAGTGAACCATCACTGCTATGAACGAGCTCCTTTGCTGCACAAGCACCAGCTGTACTGAAATGACAAACACTCAGAAAAGAGCAAGGCAGTTCATGTACAACACAGCAACAATCAAGTGAAGAATGGTTGAAACACACAGAAAAGACCATCTTTATCTACATATGTAGGTGTAATATCTATAGAACACATTTTTATATACATACAAACACTACATAGTGCGTTTCATAGTCACAAGAAGTATCTGTCCACATTCAAACTTTCAGCATGATGCTGATGTGCTAAGACCTGGGTTGTTTTTCCACTTGTTTTGACTTGTTTGTGGGGTTTTTTTTGTGATAAATATCACCTCATTGCTCTCCTGTGTGTCTACTTGTGTCCATCTACTCTAAAGACTCTTAAAAATTCCTTTGTGGAATGCTTATCATAAGAGGATCCTGACCTATGACCTGTCTTGTACAAATAAAACAAATAAATTATTTGAAAATTGAACTTTTATGACACATTTATGGATAAAATTCTCTGACAGAACCAGAAAAGCACAGCTCAACTCTGTGATGATGCAGAACTGCTGATTAACATAACTGAATAGCTTTTGTGCTCTCGAAGCAAATTACACAATTTACAGTTGTTGAGCCTTTGGATAGAACCAAATGAGGAGATCAGCTTCTCTTCGAAGGGACCACCCATGTACTCTTTGTTATTCTTCATGGCCTTCTGATCAGGCACTACTGCTAGCAAAATTGAAGTGTGCTTTGAGTACTGATTTAATTACAAAAAATCCTGTACGAAAGATCTTGGCAAACAGGTTGATTATAGTATTCATACACTTTCTGAAAGACTTACTGGAGAGGAATAATCCATTTGGATGCACTGTAGCTCTGATATAATTCAGTATGAAGACAGAAAAAATAATTTTAAAACTTTACTTTTTTGATTTCAGTTTAACAGAGTTCTGATGCACTAAACACAAATAGGGTCATGTGTTTATATAGTTGGTATCTGAAGAGAAAGATCAAAATTGTTCTTCCTCCCTTCATTCTAGTAGCAACACTGACAGAAATCCCATACTATTCAAAGCCAGACTCTCCAAGATTTCAGCTCCTTCTCACTGCTATGCTACGATTCGCAAGAGCTAAAACCTGAATCAAATTTTCATCTGTCTGAAACCATTATCCTGGTAAAATGTGTAAATCTTTAAGGTGAAGAAATGTGAAGAACATCTCATACCATTCAGTCTGTACTGATGAAAATTATGGTAACACTTCTTGAGAAAAGGGTAGTTACTATCTCCTTTGTGTTGATATCAAACCAAGTTTTATGCCTGTGAACACGAAGGCAAATGATGCAAAGGTAGTAATTTCTTTGGCTGCCTCTCAGTACCTCCAAAATGTGGAAAGGTAATATCTGTCTCCAGTTACTTATTCATGCAAGCAATGTTAAGGAGAGCCATCTATAAAGAATGCTTCTTACTAACATCCTATGCTTGTTTACAAATATGTACAACCCCCCGATTTTTCAAGGTCTGAATATGAACACTAATACCAGAATCTGTTCTGTTTCAAAAGCAGTTGCACTTTTTCAGTACCCAACTACAGACACCCTATGGGTAAATTTTCGGGCTGGTTTTACTACTTCCAGTAAATGAGCTGAAACTCTGCACCTCTAGTCCGCACCTGTCTCAGTACAGTCTAACACAACCCCCAGTTTTTGTAGATTTACAACACTCACCTCCCTCAAGTATTATCATCAATATTAAATTAAATCAGAGGAAAATGAACACTGATACCATTTCCAGATTCACAGAGATAACATGTACCAGGGACTGAAAGGGAAAGCCCTTGCCTCCACTCCCACATTTGCCAGTCTTTATCTTCCTCTGTACACTACTGCATTAGCTAGACAAGTTAGCCACTGGGAAGTGAATTTGGAGAAGGCTGTTGCTCAATTACCTGGTCACATTTCAAAGCCCTAAAAACAAAGGACAGCGTAACAACGTCACAAAAAAGAGGGAAAAGGAAATTATACACACAGCGATTAATTAAGAGGGAACAGCTGGCAACAAGACTGGAGGAACTTTTAAGTGCTATGAAGAATATAAGCGCAAGCTTGAATTAATAGTTTCTTCTATGTATTATGCTTGAACAAAATGAACAATGCTGAGTTCCTGTATTTTCCCAACGAAATTAGCTATTTTCTTAGACAGGGAAATGAAAGTAGACAATGCAGCAGTCTATATTTAATTCCTTTAGTATCACCTGCATGTGAATGAAGGCCTCTATTTATCTGCTGTGCTTTTATTATGAAAAGGATAGCAAACAGCAGCTCAAATTGTCAAGTAATAAAAAGAAAAGAAAAATTAACCTTTTTTATTTAATTTGAAGCCCAAACAAAATTATAAAATATGAAAATCTGCATGAAGGAAAAGTTAAAGTATCTATGACAAGAAGCAAAGAAGGCCCCAGAGTATCTACAAACTACAGGATTTTTCACTACTGGAAATCCAAACACTATAATGAAACTATGAAGGAATACTTCAGTTTAGCTATAGTGACATTCAGCACACGCCTAAGTAACAACCCAACCAAAAAGCTGCTAGTGACAGAACTGAAAGTGAAACTCCACTGTGCAATGTGCCTGCTGCTTTCAAATTAAAAAAACTTGACTTTTCAAACACACAGTTGTTTAAAAAAAAAAAATCCCTCAGTGGCCATTTTAGATTTTGACATGAAGTGGTTTATTTCCCTGAATAGATACTCTTCTATCTACTGTGTAAACAGTGAAAACTTCACTCTTTAAACTTGCAGTAAATCCAAGGTTAACACACATTTTTTTTCCCTATGCCACAGTTTGTGTATTTGTAGAGGATCTCAGCTCCAGCTGAGATGAACCTCTGGGTCGGAGAGGTGTGCTCTCCAGTCCCCTGCAAGGATGAAGCTTCTGCTAATGAGTGGAAAGTGAGACTGTAAAGAGCCAGATGCTGGGCAAAGAGCTGCTCTTACAACCAAACAACCTGGATGTACCCCTGTAGAGGCACAGGCTCTTCAGCTGGGAATTACAAAGCCCACCAATGCATATTTTCAATACTCCCTGTTCACCAACGCAGGTGGCACCCTAGCACTTGCAGCACAGCACTTCCAGTAGTTTAAGACTTCTGAGCAGCACAAACTTATTCCCTCATTCCATGCTATTTGGTGAGTGAATCTGGGTCTTGCTGCCCTTGCTGTGTTATTATCTGTTATTCTCCTGAACAGCCTATTGGCAAATGGGAACCCAACCAGTTCTCAGATTCACTAGGAAGATACGAGATGCTGTGGTCCACCCTACCTCCCACTGCCCCCTTACCAAAAGCCACTTTGGTCCTCCAGAAGCTCCCCTCTCAACTGCTCACCTTGATCCCCAATTCTTCCCTGCTTTAATTCAATTACTGATTAATTTCAGAAAAACAAAAAAACGTTTAACTCAGTAAGAAGCAGATGTTCCTCCTCCCTCCACTCCATTTCTACCTCCATCTCACCCCACCACACATAGAAAAATACTCATAATGCTCCAATTAAGAATAGATTCTTAAGTCCTGCCCACAAAATCTCAACATTCATTAGCTTGGGACCACCACCGTGACTAAGTGAGGTGCACCACAGTGTATGAACTGCCCTATGTGTTGCAATGTGAATTTCTGGACAACATGCTCATTTGTATATTCTACAGTATTTCACAACACCTATCATGTTTCAATTCAAAAAAGCTAGCCAAGTAAACACATTTCCCATTTTGCACAGACATGCTTCTGCAGTTTGCTAACTAAAGAGGCTGTCTGGCAGTATCTAGATTTGGGGTTGATTTTTTTAAGAGTACATTAAAACTGGGCTGTGTTTACTTGCCATTTGACAACTGAATCATTCTATCTTAAACCTAGTCATTTTTATTCATCCAGTCATTTTACTATTTACCTATGTCCAGTCCAGAATATTGATGTTTGGTGAATGTGTTTTCAAGTCATACAGATCTGAGCCCAGATCAAGTAAATCTGAAACACAAGTCCAGAATAATTAGTTCCTTTCAGTCAGTGAGAATGGCTCTTTGGTCTTTGCCAATTCTACCATAACTTCTCTTCCTCGTCCTTTCCTCTTCTCAGAGGAAGCCATCTGCCACTGGCTCAAACCTCACACTCAGTAATGACAGCTTGGTGACAGACACAGAGCGGAAGACATGAAACAGCCCTTTCTGATTTGAAGGACTTGGCATCTTCAGCTTACCTCCACACTAGCTCCTCTCATGAAGAATCACAGAATGGCTCAGATTGGAAGGGTCTTTGAAGATCAGCTAGCTCCAAGCCCCCTGCCATGGGCAGAGACACTTTTCACTAAACCAGGTTGCTCAAAGCCCCATCCAACCTGGCCTTGAACACTTCAAATGGTGATTTCAGCTTCAACGTGAAAAACATCTTATCATGGAGCTGAAAACAGAAGTCTCCATTTTCCTCTAGCAAAAATAGCTCTCTTTCTTTCTTTCACAATCGGGTTACAGATAACACAAGTGCTCTGTCCAGAAAGCTTTAACACCTTGTAGTTCTCATGCCTGGTAAGATAACTGGCTAATAGTCAGAGATTCACGCATGTTACAGGCTGAAGGTAAGCAAGAAAGAGATACTTACTTTCTACTTGAATTGATATTTCTCTTTATCTGTGCCTATCGTCATCTCTCCCTTCTTTCATCACCTTATTCACAAAAGTAAATACAACCCAGAGTAAGAGCCCATGTATCTGAGGACTGACACTGTGGCAGCTCCAACCCAGCATCAAAGACAAAAGGTGCTCTGTGCCTCCAGTATTATACAAGTAACAGCTAAATAAATACCACGTAACTGTTTCTAAATCTACTTATACATGCTAAAAACAGCAAGGATTCTAAAACTAAAAATCATACCAATATTCTGCCAGAAAAACAGTGAATATATGAAGTTCCCTTAATGTTTCTACAGGAGTGAGTTTTTGCAACTACCAACTTAGTGGTGACGCCCTAAAAAAATCAGTAAAAAGCAATAAGTATAAGGGTGGTTTTTTTTCCAAGCTTCTCCCTTAGAGCTTGCATACCTTTTATGATTACTATTCTAATCACTTAAAGTCAGTGATACTCAGGATACACTCATCATATCATGAAATGAAAAAACCCAGAATAATAAAAGCAGTATCACACTGCCATCTCATACATTTTTATCTTCTTCTTTTGTATTCTAAGAATTCTCTGTACATCTTCACTGCAGTTATTCCTTCGTCCTTCTAAGTTTGTGTCTTCTCTCCAGATTCCTCTGGAGGCACTTACCTTACAATCAATCCTGCAATATGAAATTCAGTTTGTAGTGGCACAATGGCTTCACATGAAAACAATCCTAATTTTAGCAGGAATCTTATGCTGTACTTGACTGACTTTGCAATAATCCATGTAGCTTATTTGGTTACACAAAGAACGAGAGTTCATTTGATGTCATTATCTTCCTGTGTTTGCCATCCTAAGCCTTCATACTCAATTTCTGAGGCATGGTTACGATCCTCAATGAACAATTCTGTATACCTGTTCTGACTTCAGCCATACACAACCCTACCTTCTGCTTTGATTATCTGTGGACCTTAAAAATAACCAAACAAAAAAACACCCCACCCTAAGATTCAAGCCCTGCCCTTTCTCAGTCTTCTTTCTACAAACACCAAGACGACTTTTTTGCAGCTCACAGACCTCCTCTTCAGCCTAAAGCTTCAGCACACGAGTTACCAACAACAAGAGTCTCCTTGTTTTCTGGGATTTTGCAACATTGCCACTTTCCACTTTGCTGTATTTTTTCTGCATATGAACTTTCTTTTCCACAGGTCCCTAATTCCCCCTCCTGTTCATTAATCTTTCTGCCTCCTCACAGCCTCTTCCACTGTAATCCATAGCCATTGCATGGGCTAAGTCAAGAGCAAGCTGCCCTCACCAGCTAGAACCAGCCACTGCGTGACAATACAGATGAATCCTTCCTTAGCATCCAGAGAGACAAACAGCTTTGCAGCCTTCAGTATGTTAGACACTATTTACAGAACCATAGGGCAAAGCATTTGTGCTTAGTTCAACTGGCTTGATGAGAAAAGTAGCACCGCTTGGCCCATGCAGGGAGGTTTCTGTGGTGGCCTATTTGGTCTCAGTCCTTTGTCTCACAGGACATACAGCTCACAGACACAGCCATCTCATCTGACACATTGACCTACAGGTTTCAGCAGTCCTTGCTTGCCTACACCACCACTGCCTCTACATATTGAGGACCTGATCCTTACAAGCACCTGTGCAGTCACCTGCCTGCACCCCACCTCCTACTTCCAGGGTAAAATCCTCCTGCAAGCCCAGATGAAGGTAGACCTAGGCTCATCCTGCCTTAATTAATATAGCTACATAAGGCCACTTTAGGCCACCCAACATAAACACCTTTATAACCTCCAAGCAAAGCACAGTTCATAAGGAGTAATGATGTTTTGTATAAAACGTGAACGATATCTTTGGGGAAAAGAATCCAATGGCTTGAGACACAAAGTCTTACCCCGGTCTAAACCAGAAGCACAGACTTGCATGTTCATATGCTTTCAAAGTACATTACCTTTTCATCCTAATACATCATACCCTCTTAGAAACTGCGTCTTGCCACCTCCTCATGGCCATGAAACTACAAGCATTACAACCAGCAGATAAACACATGGCTCTTCTGCAGGAAAACCCAAGATCTCACCTCATCTCTGCTCTGGAGGTGTTCTCCTCTAGATTAAGAGTGCAGGGAATTACAAGGCTTTCCCACTTTTAACTTTGGAAATGGCTAGATGTACTTTCATGCCTCCAACCACCTAATTGCTCCTGCACAGCCATAGCTGTTTTGAGAGATGAACTGGGAAAATAACACAAGTTAAGAATAACTCAGTGAAACTGAAGTTTGGGAAATTTCTTGATCCAATCCAGTCTGCTGACAGCAGAAGCTGAGTGACAGAAGGACACGCACCATAGGAGATGGGTGATAACTGCAACCACACAAGCCAGTACTGACACTAAAAGCACAAATTAAACCACAGCAGCACTTCAGTTAGATTGACTGAACCAAGACCTGCTCCTCACTAATGAGTGCACAGATGCAATCTTTACCCAGCAGTCAGCACTCACAACATGTATGCAATACTCTGCTGTACTCCTCTCTCATATTGGTGCCCCTTTCCATCCTCCCAGCATGAAACTAACAGCATTTTCAAGATAACCTAACACTGTGCTCCAGGGATAAAAAGCTTTCATTTCAAAAAAATTAACGAGGCCAGCAAAACCAAATTATGACCAGAAGTCTTTAAAACTAAGTGTTTATGAAAATTCATATACAATAAAATTAAGTTACCTAGTAAACGTAATTTACTTAAGCTTATCACATGATCTCTTGCATGAACATAATAAGGAGCATTCAAACCACCCTCCACTGAGTTTTAAAACATTTACAAGACATGAATGATAATTTACAGTGTCTAAACTTCACCATGAAGAAAGTATTCCAGGTTGCACTCCATCAGTGGTAAGGCACTAACTATCTGACTTTTAAGAGCATCAATTTTTTCATTTCGTCTGGAGTTGAGCTGTTCAACACAGGTGAAACTGGACCCAGGGTTCCCAGTTCAGTATCCCTTTTCCAGTAAAACTCAGATTCTTTCCAGTCCTCCAGCATTCAGAATTGGCTATTACACCAAGAAACACAGAATTATTATAAATGTCATTTTGTGGACATGCAGTGACTTTCAACACAGCCAGAACTCTTTAGAGATATTAATTTAAAAGCCTGAACCAACAGTTTAGGATTTCCTCTAAGCTGTAGCTTTCTGAAGTCAATATTTGTAAATCATGTTTCATGTTTCCAAGGAAACCAAGTGGGTAATACCTCTTGCAAACAGCCTTCTTCAATACACTTTTCATGGCTGCAAGGCTCACAGAAGTTATTCTCAGTCTGACAAAGAAGTTATGCTCTTCCTTCTATCTTCCAAAAAAAAAAAAAAATCAGCATGCAGAGGCAACTGAAGTAATGTACACAGCAAGCATCTACAAAAATGTCTGTGGACCCTGCCATCTGAAGCACACATCTTGTAACCATTGCATCACTCAGCTTTTGCATGTATTTTCCCAATGGCAGACCTAAAAGTGTTCTGAGTAACTAGCATTACATTTATTTTGCACATGTAAAAATGAGGCACTTATTAAATGACTTCCAAATTACCAGTCAGTACATCACTTAGTGTGTATCACATCACCCCCTCTAAAAACATTATTATGCATCTCATAGTAAAGTTCAAATATTAATGAAGATAGAAATCAAATCTAGGGAGAGTAGCACGTTGTAACAGAATGCTGCTTAGTTGATATTTTTTTCTACTATTTTTCTTATTTAACAGATATTTACAACAATTTAAGGCATGATTGCTCACTGCATCCTGCAGACATAAAATAAATGGTGAGGAGCACAAAATATACTCAAAGTTATTTTGTTGATGGGATCTTTGGAAGAAGCAAGATTATAAGCTAAGTAGCAATAACATAATATCTCTACCTGAAGAAGAAGGGAGGAAAAAATAAGGTCTTAAATAGAAATAACAAACTTATGAATTCCACTTCAATAAATGTGGAGACTTAAAACTTTAAAACAAAATGCCTGCAACAGTATTTTTGTGCTTTTGCACACTGAAGGCAGATCAAAGCAACACAGAAATTCATTTTCCTGTCTGTTAGAAGTTCGGTAAGACTTCTGTTTCCAAATAGCCAGGTAATGTGTTTTTAAATTATATATTAAGAGAGCATTTTGTGTTCAAACATTCCTGCTGAAAAACAAAGATTCTGAAGCTTCACCAAAAGAATACAGACTAGAAAAACACGTATCACACTCTCTCATCTGCTCACATCTACTTACAAGACACTTTCAGCAACTGTTTTAATACACAAAACATACCCAGAGCTCAAGATGCTGCGTTTTGCTTACTCAGAGAAACTCAACACTTGTTAAGACATGGGTGCTTTTTGGGGGCTCAGGGTAACCAAAGAAACACCAGCCCTTCGAGAACCTCCTCCGGATGTAATCCGCATGGAGCCAAACTCATGGACTTCAGCTGTAGCAATTCACTGCATCCAGCACAAATATGCAGCTTACAAAGACACATATTCAAGAACAGTACACAAAATAAAACGCAAAACCTCGAAGGAGAAGCCAGAAGACTTCTGACACTACAACAGAGGATTGTTCTAACAACAAAAATTAATTCATTGCAACAGTATCACTTAACACAACATACCAGGCATCACACTAGGTAAGTAAACTTCCTTGGCAAGCAGTGAAAACCAGTTTCTGCCTTGCAGCAAGTCCCAAAGTTGTCTGCAGAATAAAAAATGTCATTTCACAGCTCATGACTGAGATAATAGTAATGGACAAGATGTTCAGGGGATAATAACCAGTGCTGCAGTAAGAGAAATCCATGATGCATGGTAAGTATATTCAGCAGCAAGTAGTTTTCAAAAGACCTTAAGTCAACACTGAGCAACAAAGGGCTTTCTTTTGTCATCATTTACTCATGAAACACACACCTTCACTTTTCTTGGACCATTTATGGCCTCTCCACACCCCTTAATTTAGTAGTTTCTCTCCCCTGCATCCTGCCATCATCCCAGAGAAGGGCAACATACACGGAGTCGAAGAGCACAACTGGGAAACAGATGGGAAAGAACAGAAATACTTTCCTGAGGTCCTGGAGGCAGAACAAACACAAGGACACACAGAAAAGGCAGACCACACTCAACCTGCAAGGAGAGGAAAGGACCCCCGGGACCCTCCTGCTAGATTACAAGTGAAGTCATGGTCACCTCAAACCTCAGCTGTCCCAGTTACAGAAGAGCAGGACACAAAAAGCATCGGACAGCCTGACCTAAATGAAAGAAATAGAGTTGCTTTCCATGTAGTGACTTGTGAGGTACTACAAGCTTTTCCAAAGGTAATACCAGACACCAGCAATGAGCCACCACGTGCAGCTCCAGCTGTATATGGCACCAACTCAGAAACCAAGGCATTACTGCTTCACCATGTTTGCAGGAACTGCTGCAATAAATCCTCAGCAGAAATTCAGGCATCCAGGGACCGATAACATGCTATGTCATCTATAAGAAGAAAATGTAACTTAAGGTATCACTGGTTTTTACATTTAGAATTGTGCAATAGAAACTAATTTTCCACTGAAAAAATCCTAAAAACTCAAAAGTAAAAACAGATAAAAGGGCTAACAGTTGCTGCATGGAGAAAGCAAGAGCAACATCACTGGTGAAGAACAACACCTAAACATACCACTTGAATAAAAAAATGTAATCGGTATTAGCCTTTGCACGGAAAAGATTTTAAGCTAGTGACCACAAATGCTTTAGGCTCACATTTCTTCTTTGCCATGCAAAGCACTGTGCTCAGATGACAAAGTTCAAAACTGCTGTGTCGAGACGTTCATGAGCTTCATTCAGGAGCCTTGCACATCACTGCCAGATAGTACAGGGCTATTTCTTAATAAACTGGTGGCTCCTGAAGAACATAAAGATCATTAACAGCAGGAAGCTCAACAGAGGAAAGTGATAGCATACCACTGGAAGCCTCAACAGACACTGCACTGAAGAACAGTCTGTCAAGGAGGAGGAACTGGAGCAAATGCGGGGACTAACAAGTCACCAAAAGTCAACTGGATCTTAGAAGGGTGGTATCTTTCCTCACAGGCCAATTTACTTTCCAGTAGCAGTGCATGAGGTGATTGTAAAATTAGCTTTGTAATGTATTTATCTTTCCTTTTTTAAAGCACAGACAAGTAAACACCCATTTGGACTTCTCTCAAGAGCATAAAGAGATATTCTTTCATCAGAGAGTCTCCATCTTGCCGACATGTATTTCTGGTGCTTTCTACCTGGTCCATTTTGCTCTCAGGCAGCTTGAAGCATTAATAAAACCTTTCCTTTGACCACCACTTTCCAGTTTTCTAACTTGCTGCACAAAGCTACACTGCACAATGGCCCTTGTTTCCAGCCCTGATCCTTCTCACACGATCTGCACTAGTTACGTCAGTTTGCAAAAAGAAAGCAAAACAGCCAGCAAGCTTCCTCCTCCCTCTTTGAGGAAGAAGCAAATTACCTTTCCAATTGTACTGCTTTTTGATAGCTCTGTGTCCTACATCATTTTGCCTGGCTCCATGACAAATACAAGTAGAAAGGAAGTTATCACACTGAATGAAACTACACAGTGAAATAACTGGCAAGCAAAATAATCTTGCTTTGGTCTTTAGCCGCTATTTCAACAAGTTAGGGAGAAGGCAGGGAAAAAAAAGGAGAAGGGCACACCTTTAGTTTCCCTGTAAAATAAGGTTACTTATGATCACGATTTTAAAGTCAGGATATGCAGAAATTAAGTTTTATTTAGATAATTGTATCTCTTTGAAAAGACTGAGGAAATACAGCAGTGTATACCTAAGCATTGAAAAATGTCTCCAAAAAAGATGAAATAATTAAAGAGAAAAGGTCTGGTTTGTTTCAGTACCAGCAGGACTTCAAAGGTAAGATTACCATTAAAGAGCAAAACTTCCCAAAGTTGAGCAAAGCTCAGCAAAATCACCAGGTTTTTCTAGTAACTCTTTTAAAACTGGTATGATTAATGAAAAGTAGTTGCAGGAGAGAGGGAGCGGACTATCCCAATAACAGCATTATTAAATTTGAAATGATCTCAAAAAAGCATAGGAAGAAAAAAAAAAAAAAAAACAAAAAACAACAGAGTAAGAGACTTGAAGGTCTGAGAAGTGCAGCACAAGGTAGGCACACCAAACACTGGAGCCTGGGTGCTCCTGCTCAGCTGGTACCTTTGGCCAATGACCATCCTATTTCATACTTTAGGTAATACACTGAACAGACATGCCCAAAAAGGCACCTGGGAACTGGGATGTCAGTGTCATCAGCTGAGAATAAATTAAGTATTTGAAAAAAATATTTTCATATGCAGTTTCACAAAACAAGAGCAGCTGGCCAATCCTACCTTTTGAAAATGTTTAGAAGGAGCAGGCTAATCAAGGCTGCTGCAAAACCTGTCTGGTAAAGAAAAGTCTTTTTCCTGTAACATTATTATATGTTCCAATGAAAAATTCTGACTCTTATTTAAATTTTTCATCAAAACTACATTTGAATTTATGAAACCAATTTACATTCCTTCTTTCATCAATGCCCAAGCAATACTCATTTGCTGTTTAAGTTTCAAAGAAACTACTTACCCTACAAAAAACACAGACTAAACAAAACGGAAATACAAACTAATCAATAAGCAGGTACAGAACAGAATATCTTATTTCTCACAGCTTATTCAACCACCACAAATTACTGGATCATTCAGAAGTTGAAAAATCTACCATGAGCAAAAAAACCTATGTAAATGTGTTTCTCTTACAGTCTTTTAATATAAACAATATGCTGAAGGGTGATAGCTACTAGTTCTAAAACTCTCCAGAGTATTTTTAACAAAAATTAAGTTTATCTTAATAACTAAGTACTACTTTTCCTTTACTCACTATAAAATTTAATTATAATTAATACATTTCATTAAGTTATTTAAAGTAACCTGGCATATCAAAAAGAAATCACGATATTATTAAAAATTATTTTAATGTTTTCCACAGTTTATGAGCCCCAATTTCTAAGTATAGTTGACAAAGTCAATCTGACAAAGTAAAACTGAACTACCTAGAAAATCAGAAACACATCAGCCATACTGTGATATTAAACGTCTGAAAATTCAAACACAGCAAATGAACATTAACTCCACAAACTTTTAAAATATATACAGGTATGCATACAATGCATTCTCTCAAATAAAAATTTGAGTATACTCTGTGTAAAGACTATTTAGTCTGCTGCATATCAGCACACTAAGCATCACTTACCCAAAAGACAGCACCGGGAATGGAAAATGAGTAAGAACTGCAGAAACCAAACGAGATTTAAACTGATTGTTTAAATCAAGTTTTCCTGCCCACTACTTTGAAGTCAAAATGATTTAAATCAATTCACTGTCTTTAGCAGCCACAAAGTAAAACACTGTTCAATTATGCATATTCTGAAAATGAAGACAGAGAAGGAATTGACAGGAGACTGGTTGACCACTCATTTAAGAGACAGAAGTATAACAAGGTTAAGTAGCTGGAAGCCAAATATATGGCTAAATTCAGGGAAGAAATAATGCATAGAGATTAGAGTAATTATAACCACTGGAACAGCTCACCAAAGACGACAGTTGATTGCCCACTGCATAAAGTGATTTTACATTACAAACATCTACTCACAGAATATTCCAGCTCCAAGAGACCATGCATGGTTTGTGCAGGACAAGGTGATACTCTACTGATGGCATTATTTAAATTGAATTAGATGATCACAATGGTCTCCTCTGATATACAAATCAATGAAACTACTATTTGATCCCAGGAGAGATACTATAATATATATAATATTTCTTCTTACTTCACCAATTCTTGCCTCCAGTGAGTATACTGTATTCAACTTGTATACTTCCTGTGCTACCTCCTTAAATGCCAACCTGTCCACCACCAACTAAGACTATGAACTCTGAACATCTGTGGCTAAATTCCAACTTGTTCATCCAGGCAGAAATCCTTAAAAGTCTTTGCAACTTACATGTTGGTTAAATGTGGCTTTGTGGCTTTGCTTCTTCTATGGCACTTCAGCGCTGTCAAGACGCTTTTAGGACACAATTTCTGTACTTGACACAGCTGCCAAACCTCAAGCTTCAGAAGAGCTGCAGTCTAGTCATTCAACTTTAAAAATGAAAACTCCATGATGTCTGTCAAATACTGACTGGAATTACTGTTTTAGATCATACCAAATGATTGCCATAGCATGTGTCTCATTTCTGTTCTCTCCTTTAAAAACTGCTGTTACACATTCTTTGAGAGATTAGAATTTTTGGGTTTTCTGAACTAGTCCTAACATTGTCTAATACAAGAAGAATATTTCCACTGATTATTTTTGTATTTCTAACACATTAACAATATGAAAAGGCTTTTCACACTAACCTCATGTTTCTATTTTTGATATCACAGTAACATGCAAGGAGTCAGCCTGGGTATGGGAGTAACCCTAGCCTGCTCTGATCTGCTGAAGGACACTATGGCACCCACAACCAAATGCAGGGAAACACCTTCACCCCACCTTTCCCTCTCTCTGCCACAGAAAGCCATGCTTTCAGGAGGGCAGGCCTGCTCCAAGGGCTTGCCAGTTAGGCACCGAACTGCTGAGAAAATAATCCTTCTACAAAGCAAGTAGCAACTTCAGCAAATATACATACACACACACACATGTATATATATAAAAATTTAATCTATAAAGGCTTCTTTGGTCAGATGTCTTGAAAACACAACAGTACAAGTAGAAATGTTAAGAAAAAACAGGGGTGGGGAGTAGTTAAAGTGGCTAGAGTTTTTGTTAAAAGAAGCCACAAATAATCCAGTATCCACAAAATGTGTCTGCTTATAAGAATTCAGAAGCTTTTTAATGACAAAGTTACCAACAGAAGGGTTACAGCAAGAGGAAGAGAGCAGCATTCCTCACGCAAAGAGAGGCTGGGCAGCGCTATAACTAAACATACAGGGATGAGAACTGATGGATGGGAACAAGCAGCATCAACTGCACTCAGAATCCAACACAAGAAGAAACTTCCTTCTTTTACTTTAATTCCTCTTTTTATTTCCTTTTTGTTTAAGGCAAGAAAAAAAGATGTGTCCATGAAAGCCACACAAGTGGAACTTCAGTAGTATTGGCGGGGTGGGAGAGGGCAGGATCTGAGGGTACAAATATCTTTCAGTCTTTCATTTCTGTTGATGGACTTCAGGCTATGACCTCAAGAGGACTTGGGTACCAAACCATGATGCTCCTGATCCTGTCCCTACTACAGAAAATCCCAGCCTGGCTGGGTCTACCTGCTCTCAATATATGGGCTAAGTTAAACACCAAATAACTAAAGCCACAAGAAGAGCCCACAAAAACTGCTATTCCTTCCTCACCACCACCAAACCCTTCAGGGCCTCCAGTGCTTCTCCCAGGATTTGAGCACTGCAAGTGCTCTCACTTATTTTTTAACAAGTACAATGTACTCATTTATGTGTGAACTAAACATCTGAGACTTCCTGTACTGTCAGCCAACAGAGAGTTTTTCTGAAGGTCTTTTGACCATAAGAATTATTCTGGTGTCGTGATTTTAGTACATACTTCTGAGGCGAGGATGAGCTAAGCTCTTCTTTTTTGGAAAAGGAAAAGTACTTTATTCAAACTGAACTGGCTTAGGCAGGTGTCTGGGATTGCAATGCATAGAGTTCAGCCTTCCATCCCTGCCTATCCCACATAATTCTTTAGCATCACAACGCAAAAGAAATGCTGTGTTCCTAAATCCAGCAACACGTGAAACCCAAAGGACAGCACATCTCCAGCAAGCACAAAATACCTCTATCTCAGATACTGGCTGGGATGCAAAGCAGAGAAAATGCACTAAATACCTTTTTTTTTTCAGTTTTCTATGTTGAATTGTTTGATGTGACTATTGTAAACTTTATCCCACTAAAGTCACAATCAAAAATTACAAATCTACCACCTTCTCAAAATAGGAAGTCTCCAAGTATTAAGATATACTCTTTCAACATAGACATTTCAGCCAAATGTTGATTTACCTGAATACGTATCTCAAAAGTAAAAGTGAAAATGGCAATGCTATCAGAAACAGCAGCCTCCAAATCTACCTCCTAATTTGACCCAACTCTGCATGCTCTCACTTTCAGAACCTCCTTTTTTCTTTTCAAAATTGTGTAGGGCACTGTCTACACAAAAGATTTCCTCGGCTAGATGGAACAAGTAAAAAATTAAGTCTCCTTGTAACTGTTACCAATTTATAGAAAGTGGAAAGGAATGTTTTTATCTACTTTTTTTTCCTTAAAAAAAGTCTTTTCATTTCCCACTTAGAATTTTCTTGCAACTGAAAGATTCTCTGAAAAAGGAACTGGAAGAGCTCCAACTACTGTCCAACAGTTTTAAAGATTTTAAAGTGTCATCAATCACAGCTCTTTACATGCTCTTCTAGAGCACTGCCAACCCATATTTGAAGACTAATTCAAAATTGTTTCATGCCAGCATTAAACACTCAAAATAAAGACAGATACAAAAAAAAAAAATTATATATTATTCTGATTTTAACTTAAGTCCTGCTCAGATTCCTGTCAAATGTTGCTACATAATACTCATAGTCATTATCTTCCTTTTTTCCTAGGAGGAACTGGCAGTTGATATCATTAATCCTAAATATCTCAGTGGCTACCTCAGATGACAACACCTCTGCTATAAAAGGTCCCTTCAATTTTTTGCAGACCATTTGAAAATGCTGGTACCATGGGGGAAAAAACAAAGGAATAATATCCATGGTAAATAACAAGTCACAGGTATTCTTTTAAACTGATGCAACAAATTTCTAATACTGCATATTCCAGTTAACAAACTTCAGTCATTTCAACAGAAATGCTCAGCGACTGGTTCTTCAAAGTCTGATTTGAAAGTATCTAAGAACACACCAACAACTTCTGACAATTTTGGTAGTGAAAAAAAAAGAAAAAAAAAATCAGTACTTTTTCTGTAGACTACTTTTTTTGAAAGATTTTCCCTCGGGTATCCACAGAGAGGAAAATGCTGGGTTACAGACAGTTGCCTTTACCGCTGTCAATGGCAGCCTGTCAAGACTTGAACAAAGTATATGAGAACTACAGTTCACTCATGCTCACGAAGGCTTCCAGAGCTCACTGATAGCATCTCCAACTCTGCAAATGGACCTGACCTTATTTCCAGCTGGCCTGAGCTCTGTGCACACACCCCCTGCACCCACGCAGCCTGCCAGCATCACTGCGCTGCCCATGTGTTCTCAGGGACCTCTAAGGCTCCAGAACAGAGATGCAACACCACCACCACCAGAAAAGCTCTTCTTGGACAAGGTAGAGAAAAAGAAATTATTTAGGCAGTCAGCAGGAGGATCAGCATTAGCACGCAAAACCTTGTGCCCTCTGCTGCTCTGACCACTGGACAACACCCCGCATTAATAGGGAATTAGGGTCACTGCTTACCACCTTACAGAGAGGGTAACAAAGTGCCTGTCCCAGGTGACACATGACAAAAACGAGACTAGAACTCGGGTCTCCCGACATGATACATCATCTGATTAATTATCCCCTTAGCAGCGCCGATGTCCAAGGTCATGCATTTGATTGTTCTATGTTTAAACAACGAGAACACACTCGCCCCACAGCCAGGCCAGGAACAAAGCTCGGGATTTTTGAGTCCCATCATTACTCTGCTATGTAGCAAATACCGTGCCAGCCATTAGCAAAGAGCACGCCTCATTCCCGTCCTGAAGGCTGGTTCACAGAGAGGACAAAAGCTTGCTACTGCTAACCAGACATTCCTTAACTCAAGTGGTGCTGGTTTGCACTGCAATTCCAAACACTGTCAATGCCAGCACTGCCAGCCACCCACAAAAGGATAAACACCACTGCACATGAGGGCGTTTGTTACAAGAAACAAAAAAAAAAAAATCTAAAAAACAAATCTATGTACAAATAAACAAACCAGATTTTAAGAAAAGCACAGACATTACCAGGATCACAGAGGCTCAGAAATGCCACCGTGTGACAGTCTTGGCCGACTTTATTTAGTATCACTGAAAATATACTTTTAATAGTCTTTAATCATAGCATCTCCCTTGATCCTTAAAACACACAGTTTTAGTTCCAGCAAGCTTTAGCTTTTGCATCCTTGTGATTTTACTGAACTTCAGAAAGAAAAAATCAGCAAGCCAACACCGAAGTAAGTCCTACCCTTGTAGCTGTGGCAGAAGGGACTCTTCTGGCACAGGAGTTGATGTGTACAGATGTTGAGTGCATGAAGAAACAGACAGTATAAAGCACACAGTCCCTGAATATATATCACATGACTTTACATATTCACTTCTAAGTTTTACCATGTATTTGAGAAACACTGAGACGGTTCATGCCACCATGCCATCCCAAAAATCCAGGAAATTACAGAAATAGCTACAGAACCAAGACACGCATTTAAATTTGTCTTCTCCAGATCAAAACACATCATTCTGCAGCAGACAGAGATACAAAAAAAAAACTTTATATAATAATTCAATTTTGGTTTAGTCCCAAGTTTAGATAAGGCTTTCTAATTAATATGAAGAGCTATTACACTGAACTCAAGAAAGTCCACAGAAGCTCAGTGTTACATACAGCACAGATAAACCTTCTGACAAAGCCACGTTCATTTTCCCTCTTCTTTTTATCTCTCAGTATTGTTTTAAGAGTTCTCTGCAGTCAAAAGGTAAACAGAACTAATTAAAGAACAGTCTACCTTTTTTGTATTGTAGAATCACAGAATATTCTAACTTGGAAGGGACCGCCAAGATCACTGAGTCCAACTCTTAAATGAATGGCTCATACAGGGACAGAACCCACAGCCTTAGCATTATTAGCACCATGCTCTGACCAACGGAGCTAGTCTTCTGTAGTCATTGCTTGAGAGGAAACAAGAGCACAGACTTCATATAAACTTCAAACCTATCAGCCACACCAAACTCTGCAGAAGTATGAAAAAGCTCACATATTTCAGGGCACAAAATCTAAGCTAACTTTCTGCACAAAAGAGAGATTCAAAAACCAAACACAGCATGATTAGGGCTGGGGTTTACATATATATATTTTTTTTTTCCATATATATATTTTTACATATATACATAGACACACATGTCTATAAAAACCAAAACTGACTCCACAACTTCCCTCAGATTAGTCCAATTTTACCCACTTTTGCAACAGTGCCGCAAGGTCTGATGAACACTTCAATCAAGTTCATCAATATACATCTGTCTAGCTATAAACTAATGCAATCATTTTGACCCTGAATCATCAAATATAATTTTTGCTGTTGTTTTGGGGATGTTTTGCGTTTAGTAGGAACTTTTAAAAAAATATCATTCAGTTGAAGTAAGACGACTGTCTAAAGTTCAGTTGTTGAACACAGGGTAAGATTACATGGAACTTTTTCCAATGACGAACAATGTTGACAGTGTCCTCAGCAGTACAGTGCAAAAGCATTTCTCCTTCCTAGTGTAAGCACGAATTACATTTAAAAAAAAATAGAAATAATTTTCTACTCCATAGGAAACGTAGTCATTTCATGCTTTCACATTTTGCACTTGCAAGACTCAAGACTTGTCTTACAGATACAGCACAATTTGCACAAAGGAAAGGAAAAGCCACAACCTGTCTGCTCAATACTTTACTTAACATCTCACTTTGAAACAGCATGTTTATTACATGTTTTCCTCTTAGCAGGAAAAGTGAGCATGCTTGTTTTTGCAGCTCCTCCTCTTTCAAAGACGCACAGCTGCAGCAGTAGTAAACAACCACTAGTCAGGAGCTGAGAAGGTCAAAGTCTGGGTGCTGCATCCATTTCAGCTTTTCTAAAAACAAAATTTTTATTTCAGGAAATTAATTTTTGGCCTAATTTTGTAGCTATGTCAAGGAAAGGCAAACCACAATCATTCTCCAACAAAAGAAATCAAGATACAGTATTTCAAAAGCCACAAGCAAATCCCTTCAGTAAAAACAAGTGTTTTCATATCTCCATCTTTATTAATGATCAAACACATCATTTGCACTCTCCCATTTTACTTTATTCAAACTAAGACTTGGTCAAAACCAACTTTGTACCGATGAGACCTGTTCCACAAAGCAAACAACACTTACTGAAGGAAGGAGCAAGGAGGTTGGCTACACAGAGAGGTGGTGCCAGCAGCCGTGCCAGGTTCACATAGGTCATCTAGCAGCCTGAAGCAAGGAGGCTACAGCACTCTAGCTCTGGGACTGCTTGCCTAAGTTGACAACAAGCACCCAGCCACTAGAAAAGGCACACAACTTTCTGTTATTTTACAGACCATCTAAAATCTAAACAATGGGATACTCTACCAGCACTGAAAACTCCATCAAATTACAAAGATGTTCTGCAACACCCCTGTGTAGCAGAGAGCTCCCCAAGCACCCAAGAAAGGCACTGCTCACTTTCCGCAAACACATGGTCTGGATTTCTGTTTAACTGTGGTGGTTACCATCACACACCACCTTGGTCTAGGCAAAGAGGAGAACAGCCACTACCACAGGGTTCTGCAGCCCAAGCCCTTCGCTGACCCCACTCCAACACCTCCCAGGGGAAAAGCTATTTCAGCCCCACATTTCTGCATCCTCTCATCTGGAGTGAAACTCTGCTCGTGCATGTTCAGGTCTGGCTGATCCTGACAGAAACAGCTGGCAGAGGACTCCACGATTAGCCTGTCCTGGAATCTTAGAGTTTATTTTTAAAAGTTGTTACACAGAGTCTTCTTGGGCTGTCAGGGGCCTTTCCAGAAAAGGTTTTTCTACAAGAAAGCAGAGAAAGGCCTGGAAATATTATCATGAACTACTGCTAGGGGAAAAAGACAGAATTAAAAATACATCATTTCCCATCCTTTCTATTTATATGTCTGATATTGCCTCACTATCAGAAGCAGAAAATAAACAGTATCTCCCATATCCTGAACTCCTTCACAGTCCATCCAGCATAGGTGCACTCACTCATCAAATGACCTATGGCATACATCTTTGTCAAAAAGCTTTTTTCCACACAAAAAAGGTGCTCCTCAGACTGCCCGCCTCCTCCCAGTTCTAGGTACCACGCATAGTAAAAAAAAAAAAAAAAAAAAAAATAGGAAAAGGAAGAAAAAAAAAAAAAAAAAAAAAATTAGGAAAGTGAGAAAAAATACTAAAACAGGAAAGAAAAAGAAATAAAAAGAGGAAAATGCCACCACTGTTGTTCTGGAGGCAGTGGGGGGGAGCGGGCGGGGGTGCTGGCCCGGGGAGGGGCGCGCATGGGTGTCACCGAGGGGGTGATGTCATCCACCAGCCTCCAGCCCGGGCACCTGCCAGCAGCAGCGTAGCAGCGGCTGCCAAAGCCTCCGGCAGCACGGGGAGGGGAAAAAAAATAAAAAGACATTAAAAAAAAAAAATCCGCAATGTTTCCCTTCGCTATGCGCGGTTGGTTTGTGACGATAGGTGACATGCCAGCTTGCAGAGAGCGGTTTCAACTTGATTACGTCCCATTAGAAAGATATTCAAGACACTCCCCCTCTCCCAGCACGAATAATATATTAAAAAAAAAAAAAAAGCAGCCTCGGTTTATGCAGCCTTACGTCACTAATAAAATGCTCCTATCGCCCCATCTGTGACCTATTCAGCACAGTTACTAATCCCACGCTGCGACCACTTTGCTGTTCCTGTGCATTTCAGAGTTGTAGACCAACCAGAGAGCAGAAAATGGAGCCCATATGCCAGCGCTATATAAAGCAGCCTCGCAAAGTTGCCGCGAATAATCTACCTGCCGTGGCGAGACGAAAAGTGAAAAGCAAAAAAACCAAACAAGGGGTGGTGGCGGAGGGAGAGAAAAGAGTACCATTTACTTCACGATGGATAATTAAAAAAATAAACTAGTTTACTGTCTTACTCAGGGGAGGGGGGGCTGCCAAGGGCTAGCAGGATTTCAAAAGGGCTAGCTCTATACAGACCCCGATCAAGTGAACTTCTCTTCAATGCTTTCTACCAAAACGGCTCGTACCTCCTCCTTAAGCGAATAAAATACCTTATTTCCCACGCAAGCCCGTCTGCGGGACTGAATGCCACGGCAAGATCCGAAAAAAAAAGCCCAAAAAACCGCCGTCTGGACCAGAGCATCGCATCCCTGCAAACCACGGGGAGGGGAATATAAAATCCGTCTGGTAGCTCCCATCCGCCTCCCTCAGCATCCAACCGCCAGCGGTGGTGCAGAATTTTGGGGGAGGCGGATAGGAGCCCACATCTCATCCCAGAGGAAATTTCATCCCAGCAGCGGAAAGCTTTCGGAGGGCTTCACAGGGTGACGCTGATGCCATGGGGTAACCCATCTCCCGCAGCGGCTCTGGGCTCACGCGTTAAATGTAAATACCAGCAGTTTGCTCCCCAAGCTCCCGACTTCTGCAAGAACGAGCATTTGTTCCACAGAAGATAATTACTTCTGTAGAAGGTAATACAGCACGACACTCCTGCTTTTTTTATTTTTTGCCCCCTATAGCGTGTTACAGTCCGATTTTTCCCCCCATACAGCGTTACACTCCGATTTTCCCCTACACAGAGCGCTACACTTTATACTTTTTTGGTATTTGTTTTTCTATATTAATTGCCCAGCCCCGAATGCGCACGGGGGCCGCCCGCCCCCACCCAAACCCCCCCCGGGGACGGCAGCACAAAGGGCTGGGCGCTCCCAGCCCGCTGCTCATCACTCCCCGCTTATCGCTTTTTCTTTCTCCCCCCGCCCCCGCTTTTTTCA
>VZSE01012872.1:451251-498403 GCA_013398275.1 Promerops cafer
CGGGGTGCGGGGCCGTGGGGGAGCGCGGGGGTGACTCGGGGCTATGGGAGCGCCGAGGGGACACTGAGGGGGCGAGGCGGTGGGGACGCCTGGGGGAGCCCGGTGGGTACAAGGCGGGGGGAGCAGAGGGGAGCCCCGAGGGGTCGGCACGGGGCGGTAGCAGCGCTGAAGGGGCCCCAGGCGGGACACGCGGTCGCGACACTGAGGGGCGTCCCGGAGGGAAAGGACACACTGGGCGATGTGTCCGCCCCAGGGCCGCGCCGCCGGAGGGTCTGGCCGGGCCCGGCCCCCGCTGTTACCTGGGGCTGAGCGCTGCAAGCCTTTCCTTTCTCTTTTTATTTTGTTTCCTTCGCACAGCCAGACTGCAGCTCGTAAGAAGTATGCGAGGCGTGGGGTTGTGGGTTTTGGTTTTTTTGGTCAGCGCTTGTAAGCCCGAGCGCGCCCCTGCAAACTGAGAACTTCCTTTAAGGGGAAGGTTTTTCTCACATAAGGGCTGCAGATACTGGGTTGTAAAGGTTTTAATAACAACATACAGAAGAACAGATTCTATAATCTTAAAATTTGTTTAAAAGACAAAGTCTTTGCTACAGTAATGTTTTCAGAGAAGAACTTTCAGAACCTTAGGAAACAAAAATATAAACCCTAAGAGTCAGTTAAACCTTAACAAGCAAAGCTGTATTTCTCTTCAAAAGCATTCTTACACGTGTTCACCCTGTGAAATATTTTGGTGGAAAGATTCTGGTCCATGCCTGGGCAGTACTGAAGCTATTAAGCTGGCCTGACAGGTTACCTAGGGATTCTCTTGCCTTGGAGAGCCTTTTGTTAATGTAAAGCTGATGTGGCTTTTTCTGCCTCCTTTCCTGTGGTTCGTGTTGCATAAAGTAAACACGGTGTGGCCAGAGCGCAGGTGAGCTTTGACCAGTGCTGCCTGCTCAGATGGTTTCTGGGCAATGGTCGGGGGCCATTCAATTTAAGGAAGCTTAATAGCCTTTTGAATAACCAGGGTGCTGTGTTGGCCCCTGGCAGAAGCCATGGTCAGAGCAGGTACAAAACAGGAAGTTCTTTATGAGTCCTACCCCTTATTCTCTCAAATTCACAGTCAGCTCAACAGTTCCTGAGAGTCCCAGTCATAACAATTATTGGGCAAATAAAAAGCAAAACGAGGAATGGATCCCATGTCTAGGAGGTTGGCCTGTCATGTGAAGGTGTTTGTAAATACCCATACAGCTTGTGTATTTACACAGAAAGCCAGGCAGAGCACAGGTAAATAATTACTGCTAAAATGGTATTACTTTCAGTAAATACAAACTAATATTTGCTGCTCATCACAATATGTACTGAGGAAGCCAGAAGAACCAGAACCAGTGTTTGTTCCTGAAGAGGATTTCATGCCAGCTGCCAGAAAAACATCTACTCATCTCTTTTCCTGTAATGGTCCTCTGCCTCCTCTTGGCATAAATGTTTTGTATAATATAACCCTTCACTATCTGTCTCTGCATCTTACCTCTATTTCCACAAGGGGGAAAAAAAAAAAAAGGTAGAATAATAAATAAGAAATGTTAAAATGGCTATAAACAGAAATATATGTCTCCACAAGCCATAAAGGGGATTAGACATGATTTGCTATTGTAATGTTGCCTCTGGTCCAATCATTTCCTTTGGAGAAAAGTGAACATAGAGTGAAAATACAGTCTAATGAACCAAGCAACATATTTCCTTATGCTAGTAGTTTAGATCAGAACCAGCTCCAGCTACTCCCGGTAAGTTACATATGTGATTCATTAGATTTCACCCAAGTCAAAAGTTAACATTGTAACACTTGTTTAAAAAGATAAAATATGCAATCCCATAGGATTGCAACTATAGAAGACAGCTGGAAACATTCCCTGGACAGATGCATAGCTCATATTCAGATTTATCAATAAAAAGAGAGTGAGTATTAACAACATTCATCCTTCTTAACCACTTGGAACAGGGAGCGCCAAGTGTTCTGCAGAAAAAAACTGGTTTCTACCTACCGAGGTTAAAGGATTAATGAATACTTGGCACATGAAAAATGAATAGTGATAGCAAGAAGAAGATTGCATGTAGACAGTGTGATAAGGTGCATAACAGAGAAACATCACATTACACACATTGCTGTTCCCTGAGAAAAAGACAAAGCTCATATCCATTGAATTTCAGATAAAATATTTTAAAACATCAATATTTATTTTGTCATACTTAGAAATATTTTATTCATTTATATAAAATATCTAAAGAAATCATCTAGAAGAGGGGTTGGCTGACTGACATTGGGTGATAAAATTTGTTCTCCGTGAGTTTCATTATGTGCTATGTTAGCTGTTTACATGGTCTATTGCCTGCTACTAAAAACTATTACCCATATACATGAATTTGCAGGGCAGTATCTAGAGCAAAAAAATATGTGGCTACATTTGCAAGAGGAATGTATTACATGATTATATATCAATAGATTGATACAGAAGTAGGGATATTACACATTAGTATTTGATATATAACACAGATTTATAGAGAAATGTAGTTCTCAATCACATGCTTTTATGGAAAACCTGTCCTACTAAATCACCATCTTGGCTCACTCCGTACACCTGACCCCTCTGTTTCCAGTCTCCTCTAGCTTAACAAAGCTGAGCGTACGTCGTCTGTTTGAAAATGTTCTGGCTTACATTTTAACACAAATACTTTGAAAGCATTTATTATTTCTCAAGATTTAGAAAGTTCTTTTTTCTTCTTTTTTTTTCCCTTGAAAGAAGAAACTTTAATTATATTTCCTCTGAATCAACAGGACTTCACAGCATTTTTTTCAGAGTCCTAAATTTTGAAACAGGAACCTTAACATTGTACTGCCGTATATTATTCTAAAATTAGAAAATCATACTTTGAAGCCAGGAGAACAAATCAGCTCACAGACCATTTTTGGTTGCTTGTTTTTCCTAAAGCTCAACAAGTGTGTTTATGTATGATTTTAGACTTTTTCTGTCGTTCTTCTCCAGTTCTGCCCTATTACCTACAGGGCAGTACAACTGAATCACTTTTATTGAGTCCCACTGCTTACAATATCAGATGGCTCTTTCCAGTCTTCCTGTAGCTGTTCTTCCCCTAATGGAGTTTACCAAAACTTACCAGAAACAAGGTACTACAAAATCTCCCCTTAATGTTCCTCAGCCTCTCATCTCTCCGGTTTTTGTTTTCCACTGATATAAAACAAAGAAGACAACGAAGAAAATTTTGTCATTTTCTTAGATCCTAATCCATGTGCAAATAAATAATACTCTTCAACGCAATTTAGCAATTTAGCAACTTCTACCTTTAGGCATGCATTAAGGTTATTTTTTTATTAATAACCAATCATTTTTCAAAATGGAGAATGACACCACCAGCAGAGAGCACACTGGAACCTCAGAACAAAAGAAAACAGAAAATCAATAGCATATTTTAACAATGTCTGCCTGAAATACATAAAAATACTTCTGAAATACATCAGTAATGTGCAGAATATTGAGACATTTTGTAATTTAAATTAGCATCAGTTTCAAAAAAAATGACTTAAGTTACTTATTGTTTATTCCATTTCAGATTGTATTCAATTTTCTAATTCAAATAAGCAACACCAAAAAAAATCAACCTTACTACCCAAACCAAAGCCTAAATGCATTTTTATTTGGGATGCATGGTTAGACAAAAGCTTTAACAAATTACATGATGCATTTTAGAAGACAGATTGTGTTCATTTGCTGAACTTAGAGAAACCTTTGGGTTGACAGATAATCAATTCAAATACCTACAGTTGAGGGATTGTATTACTAATTCCTTTCACAAGCCTTCTCTTTTGGATACAGGCAAATAAACGTGTTTTCTTTGCCAAGGAATTGACCACACCAGCAGATGCGGCCTTCCAGGTATGGTTGCTGTCTTGCAATCCAGCCTGTGATCATCTGCCAAGTGTTTCCTCCACTCTTTCTCCATACAAACTGGTGCTAAGCTCAACATGAATATGTGGACTTTGCCCCTTTATCTGACAGCTGTCATCAAGCATGAGAGTACAGACTCTTTTGGGCCAGGACATCAACTTCTGTTTCTTTGAATCTACTTAGGAAGTGTTTCAACATGCATGGCACTCTGCCATCAAATGCTAAGTTTTGTAGTCAACTTCTAGGTGGCCATTAACCAAAACAGTCAGTCTAAAATGTGGAAGTACAACTATCAAGTATCAGGGTTGTATTTCATGGGCTCAAACATCAGCAGTAGTATTCCTTGGGTATGAACGTTGGAGCTTTTGGACACCGTGTCTGTATTCTTTTCTGTATGTCATATAAACTAATTGTTTGTTCTTAAACAGGCCATCAGGAAATCTTTCCTTCAGCCCACTGTCACTAAACCCCCCTTAAAAATACACAACCTACCTCATTGCATCAATGGCAGTGTTAGCCTACACGCAGCCTCTATGATACAATAAAGTATATAACAGAGTTACAGTTACACTACATAAGAGAGGAAAATGATAATCTGATATAATTAATAGGTGTGTGTTTTTCTCCAGGGACAGAGATCAAAATACTCAATTTGCCAGATTTAGACTATCAATGTTGCCAAGATACATACTCTAGGAAAGTGGGGCCACAAAGTATTAATGTTTCACTCCCTTGATCCAAAAGCTCTGTGCCCTTTTTACAACCTTGGACTGAGATCATGCTTTTTTTTTGCTTTTTTTTTTTTAAACTTGCCTTCTTTTAGAAAGAGTCCTTAAAGGCTTATGATATTATTCAAGATCCAGAAGAACAGGAGGTTGAGTTCCTTATTTAGTATAATCTGAGACTGGTAAAATTTAATAGGGAGTAGGAAATCATCAAAGGACGTATTCTGGGATAGTTTTGATATGTGCATGTCTTTAATGTTCGGTTAACATTTTTGCAAAAAAAACAAAAAAAAATGGATATGAGTACTTTCTGTCTCTGAACACCATGTCAATGCAATGCCCATGAATGGAATGAATTGCTCTGGATTTTTGTTTCAAAACTCTGTAGTTTGTAGCTGAATTTATGAACCTAAATATCACCCTAATAAAATTTCTTATGTTATTTTAAGGTTTGTGTTCAATTCCATGATCTCAGCGCCTTGCATTAAACACTCCATTTTTTGGTTCTTTTGGAGAGAAAAAAAAAAAAAGGGGGTCATCCCTTAAACTGCTTTATAAAGAGAGACACACAGTAGTCTCACATGAACATTAGAGCTACTACATTTCTTATGGTAAGATAGAGACATAGTATAGGACAATCTTTCCCAATTTTCCCTGTAACTCCCACTGTCTTATGCTCGCTATGGCTCCTGGTAATTTTGCATTCTACTGTGTCTTTGTAAAACTGATGATGTCTAATTTGTTCCCTGGGCAGGGGGTCCATAGGCTCCAAAAGAAGTTCTGCATGTTAAAGACCTGGAGGAGAAGATTCAAACACAGAAGAAATGTTTCAGAAACAACTGGGGGTAGTGCACAGGAATAAGGAGTGTTCTGCAGTCAGGTTAGCAAAGGAACATGTTCAGATGGGCATGGATTTTGCATCTAGTAGGCAGCCAAAAACATCTGGGATATCTTCTTTGCAGGTATTATCATCACAATCTTTCATGCTTTTCCTGACGAATTTTAGGTATAGCAAATATTTTCAAGAAATTATGGTTTTTATCCTAGTTGTTTTTAATTTAGTGAAGTTCTTTGTTCTCCATGGAGGTGTAAAATAAATTGCAACAGAAAAAATCTCCCAATACATAAGCACTTAGATGTTTTCTTTTTATTCATACAGCATTCCTCCTCCCCATCTAACAGATGCTTTCTGGTGTTACTAAAGCATTCATGTTGATAACTTTTGATTTCAAGGCCATGCAACTTGGCTTTTAAAGTACCAGAAACTGTTAGATTCAGGAAGCATTTAAACAGCATCAAGAATGGAAGAGATTAAGAATCAGATTAGGAATGAGACGGAGCTCTAGGGAAAGGGACCTACAGCTCCTGGTCAATGGCAAGTTGAACATGAGTCAGCAGCGCCCTGGCAGCCAGGAGGGCCAACCCTGTCCTGGGGGGCATCAGGCACAGCATCGCCAGCCGGGCAAGGGAGGGGATTGTCCTGCTCTGCTCTGCACTGGGATGGCCTCACCTCGAGTCCTGGGGGCAGTTTTGGGTACCACAAAACATTAAGCTATTAAAGAGCATCCAGAGGAGGGAAACTAGGATAGGTCTGGAGGGGGAGCCGTACGAGGAGTGGCTGAGGCCACTTAGTCTGTTCAGCCTGGAGAAGAGGAGGCTGGGGGAGACCTCATTGCAATCTGCAACTTCCTTGTGAGGGGAAGCAGAGGGACAGGTACCACTCTTGTGACCAGTGACAAGGCTCAAGGAAATGACATTAGCTGAGTCAAGGGAGGTTTAGGTTGAGTATCAGGAAAAAGGTTTGTCTCTCAGATGGCAGTTGAGCACTGGAACAGGCTCCCCAGGGAAGTGAGGACAGCACCAGCCTGTCTGAGTTCAAGAAGTATTTGAACAACACTCAGGCACATAGTGTGACTCGGGGTTTCCTGTGCAGGGCCAGGAGTTGGACTTGATGATTCTGATGGGTTTCTTTCAACTTAGCATATTCTAAGTTTCTGTGACTGAAAATGAAAAATGGTTCTTTTCAACTCTTCTGTTATTTAATTAGGTTGGCTCAAAATGCCTGGTTTTGCACCTGAGCATCATGGCCATATCCATGATCATGGTGACTTCTGGATAGTATGCTTTCTTGATACAGAATGTTGATGACTCGCAAGCATTAAGAGGCTTTATCTGGACTCAGTTGTACACATCACATTACAGATGAGTAAATTGAGTAAATTTTTTTTTCTTTTAATGAGTTATAGGGTTTTTTAAAATGCTGAATTTCACAGATTATTAACCACAGTTGTACCACTGGGTATCAATATAACAGTTGAAAAAAATCTAAGCATTGTATTATAGCAATTGCTTACTTAACGTCTGGGCTTGTTTGTGTGATTTTTGTTTTTTGAACTAAGAGAATGAATTTGTTTGAGTGACTGCAAAGCTCAGTAAGTACCAGTTATCAATTCTCTTTCTAATGACAACTGATGACATGATTTTTACAAATGGTTGAGCATTTGGCAAATGCTAACCATAGAAATTGAATGAGCTGAAAGAAACTCCAGTCTGCCCTATTGTCACTACTGAGCTGACAGATGGGAAAAAGAGGAGGAGGTTGTGATGCTCTCTCAGAAGCCCAGGGGCGCACCACAAAACAACTGCTGAAGTGCCTTGACAGACCGTAAGTGAGAGAGGAGCAGATTTATGAAGAGCAGACATCACCTATGTTTTGCTTTGCTACAAAAGTTATCTACCACAGCCTCCCCAAATGGGTTGGCCAAATTCTCTGCGGAGCACTTAGCACCAGAACTCATTTGAACCTCAGCAGTGGAGGTAAAATTGAATTTCCCTGACAGAAGGAGGAGCTGGTAGTGAGCCTGGCTCCTGCAGAAGCTACTGGAATAGTGAGAGGGCAGGAGTATCCTTACAGCTGCCCCAGGCAGGTGGCCCGAATGCCAGCATCTGCTGCTGCCCTGGACACTGTCACCTGCCTGGCCCCTATCAGCATGGCCAGGGCACTTTGCTATCCTGGCCATCTGCTGCTTTGAACATCTGCTTGCTCTGCTGGTGCCTATGCACCAGGGAAAACCACCTAGTATGCAGAAAAGCCTGTAAACTCCAGAATAAGAATTTGGAAATGGGCAGTGGAAGTCTGTTGGGATCAGATTGCTCAGCTTTGCCTTTCCTTACCTTTTTTTTTTAATCTCCACAATTAGTCTAATGCATCTCCTTTGGTTTTGTAAAAAATGACTCGAGAAGTTAAAAGTACCAAACTTCAGTAGCTTTACCCATATGTGCTGCGTGCCTCAGGCTAGACAGCACATATTGGTAGCCAGACTGAGAAGAACATTTACCACATTACCTCTTCAAAACTCACTTTATTTTTCTTGTTGAGCTGGCCCCCATCCAATGTGACACTCCAGCGTGAGCAGTGTAGTGACAGCAACAGCCTCCATGGAAACACACCAGAGCATGAGGCCAGCCGTGGGGTAGACAGAAAAGGCAGCTCTGTCCTTTTCCTTAGTCTGTGTGGTTTTGCTCTGAAGAAGCTTTCTTTTCATTTCTAAAGCATTATTATGAGTACCTCTCCTATGCCGTGGTGTCTTTGCTATGTCTCTTGTAGCGGTGCAAAGTTACGCTGAACCTGGAAAACCTGGGGCTGACTGCAAGGCATCACCATTCCTCAGCCTCAGAAACCTCCATTCCTCTTTTACATGCTGGAGCCAGGAGGGAACCTAGCTTTCCAACTGAGACACAAATAAATGCTGGCTGCCGTGGGTGAGGTTTGAATGTGCACTATGGAGTGACTGGCTCTTGTGGACAGTGCCCTGCTGGCAGCCTTGGTGCTGCTGTGCCAAAGGTTCTGCTAACTGAATGCCTGTTTTTGGCAAGATGGAGAGAGCAAAGGGAAACAGCATCTCAGAAATTTCCTTGATGTCTCAGAATCTGACATACTCCTCGTCTCACCCAGGAACAAGTGTATTGGGAAAAGTGTGGGTAGAGGGGAGGTGTTAAGCAGGTTGCTCTCCCAGTAGAGTACTGGGGAGACTTTGATGATCAGGATGCCCCGAGGACAGAACACGTCATCATCAGGGCTATCACCTCGCCTTCCTCTCCATCATACTGAAAACTCACTCCCCAGGTAATAGCAGCATGAAAAGTTGTCTAATGCCATTATGATATAATTCATTATATAATTTCCCCTTAATATCTCTCTGAATTTTTCCCTTTTATACCCTAGACTACCCTGAAGTAAATCTCTCAGTCTGACTGTCCACTGTTTGATGCAGAGAGTGAACCAGGTAGCTTTTTGGCATTGTTCCAAGTCTCTGAGCATTTCACGGACAACAGCATAAATCCAGCAAAATTTGTGCACCTACAGGGTAGCTGCTACTGTGCTAAACTTCCAGACACTTGGCTTTACATCCCTGGACAACATGACAATACTGAGTTTCACTGCACATCACTTATAGGCTCCCAGCTCTGAATTCATACTGTGCAGTGGGAAATACCTATTCTGGATTGTCAGGTGCCACAGCCAGAGTACTGAGCAGAGAGGGTCTTAAACTAATCAAGAAGAATGACTGAAAGCAGTTGTATAGTAAAATCTCCTATCTCAGCACATAAGGAGCCTACACATGGATTGCAATGCAGTAGTTTTTGGTGGTTGGGAGTCACAGTGTGGTTCTATTTCGAGCTGAGCACCTCAGCCATCTTTCCAAGGAGCTGAATTAGCTTTTTTTTAATTTAAATGATACATCAGTACCCTGACCGTATATGACATGTAATACAATATTTAACAAGCACATTTTAGTGTCTAATGCTTTAATACGTGTGATAATAATAATAATAAATAATAATAAAAACAGATTTGGCAGACGTCTTTGTCATATCAAACACTTCAGTGGACATCAAGAGTCACATTTGGTTTCCACATGGACTTCAGCACTTCTGACATTGATTTGTTTGCTCCTCGTGTCTTTGCTATCCCATGTGCTTTGGGTAGTTATGTATAACACCAGGTCACCTAGGCTAAGTCTGGTATGAAATCTTCCAGATATAACATCAGATCTTAATAAATCTGTTTCCTTAGTTAAATTTCCTCGCAAGACTCTGTTCCCTGATGTCTCGGACACACAAGAAAACTAATCACACATCATGAAAGAACCACTCATCTGGCTTCCTAAGTGACACTTCTCATCTACTGAAATTACTTCTCCAAAATCACCACAGGTTCTAGAACTCCAGTTAACACCCTTAGTATCAGCTTCCAGTGTATGAGCCTAGGTCCTGAGATTATATAATTTGAACATCTATGTTGAGTTAGTGGTCCTCAGCATGTTTATCAAGTTGTTGACATGGCCCATGAATGTGTGAACTTCCCAGGATCTTTCACATCACTTTTCACATTTTCTTTTCCTGATATATCCATCTTTCTTGCCTATCTCTCATTCCAAGAGAGCCTGATAATTCCAGCATCTTTACGGTGTAATACATTAAAAAGAAACTTGTTGGCTAACTTTAAAGTACTTTATATCACTTTATATCACTTACACCACCATAGCAATACAGCAAAGAACGCCATCTAATTTACATAAAGTCACACAGAGGTTAATTAGTATACGGAGGTTAATTTCAAAAAGAGTGCACTACGAAAAAAGCTGCAAAAAGCAATTCTTTCCTTAATTGGTTTTGTATGCACATCTCCTTCTATGTTTTACAAATGTACTCAGGAATTTCTGTCTTCATTTTCTGGGAAGATTGCATGTCAGGTAGAAAGGAAGTCTGACACTGTGTCTGTCTGAGTGGTTACTTGCTGACCTTTTGTTGAGGGATATACTATTTGGAAATATAGCCATCACATGCTATCACAATTGCATGGTGAGCCCTGTAAATGCTACGCTTGCATGCATCCTCTGCAGTGAAACAAAAATAATTCCCAGTTGTCTTTCTGCTTGCATAATTTGATACAAATATCACATTAGAAATAATAGATGTTGATACAAACCTCACATTAGAAATAATATGTTCCCAGCTCTGTCCACAAGGAATGGAGGGAAAGTGTTAATTTGGTGAGCCCACATGCTGGAGGAAAAGCAGGGCATTTCAGTAGGGAGGGACAAAGGTGATTCCTTTTCTGTTTGAGAAGAAATATTCTGGGGACTATCAGAAACTGCTCCCAGGGGACAAAGGAAGAAGGCAATCTCTGAGCCTTGCTGGATTCATCTCTAAATTTCAACATTCAGTTCTGTGTATAGGCTCCACATCCATCTCTAGATCCTATGACTTCAGTGGAAGTGGTTATGTTTTTCAGTAAGTGCTTTGATGGACACAGTACAGTTTATTTTGAAGAAACTTCTCTCAGCAATAATAACATACATTTCTACTATCACGACCCCAAAACCATGATGGGTTATACTACAGTGTTTTAATGAGTCATTAGCATTATCATTTATTGCAACTAGACATCTGCTTGAGCTCGGATCTTGATAACCTAGAACTACTTAACAGTATTAAGTTTGGCTTTTGAAGTACGTGTTAGAATCCTTGTGTTCACAGAGGCTTTGGAGCTATTCTAATCCCAAAATGTTTCTTTCTCGGAGAAATCCCTGCAGCAGGGTTGAACAGCAATAGCAGACTATGAAGACTTCAGTGTTATTTCTGTCTCTCCACCAAGCTGGTTAGACACCTAACAAAGAAATTCCAGTGGTGGAACCAAGGATCTACTGAAGCTCCTGGTAGAAATGGAGCACCTCCTGCCCTTGGATGCAGTGTCAAAACCATGGGCACACCACGCTGCCTTCCTGACCACTCCTCCCCTCTCGCTGCAGCAGCAAGGTGGTGGCTTCACCAGTGCTCCTTTGAAGGATGAAGTGGATTTGCAATTGTGTAAATGTTATTTCTGGTGAACATTTGTACAGAGGCTGCATAGAAACCAGACCCGATGCAAGCCTTTCCATGATGAGTGGATATATAGTGGTACAGCTTCTCCTAGGTCACATAAAACTGGGTGCTACATTTGGCAGTGGTAACAAGGCAGTCAGCACCCTTCCATTTTCCTTGGCCATGAATAAATCCATGCTTGACAAGAAACATCTCTGTGTTCATTCGAAAGATGAAATATAATAGGAATACCAACAATTAACATTGAACTTAATTATTCTATCTACGCATCCACTATTCCTTATTATTCTTGGTGCTTAGGAAAATGTTCTTTCTCTTCCTTTAAACAACTCTTGTCCATTGTTGCTGTTTACAATCTCCTTATTGTTGCTGAGGGTTGTCCTATTCCCTCCCTGTCATCATTTAGCAAAGCTAAATGCATTTCATTATTTTAATCTTTCTTCAAAAGTCAATCCCTTAATTAGAATCTATGGTTGTGTAGCTCCACTGATGTCTGCAGGCTAAACACCACTAAGGCTGTTTTCTTACTAATTGTGCTCACAGGCAGGACATTTGTTACTGTTGTTGATGGCATTAATTTGTTTGGGGGTTTTGTTTTTGTTTCTTGTGGGGTTTTTTTAAAGACTGTTTATCTAGGTGAGAAGCAAAAGGCAAAATTTGTTAAGTCAGATTTTCAAAGGATCAAAGCCTACAAGGCATAGAAAATTATGATTTTCTTGGTTGGGATTTTAAACTGAAACATGCAAAGACAAACCTAAAAGTCTGGGGTTTGTAGACTGAGAACATCAAAATCTCTCAGAAAATGTGGAGATTTTAAGAATATGCTTTTAAAAGAAGGCTGTCAAATGCTGATCTGCTCTCTTCTATCAATTCCTAATGAGCATCAAAAATGTGGAAACAATCCTTCATTCCTAATCTATCAAACACAGTTTGCTAAAGAGGCATTTGGAAATCCAGTGGGAAGAACAGTAATGCAAAAAAAAAAAAAATTTGGTTACCTTGTCCTTTCTCACTTTTGTCTCCACCTTTGCTCACTAATCACCCTACATGCAAGTTTTTAGGAAGGATTTTGTTCTTCCAGCATGCAACTGAAGAAGAATCAAAGAACCTTTACAAAGGCAATGACTTTTTGAAATATGTTTTGATGAGCTTCTCAGTTTGTAATTTTTTTTCCTACATACTTAGGGATGTTAATTTTTTACATATGCCATTGCTCTCCACAGCACCACACATACTAGTTTAGACAATAAATGAAATAACTGCTACCTGAGCAATATATCTTTCACCCTGCACATAAATTTACTGTAGTTTGAATGTTTCTTGTGCTGGGATATGTGCCATTTGATTCAGTTCTATTTAAATAATTTTTTTCATTTCACGTAAGTTAAAATTGCATTGTTTGGACATACAAAGTAGTGGTATTCCATCAAGGTGTGTTAAGAGTGAGTTTCTGTCTATCTCCTCTGGCCACAGAGATTGTTAGGTTCAGCTGTGTAGTGTGGCTTCCTCCACAGTGCTCAGGATGAATCCTGCTCTCTCTGTCCACTACATTATGCAGTCAAATCTCCTGTGTCCCACACTGTAATCTGCTACCTACTTCCAGTCTAAAAAGTAGCCCTTAAAAGGCATTTCTCCTTTACTTGGGGGATGAATCTTAGCAGTGGGGATTTCCAAGGCCTTGCCATGGCCACAACTGATTTTTTCACATCAGTCCTAGACTTGATGTGGCCTTACCCCTGGTGACAAGTTCCAAAGTAGCACCAAATCACACTTAATGATTTAGCTGTGTGACTAGTAGCATGCTGATGTTTGAACCTCTGCCCTGGTTGTTCACACAAATAGGACTTGAGAAAAGCTACCTGTTGAGCCGTACTATCACCATGCCTTTGGGGATGCCCCTGTTTTTGTATATTGGCTTCTCAGCATTCAGTAGCACCTGCAGCATCTATACCTCCCCTGAGGTGTACAGCTGCTGAGGCAGACAGGCTTTCTCTTCCCTGTTCTCCTTCTGCCACGCAGCCTTTCCTGCACCACCACTTAACTTGAGCAGCAGAGTTTACTCGCTCTACAAATTCCTCCAACACTGTGATTTAAGCATTCTTGAGGGTTTTAAGAGCTGCAGCAAAAAAAACCTGATAGTTCAAAAACCTTCCTGTTTCCAAGGTGAGGTGGCAAACACTGAAGACCCTGCAAGCTGAACTCAGAGCCCAGTAGGTTAAGGCCCCTCTGGGAATTTCAAAACAGGTTGGGCATTTTGTCTGGTCAGTCTGGAGTATGAGAGATCTGAAGTGAAAGACATGGGGCATTTCCTGACACTGGGCTGCATCTGAACTGGTTCAAAACTTTTCTTTGAAGGATTTGACTGCTGACCAGGATGTTTCTGGGGAGTAAACATCTAGTAAGTTAGACACTGCTAAAGAGTTGGCAGGCTGGACCCCTGGGATTTAGGCATGTGGATTTTGTCCAAGTCCCAGTATAATTTTGAAAGGTGTATGTGTTGCTATTAATGCTTGCTCCTCCAAAAAATAATCTGGCCAAAAATTTCATGTGCTAACACCTATAGACCTATAGCCATATTTCTACTGACTTTGATTTTCAATGAAACCCATGTTTACACAACTAAATGATGTGTCTGCATCAAAAGGCCCTTGGCATCCAGCTTGCCACTGTGCATTGTACACTACAGCTCTGTCCCAGGCCGAGGGCGAAACTCTCTGACATTCAGCCATCCTGGTACTGTAAATGGAGAGATTCATTCCTCCTGTGTAAATAGGAGACAAACTAGCTTTCAGGTAGCACAGAAAAACAGCAGTGAATGCTTTACCGCTTAAAAGAGTAAAAAGCATCTGTAGAAGGAAGACTCATCCTTTAAAAGCATAAAAAATACTTAAATTTGGCAGAGAACAAAATATTTTGAAATTTTGCAACACAAAACAGTCACTGACACTCCTACTGAAACATGACACTGGTTCCAGGATGTTCAGGCACTCCTGCTGGGATAGATAATCTGCATTTAAATTACAAGATTCAGCCATATGTCTGGCTGGGAAATGAAAAGTGTGCAATGATAGATACTACCTTGTGCTTCTGCTCTTGGAGTCTTTTTCATCCTGTTCAGTCACTCTCATGCACTGAGGTCTGTTTCAGGATAAACCCTCTTTCTATTAGATAATATCCAAATGTCTCCAGGGCCTGTTTCAGAATCCAGCAGCCACTTTTTTTTTCTTGAGAAACTATCTATCAAATCTTTGGTGGGAGCAAGCTTTTGACTAATACTCCCCTCTGGTTATTTAACTTGTAATAACGTATCAATTTAACCCATGCAACTTTTATTTGAGATTTAGGCTATGACATATGGTTGGGGATTCATACTGATCAATTTAGGAAAAGACAGATCTTTTTCACTGACAAAAAGGGTACACCCCACTTCCCCACTCGTGTGTGTGTGTATATGTGTGTGCACATGAGTTTTAGAATAAGAGATCAGTATTTCTCTATCATTCAAGAGATTTTTTTTTTCTCAGCTCATGTTGACTATCTTTTGCTATTATCTTTCAGGGAGAAAAATGTATTTTTGTTGGACCTTCAAGTCAAAGCAGCATCTTCTTTGTAGTGGCTGAATATATTCTGTAATATCTTGGGTTTTACTTTGTTTTGAGTCTGAGAAGTTGCTGTTATAATATTTCCAGTAATTTGGTTGCACATTCTGAACTAAAACAGAATTAATTAGTGAGGAAAAAAATCTCAGCTCTAGTATTATGAAGAAGAAAAATTAAAACAGCTTATGTAAAAAAGATGTTTGAAATACAGAGACTTTTCCCACATTTTCAGTGTCTTACTGTTTTTGGACTTTTTTTTAACTTGCCATTGCAAATGGCTTGGGTTCAAGAAACACAGAACAATGCAGGCTTAGTGATTTGGTCATGGTACTAGTGAGTGGTTGGGGTGGTGGGTCTTTCTGCCCATGGTTTGTCCCTGTCACCCTCCCTGATGGTTTTGGTTTCACCTCAGGTTTTCCCCTCCCTAGTCCTGCTGTCAGTCACCCCCCGGACATACCTGTCACTTTATTTACATAATGTCTATCTCCCCTGATTCCTACCTGCAGTTCTGGAGAATTCCCTATGCCTCAAGGTTCCGTTGGCCTTCATGACCCTTTCCACTCCCCATGCCCTTCCTCTATAGGGTGCTAGATCGTGGGTCCCTCTTCACTCCCCTCCCCACCGTATCCCGATTGGTAAAGAACTGTAACTCCCCCCAGGTTTAAAAGTAGGAGCGGGCTTTTGTCTCTCTCTCTTCTTGTTCATCCCTGCTTGGGACAATAAAGCTGGGAAACTGAACGAGAGGGAGCCTTCTCTAAGTTCTTGCCTCGAAACCTCTACACCATAACATCTGCAGCTACAGAGGAACAGCTCTGAGCTGCACCAATTCCCAAGACCGCTGGCAGGCTCGGGAAAGGCATTTGGCACCAGCCGGTCATCAGAGCTGGCTGGGATTTTATACCAGCACAGTGTCAAGTGGTAAAGGCACAATCTGGGTTTAGATACCTGGTTGCTATACTCTCCAAATCAGAAATACTCCCATCATTTATAGTAATCATTGCAAACCATGCAGGTAGCCAGGGAGGAGACTGCACAGCATCAACCAATTGCCATGCTTGTAAATGCCACTTGGAGTTTGATGGGGACATTTTTAAGGTACACGTGCAAGGAGCTGAGCTGAAAACTGGTGCTCTTCTGAGGGAGAATCTGCTCTTCTGGAAAAGACCATTTTGCAGGTGAGCAACACAGCAGTCAAAAGAAGCCTTACTGTGGTCTACTTTCCGTCCATCCCACCTTGCTCTGGTTTGCCCTCCCTGCTTTTGAGACCCTGCAGTAGGACTGAGCTCCTGGCTGACCCCTGGCCAAATCAGTGTGGCATGAGGAGTGTCACTGTCACTGGGAAGGACAAGGAAATGCCATATGGTCCCAGGCTGCTTCCTGGATTCTGCTGTCTCCAGTCAGCAACACAGAGCTTTGAACTCAGCTCTCACCTGCAGATGCCAGTGCTTTTATCACCACTTTGAAAAAAAAAGTGGAAGGACCATTAGTTTAGACCAAATGCGAACTGATAAAAATGAATGTCCTTGTGAATTGCTTAGAATTGTCACTGGTTTCTAGTAAGAGCAAAGAAATACAAGAATTAGCATAATTACTCTGAAGGTACTTATTTTCATATACTCTTTGTTGTTGTTTTATTTCAGGACAGGTTTAATTAGAAGTAAGCACTGGCAGTAATCACATGGCATATGCTTCCTTCTGGAGCTTTGAAAGATCTTGCCGTGTGAGCATGATAAATCACCTAAATGAGCATGCATGAAAACTTGTAAAATGTAATTTGGTACAGAATTTTTCCATACATGGTTCATATCCTAGGCAAGTGTTTTATAAGAGAGACCTGAGAGTTTTATGGAGCATGGTTTGGTATATAGCATAAATAAACTGAACTTTGCATATAGGCCATACACAAAATACTATAGATATCTGCTCAAAGGAAGACAGCATGACAAACCTCTAGGAGCTGCAAAGTCTGACTGGTACATATTATGCATCACAAAAACAATTGCCTAATGTACATGCTGATGCCAAAAGAATCCTTTGGGTCTTTCTGAGAAGAAATCCTCATTTTACTAAGGAAATACCAACAAAACATTGTTTTTAAATAGCTTTAAGGATCTGATATAAATCAACAATAGCCAGGAAATTTAAGAAAGCCAAAGACTGACACTCCCTCTTCAGCATATTACACCCTTTTTTTCCAAAAAAAGCTAGAAACCTTGGGTATCCCATCTCATTTTCAGTTCTTGCCATGTCAGACCCTATGGAAAAAGTACCAGCAACAACAGAAAGTTCCACCTCCGACCTTGCACAGCAGGGGTGAAATCACGAGAAGTCACATGTGCTTTACATGAAGAATCAGTAACTTTTTCCCCTGAGACATGACCATTCAGCAGCTGAGACTGAGTCCCTGTCCTACCCAGCTGCTCTCACCCCGAGCTGCCGCTGATGCGGACGCTGTGGCCTGAGGAAGGAGACACGCTGTACACATGCCAGAGGAGCTGCTCCCCAGAGCCTGTGTGGAGGACATTTTCCATTCTGGCTTTGTGCAGGGGCTGAGGCGATCCTGGGGCGGTGACACTGCCAGTATCGCTGCTGCCAAGCCTGTTGGCTCCCAGCAGCCTCCAGAACTGCAGCGCAGCCCCCTCTGCACAGTCACAGCTACCTGAAAGGAGGTTGTAGCCAGGAAGGGGGCAGCCTCTTCTCCCACATAACAAGCAATGGGACAAGAGGAAATGGCCTCAGGTTGCCCGAGGGGAGGTTGAGATTGGATATTATGGAAAATTTCGTCATCAAAAGGCTGTCCAGGGAAGTGGCTATCTCCATCCCTGCAACCATTTAAAAGATGTGTAGATGTGGTGCTTAGGGACATGGTGGATTGGACATGGTGGACTTGGCAGTGGTTGGATTCAGTGATCTTATGGTATTTTCCAACTGAAGTGATCCAATGATTCTTTGAAAATATTTGATCCCAGTGCAGGGTTAGATGATAAAGGAGGATTAGTAAAGGCTTTTTTAGACAGGTAGTGCTTTTCTTCCAGTCTCTTCTGTTGCAGTGATATCTCCAAGTTATGAAGCGCCAGTGTCTATTTTGAACCCATGGAAAAGGAAGGAGGCATCTTCTCCAAAGACTTCTGGGCATCTCTAGCCCCAGCAGCCTTATCCTAAAGCAGCAGCTTCCCTGGTCCTATACCTTTTGTCCCAGGGCCCTCCCCTTGTCATGCCTGGGCCTAGGGGATTCCTCCCAGACAGAGGCACAGCTGTCACCACCTCTGCACCAGCAAGAATGTCCCAGGACACAGGGTGGTAAGCCAGGACTAATGTCAAAACAGGCCTGAATGAAAGTCCTGTCACCTTTTGCTGCTTTGTAATCCTAGTTACAACCTTGATTCATAGTGAAGCAATTTGGTGAAGTGAAGAGAAAAAAGACTTCCCTGTAAAAAGATTCCTTTTTATTGTCAACTTTCACACAGTCAGAGGATGAAATTCCCTAGGCAATTAGAGCTTCTAACATTACAGGCACGAGGTTTGTTTTGAGAAAACAAATACATGTCAGCATTTTAAGTTATTTTTTCAACCCTTAGACATGTTGGCAAGGCATCTATTCTGTGGGTTTTTTACTTGAAGGCATATAGACAGGAAAGCACAGTACCAGGTGGGAGTGCAATATGCCACTTGTCTGTTAATGATAAAGAGCAAAAATGCAAAGGAGCCATAAACCAGACAAAGCAAAGGAGGAGAGAGGCATCCACAGAAGTGGGTGTGTGGCAGTTACCCAAGGACTTGAGATTTCCCTAGTACTAATATCTAAAATCATTAGCGTAAACGCAGCATTGGTTAGGGATGTCTGCATAGCTGTTGTTGTGGGCTTCTGGTTTGGTATTTGCTTGTTTGGTTGGGTTTTTTGTACCAAGTCTCACTTTCCATAGTGGCAGTGGTATAAAAATAAACTTAAACTAAAATCGGTTTACAATAAATTTGATAAACACGGTGTGATAATGACCACTCATGCAACTTGCACCCTCTGTCTATTCAACGTTAGCCTTGAATTTTTGTAATACAACCTTACAAAGATTACAGCATTTAAAATGAAATGTGATTATTCTATGCTTTTATCTCAAAGTTCTGCCTTCATTTGTGCTAAGTAACCCCTCTGACTCAAACTTGTTTATTACTGTAAGGTGGGCTGTAATTGTGGCAAACATAATCTAAACAAAAAATATCTAAATCTATCTATTTGTTCATATCTAAACAAAAAAATTCTGTGTTCCTGAACAATAAGTGCTGTGAAAGGTCCAGCACATAAAATATTTTTTTCAGTCAGCTTGGTGAACCTGTGTTGAACAGGTAAAACGCGAAACCAAGAAAGTAGTGATCAAAAAGGAGAGGAAAATTTAACAAATAGTGCTAGAGCCAGGAGCTATCAGTGTCATACTTTTTTCCCTGAAGTGAATCCATGATGCACAGAGTCAATAGCAGAGGTATTTCCCAAACTCCAGCTCCTGACCTTGCAGCTGGACCTTGCCCCTGCACAGCCTCCCAGTGCCCGCAGCAGACTTGCAGCCAAGCCGAGACGGTTGCGCATACAGATGTGATAACTTGACCAGTGACCTACATAAGATGCATTTCCTAACCCAGAGGGCAGACAGTTTTAAGGGCACATTGCTGTCTCCCCTCCGCAGGAGAAACTTGCCCCAACAGGACATCTCTGCGTGGGACAGCTGTGCTTTCAGACCATGGCAGGGGCTGTCATTCAGAGGCAGAGATTGTGCATGGCTCTGTGAACGTAGCAAAGAACTGGAGGGAAAATATGAAAAGAAGATGAATCTGTTCAGCACTAAACATGTTTATTTTAACTTTCTGCAGCTTCTGAAAAATCACTGAGCAAAACTCCAGGGTATAAATCAAAGTGTGAGAGAGAAAGAAAAACGGCAAGCGAAAGAAAGTCATTACTTTGATTGGCAATGAAGGATTACTCGGGATCCGTAACTGTGTTTACCTAGCTCAGCTTAAAGTTCACCATTCTAAACTCCTCTAAAGAATCTCATCTTAAAACCAAAAACTAAACTAAAAAAAGCCAGTGTTCATGGAAAATGACTTGTGTAATGACAAGTGGAAGTTTGGAGTTTGCCACCTATGCTTACACAATGATATTTTCTTTACTGTTAAATGCATACTTTATGTAATTTCAAGCTTTGTCTACTAAGAATTTAACTTACAGAATAAAGCCTAAAATTATGAACATAAAAATAGCTGATATTATTTTTATCCTTTCAATTTCATGTTCTTTAGCTATACCTTAGCACAGCCCAATTTACAGTCTAAGGCCAGAAAGTTAGTAGTACTAGGCACATAGTTACACTAAGTACTGTTCTCACTTGTTCACTATAAGCTCCCTATTTCCTTCTTAAAAGTTGTTTTCAAAAGGATCTGCTTGCATAATTGTGCAGCAACAAGGCCTGGTAGCCTCAATCCCCAAGAATGTTTTCAATGACCTCTTCCTGCCCAGTTTTTCCATGAGGGAGAGAGAACTGTTGGGAAAGGGGGAGCCAACAGTGTTACCAGAGGGTAAATGAGTAGACAGATGCAGAATAGAGATTAGTGTTTTAGGAAAGAAAAAAAAAATATCCCCCTCTCTGGTGTTGCAATTGCTTTTAAAACACACCCTCTCCTTCTAACATTTCACGTCCTTTTTGTAGGCACTTCCAGCAACAAAGTAGACCATAATTTTATAAATGAGAATATTAAAGCAGAGGAATGGGTACACAGCGTGGCTGCCAGTATCAAACCCAGACATTGGGTCAGTCCTGGCGATGAAGAGGCTGGGCAGCTTTGCAGGGGCAGTGTGAGTCAACATGGCCATTTGTGGACAGATAAGCAAGTGCAAACAAAACCAGAGCATCAAAAGTGAAATGTCTGCTTCAGAGGGAAGCCGAGCTCACTAACACACACATACCAGTACCACGTGCCTAGCAAATCAAGATTTGTTTATTTACAGTATCAGTTTTGCTTATGGAGAGCTCTTAAAAATCTGAGGGTAAAATAACCTTGAGAAGTTCACATTATTAAGAATTAATTATTACCCTCTGACAGACCCCATTTATCACCATGAAAACCAGATACATTAATTAGAGCACTTCTGGCATCACAGCAAACCTGTTTACTTCATGTTAGATTTTGGTTTAGATTTTGTTCCCAGAGGGACAACAGAAATTGTTAAATGTACCAAAAAGCAGTTTAAAGATTTTCCACTATGATGAATTTAAATTCGGGCTTTTTTTTTTGTCCCTGAATCAGGCTCCATAGTAACCTCTATCACCAAAGAATTATCTTTGCTAGTGACAGACTAAATTAATAATCAGAGTTTCGATTTTAACCCTGTCATTTACAGCACTGAGGACCACAGGGTAGATTATTCAGCAATTAACATTATGTGATGTTGCTGAATACAGCGTATTTCCTGTAGCTTAAAAACATACCACGTCGTGGCAATGCAGAGTAGGCAGCTTTTAAATTTTGGATTAAATCTTAGTGAAAGTCTCCCATGACTCATTCAACTCCTGCCATTACCTTATGTATTGTGATAATGGTGTAATGCAAGGTAGGGATTTAAAAGGACAAGAACATAAATCTTTGGGATTGATGGCATTTTGCCATTGCCTGTGTGTCAAGAGGACTGAGGGAGCTTGCTGCGTTACAATTCCCCATCCTAGTCATAGTAGGAGTGCAAAATGAAAGCTTTACATTCAGATCAAATCCTGTGTTTGTCTCACAGACAAAATTTCACATGAGATTAAGACCTACAAAATGTGGTCCCATAGGGAAGAACTCAGAAATTCTCAATAACATCCCAAGGAGGCCTTACCACTTTTTTTATCCACAATCAGCTGCAAATTCCCCACCACCACTTTCATTGCATTTTTCTCAGGATGGAAGAAAAAAATCCAGGCAAGTATGATACCCCAGTGCTCCACGGCTTAGCTATTCACCACAAATGGTCTGCCTCTTTAAATAAAGCACAGGCTGGGACACGCTATCTGCTTCTCAGAAAGCTGAAGGTGGATGCATGCCAGGGATTTGTGCAGCTTCCTGGCTTTGCTGATAAAGAAAGGCCACTGTGAGGTAAACCTCTGCTCCGTCCCTGACACGTTTTCCCAGCGGCTGCCCAGAAACAGGGCACCCGAGAAGACAGGGAACGCATGGATCCCGTGGCACCGCAGCTCGATGTCTGCGCGGGAGGAAGCCTCTGAAGAGTCCGCACGGGCCTGTGCTTCTACATTTAGAAATGTGAGCTCCAAGCCTGAGCATTTGCATCAGCAGGTGGAAAGTATGAGAGAGCACATCTAATGCTGAAAGTTAATGATAGCATTTGACCACGTTAACCAGTAAGTGACAAGGCAGGGTCAGGGGAGTTAATTATTCATGTAAGTGACTGCTAAAAGAAATGTTTAAGAAATGCTGGTAGTTTGCACTGACTGCAATGGAAAGTGACTAATCATTTAAAAGTTTAACCTTGGCAGCTCTAAGCAGACCCTTCTGGCTCTTTTTTTTCTGGTTTTGTTTTTTAAATCAATATTGTCTGCTTCACAGGCATTACAGGTTTCACAGCTGAAAACATTACAGGTTTCACAGCTGAAAACAGCCTAGCTGGCTAGAAGGGCGCCTGTGCCATGAAGACCAGAGCTCCAGGAGAGAAGCAATCTGGTTTAGAGGTGTTCAGCTTTGGGAGAAGGGGGTGCTTCAACCTCCACTCCAGTCTCCTGAGTGATGTGATGCCACTCTCCCCAGCTCCCAGTACTTGTGTATTTAAGTTATAGCCTCTTTGGGGCAAACTCTACCTTGTTTGTTCAGTGCCAAGCACAATCAGTCCCTGCCTGTCACTGGTGTCCCTCGGCAATGCCACAATATAAACACTAACAAAGACAGACTGCTCATATCTGCGTAGCCACAACTGAATCCACCACTTTTAAAATGTCATTATTTTTGTTGGTGCCCAGACAATTTAAAGAATTCTCAGGAAAAAAACAATTACTGCCCTGCCAGAACTGCTAAGCTTCTGTGGGACATAGCTGCATAATTTTAAGAGCCGAACATTCCACTTTGTTTCAACAATCAAATACCAGAGAGGGAGGTAATACTGACAACATATTGCTCTTCTTCTGTATGCTGAACTGTTTTATGACTTCTAGTCATGATATATGAGTCTACAATTAAAAAAAAAAGGGCAAGTATAAACTAACATTTCATAACACTACAACATGTATGCAGCACTTCTCATCCCAAGAGTACTTAAAATACTTGAGGTCTCAGAGGAGTACAGTTATCTGCAGACTGGGACACAGCATGTGTTTAACAAACAGTATTTGAGGCTTGAACATGGACAGCAGCAATTTTTCCAACTTCCAGCTTTGGTAAGTATAAAGCAAAAATAAAGGCACGTTTAATGTATGTAGCCCTAAGAAGATACTGAAACTAAAGGGAAGACAGACTTGGAGAACTTAAATATGAAGAATATATTAAATAAGGGTAAAAATGAAATTTGAGCTGTAAGATGAGAGGACAACTAAGTGAATATTATTTTTTCCTTAAGAAAAAAAGCCTTTAAGGTTATAATTTTTTTATTAAGAAGCGTGACTTATGTGAAAACCAGAAGCCCATTGGGGTGGGCTCTGCACTGGGACACGACATTTGGGGATACCTCAAAGGGAAGGCTGCAAAATCATCAGGGAGCTTCTGCAAAATGTGTAATGAGAAAAAATTAATTGCTCAAAAGAAATCTCCTGGATGTGTGGCACGAAATCCCAGAGGTTGTGGGAACTTCCTGTTTTTCCTGCTCATGTAGGAGGGCTAGAGGTGTTATCTTACTGGGCTCTCAGTGAGACAAGGAAGTCCACTTGCAGGATGGGTCAATATGTAGGCATGGTCAATCCTTGGTTAAATGTTGCTTTCCATCTGTTGCCTGAAATGCCTCTTCAGTGACAGAAAACACTGGGAGAAGGATGGTGGGAGGCAAGGGGCATAAGAGTAAAAAGAACCTTGGATGTAACTAATACATGAGAACAAATATAAAAGAACATAAAAAATTTTAAAGTTGCTGTTGCAAACAATCCAGTGCCAAGTCAACCTACATTAAGGGTATATGATAAGCATATAAATTAAAGATTGCAGAAAGAAGACATTCGGGTTTTAAGCCACGTTGCTCAAGTCAAGAACAATTTCCTCTCGTGTGGTACTTGGACAAGGCAGAGGGACATGGTAAAGGCAGTGTGGGTGGTTCATAGTATTCACTTTGCTTTGGCATGGGAAGCTAGGAAGCCACAACAGTTCTTTGCTTGTAAGCTTTCTGTTGCTTTAAGCATGAATGTCCTTTTTGTTCTCTAACAATCCCATTTTTGTTTTTAAGAAGACAGCCTTTGACCCTTTCCTGGACTAGGAACGAAAGTCATCTGAAAGAGCAGTATGCTGTTCTTCCAAACCTACTTTGTGGTCCTCTCTTTTGATGCCAGTGCTGGCATCATGCAAGCCAGGGTGACTTCAAGCAACTTTGCTAATCTGTCTTCATCAGCCTACACCAAAAGTGATAATCAGTGCTAGTATGATTCTTCAGTTGTTCCTGCACCACCCTTATTCCTTAGGGGTAATTTCATCTGGTGGCTACCAATCTTCAGCTTGATCTTTTGTCTCCCAGAGCAGAAAAGGGATGGAGAGAGGTCCTACACTATCCTCTCTTGATGCAGGCCTGCTTATTTTTCTGAGTATCTGTACAGCAAAACTTTCAGTTTTCAGTCATTTTCAGTCAGTTTTGAGTTTTCTTTCCTTCTGTAAACCTACCAGGGTTAAGTAGTGTGGCAGTGATACTTTCAGATAAGTGCTGGGACCTATATGTCCCAGAGCTCCCTTTACAGTCACTGGACATGATTTAGAGGCAACAGTCATATATTGAGTGTATTTATAGGAACCCTGAAATATCGACTGTTCTGTCTGTCTAGCCTCCAGCTGCCACTGTGGAAGGGTCTTCTGTGGGTCAGCTCTGGGTCACATCTGCCACATCCACAGGATATTTTGGGTATCTTAAGCGACCTCAAACAGTGTGAGATCCCTACCTGTGACAAATAAGTGAAGCATCTGTCTCATATCAACTGGTTCTGTCTGTACCTATTGGTAAGAAGCATGTGTTTCTCTCACCTATCTGAGAATGGGCTGGAGTGCCCCCTGGGGATTCCTGTCTCTGTCCATTGATTTAATAGGAATTTAGGTGAGTAGATGAGATGTGATTACTAATTTTTAGATAGCTATAGTGAGATGAAATGGATTCCATCCGTCCTAGTACATGATTAATGTTGGAACAGTAAGCACCTTGCACTTTGCTCTTAAATGTCGCAATAACTCTGGTCAGATTTAATGTTTTTTTAAAAGTGTTAGTGTTTTTATTAAATTGATCCTTGTTAATTATAATCCAATAAATTTTAAAAGAAGATTTAAAGGGTAATGATTTATGTGTCTATGTTCAAAAATCAGAAATATCAAACAGCAAGCCAGCAAACTGCTACAGATTTCAGAACATACATTTGAGAAGTGATTTTAAATCCCTATGCCATCAAGCAGAGAGAAAAGTATGTAAAAGACATACTGCTATATTGTGACAAACCATAAAGAAGCTTTCAGCTATATAGCATCTTGACAGGCTGTTCAAAATCAAATGTTTAACTTCACTCTTTACCTTGATAATCAGGTTTCCCTCTTTGCTTCACACATATATTTTGCCATATTTAGCACACAAAAAGAAAAAAAAGGCAGTAATTTCTTTAGAGACAGCCAACTTTGTTGTGATGCACCCCATCACTCTTCTTGCCTTTTATCATAAGAACAGCATCCTGTACTTGCTTCTATAGCAAACAGATCTTTCCTAGCAGTAGTTCTGATATGTGTAATAGGGACTTATGAGGCTGTAGTCCTATGCCTCAGGAATACCTGTGCTAATCTGCCAAAAAAACCCCAACCAAACAACAAAACAAAAAACAATCCCAAACTTAATTTTTTTTAAGTCTTGTCTCTCTAAAAATATGGGCTTTACTTACTTACTCTGAGCAGTGTTCACATTAGTGACATAACCTTAGTGTTCCACTAATGCTCATAAAACTTTCTAACTGTATTTAAAAAATACTTATAGACTCAAAAATAGAAGTCAAGGCATTTCTTATCATAAACAACACTTCTTTTGCAATATTTGTTCCACAAATTTAATCATTCATTTCTCAGTCACACCTAGCATGGTAGTTTTTCGGGTCAATAAATACCTACAAGACCTGTTGATTTTCATTCATTATCTATATCATTTGTTTTTCTTAGATTGCCCCCAAATCATTGTATTTCAGAATAGATGCCCACCTCTGTGCCCAAATTCAGTGAAGGTGTAATAAATATGAAACAGGGAAGTAATTATTTGACTTCAATTTACACATGTACCCTATGCTGTATTTATCTTTTTGGGGAAAAAAGAAGTATAAAAATAGACATAATTAGCAATAAGAACCCTGGATGAAGGGACTAGCTTAAAGAAAATTCATGTGATTTTGAAAGCACCTATGCTATTCAGAGGTCAGGCACATTCTGGTCATTACTTGTGTCTTAATAACGAAGCAGTCAACATGTTACCTGGTAAAAATAACAGCCACTGTACCAAATTCAAGCCAGCACTCTACATACAGTGATGGTGACATCTGATGATAGTTGTGACAGATTATTATGGTCCTCCATCATAACAGTGCTGCAAAAATTCAAGGCTGCAATAAAAATTAATCTGGCTGTGAAACTGGCCTATAGTTATTTTTTCTGCCTTGCTACTACAACACTGATGTATAGAAGCCATCAAACATGACTTTGTGAGGGTATTAGATGTACATAAAGCTTGCAGAGAGAAACTGATGGTTGCTACACAAAACTCAGAAACCAAGTACTTAGAGGGTGTCTTTTCACATCTCCTGCATCATTACAGATAGTTCCATGAATATGTGACTTACTAGTAGGGTGTTTTGAAAACCTACTACAAGAGAGCTGGTAATAACACTGCACCTTTTCTGCTAAGACTATGGATTCAAAGTCTGGCCTGAGTCAAGGAAATTATTCTAATCTAATTACTTAATTGCTGATTTGAAATGAGTAAGTAGTTTTGGTGAAAACCCTAAGGATGAAAGTCTTCTTAACAAAACCGGGGCCATCCCTGGGATTCCTCTGGATCCTCAGAAAAGGTGAAGGAGCTGATTACCCAGAAGAAACTGGCATCAAGCTGGGTAAAAGCCAGGGGCACTGTGTGTTGCTGCTAGTGGCAGGGCAGTGTAAGAAGACTTCTCTCTGAGACTTACCAAAGCTATTAATATGACACTCATTCAGTCACATACTGACTTGGAAGTCAAAAGAAGCACTGTCTCCTGCTAAGGAGAGGAATATAACTATAAACATAAAGGGCTATAAACTATGTCCCTGGGTTTTCCTCCCTTGTGTGATCACTTTTGTAATCCCCATTTGCAGAGCATCTATATAATCCATATGTGGCAATAATTTCATGCACAAACTTCAGGCCGCGCAGTGCCGTAGAAGTTGAACAAGCCTTGTCAATCACCAAACACAGGAAAACCTGTTGGTGGAACAAATTCACTGCATGCTTTAATTGCAGCCAAAGAGGCCTAGCTTCCCCTAGATTTTCATGGTTTGTCGTTCAACTACAATTTCTTCCATGCATATGAAATTTGCTCCAGGTTATATGACGTTTTGTGGTCCATCACAACATGGCATATTACCAATTGATACTATATATAAACGATGAAAATATTCCCTTAATGCTCCATGACAAATGGAAAGAATGTAGATATCTTATTTAAAACAGTAGAGGGGAAATGGAATACAGCTCAGCTCTGTATTTTAAATGTATCATTCTTGTTAAAGCAAAAGAGGTATATAAATAAAAGGCACCTGAAACTTAGATTATTCATAGGAGGAACTTAATTACTTCAGCTCTTCTGAGCTGGCTTGTGTGTTTTTTTAACTGCTTCCTATTCGTACTTATTTCTGTAATAAATGTGTCAGTATATTTTTGGATATGCTTTTATGATATTAAAATCAGCCTTCTGGAAAAACAAACCAGAAAACTTTACCCTTTTGAAATCAGTGAAAACAGCCCTATTGCTTAAGATTGCAATTGCACCATTTTTAAACTTTCTTTTAACATTCCACATCATGTTAGATGCAATGCCAACACAAAGAAAGGTATATGGTCTCTACAAACAGCAAACATTGCCAAAGAGAAAATTTTCTGTTATATTCTATGAACTAGTTTCAAACTCAGTGGACACGTGGTTTAAAATAGATTCTATAGGCTTTTAAAATCATATCCATACATTCTCTCACTGTAATTACTTTTAAAATTTCTATCAGCCTTTTCCCAGTGATCTGCTTATGAATATTAGCATTATAGTGTTAATACTTTTTGGTTCAGGCTTGTTTGTAAGTGTTACTGTGACAGTACTGCAGGAGAATAATTAATTATGATTTTAAATGCATCCAAATATTTTGAAAAAGAAATAAATAGATTTGATTACTGCTTATGATCTACTTAATGCATATGTAAGTACATGTTTAAATACTTTGCATTTGCAACTGGAATTGAACCTTTTTATCCTACCTGCAGCTGGGCTATGAACTGAGTGTATAAATAACAGGTGTTCTGGTTTCAGTGACTCATTTCTCAGCTTTCTCAGGGCCAGATAAGCCACTAAATATTTATCAGATGTGCTTACAATATAGGGTCTCAAATCAAAACACTATCAATGTGGAATGCCTCACGTTGAGATTAACCATCCTCTTATTTGAATATCTTTCTTCTGGATCAGTGGCTGTTCTGGAATGGCCAGTGTTCGTGGCTGTATTGAACAGGCACAAAAATATCTCCTTTTCTTTCACCAAAACTTGACTTTGTTTTCCTGATGCTGCACAATGCATTTTAATGGAAAGGTTTTAAGGAGCTGAAGAGAGAGAGGGCCTGGAAAAAGTTTTACAGTCTTCTGTGCTTTACAGTTTTTCCCTTTCCTTCCCTCCTCTTCTTCCACCATGTGAGATGGACTGCATTGCATCAGTGCAGGGGCAGATGACCAGCAGTGCTACAGTTAGCTGTTTGCAATAAAAATACCTTGAATGATGTGAAATATTTCTACCTTGGGAGCAAAGTATGATACATTTTTTCTTCTTTTTTATTCTGCCTGAATGAGCAAGAGACAAGAACTGAAAATCAGCTCCAGGAGCCTAGCATGACTGTGCAAAACATTGCCATTAAACTTACTTGTCCCTGGCAAAGCTGGTATAATCTGTAGTCATTTAAATTCATCTTTACTGATTGAAGGCTTAATTATTGCATTTTGAGGCATATATTTTTTTAGGTATAATTATACAGTTGAAGACATTTCAAGATCATAATTAACTGGAAGACTGAGAACCAAATCAATTCAAAGTCAATATGAAACATGGTTACTTCACGGGATCAAAACAGCAACTGTAAGAGAGAATTCTTCACTGAATAGGTATATTCCTAGATGATTTTGGCCTCTATGCTGTTGGAATTGTTGTCACAAATAAAGAAAAGGCAGAAATATCCCTCCTAAAGCTTGTAGAAGTCTAAAATATTAGGGGAGTGACCAGACAATATCACAGATTTTGGTAAATAGTTTAATAAAGCTACATGTTTTTTTGGCATGGTGACAGGAAAACTCATTCATCCACAAATAATGGGAGAAGAAATAAATCTGAAGAAGCCTGAGAGAAATAAATAAGGGGAACAGACTCTCCCATGGTAATGCAATTCTTACACATAACCCGGGAATTTATACTCAAAAACTGTAGGAAGGTTACACAATGCTGTGTGTCATCCTGCTGGAACAATAAGCCTAGCTCTGGTGTCTACAATTCGATAAGGATTCTGAAAAATCAAAGACATTTCAGACAAGGTCCTCAAGAATGATTAAAATGGAAATGCTTCCTCATGGAACCCATGGAATGAACTACTTAAGACATTGAAACAGGGAAAAAATTACTTAAGTACCTACCTGGAGAACAGGAATTCAGTAATTACTGGCTCTTTGGTCTCACAAATAAAGGTGTGGCATTGTGAAGGCTCAAAAGGCTGTTTTCAGTGATTTCAAAAGGGCAAGGCTTCCTGTTTCACTGAAGTGACAGAGACATGGTCAGTATTAAAAGTGACAGGATTGAAAGTTCATCAGTTCAGGGGTCTTCAATCATCGCTTATGACAACTGATGGTTTTCATGCATGAGGTAACTGACTATAGTGAGAAGGACACAGTTCTTCCAGCTGCAAAAGGGAAAAGCCTCACGAGCAGGTTTTTGTACTGGAATCCAGACACTTCTTAGAGAAGCACAGTTAGAGCATCTCAGCTGGGTGCTGAAATAGGTTAATTCATAGGAATTTCTGAAGTCAGACCATTCAAAAATCCAAAATGAGAGTGAGGCCTTGAAACAAAAAATGCTAAAATACATTTGTCATGTACACCAGTGGAGAAACAAGCCCGACACGCGAAGGGTTTCTCGGTGTTAGTCAGCAGTGTTGGGCTGAGATGACAGCCCAGTGACCATCAGGCACATGCATGGCCACCAGCCAGGTGCTAGGTCAATCCAGAATGATAGTTCAAACAACAATTTGGGCAGAGGGGCACCTCCAGAATTTCTCACAGCAGGGCTGGGTGCTTGAGGCTGGGCTGAAATGGGGCCCCTGGGCCACGGGCAGGGTGTGGGGGGAGGCCTCAGTCACGGGTGGCCAAGACCAGTAAGGTCCTTTGGGGCATGGACTGAAGCCTCATAAGGCTCAGCAATTAGCATTTGTTTAGGTTTATGCCAGAGACTGTCTCAGGAGAGATGTTCTCAGCGTGATAGCATTTTCTGTGGAGTGCTAATCTGTACCTCTTACTACCATTTCTGAGAAGGGGTCATCCACCCATTCACAGCATATTTGAAGTGTGATGTTCTCACACAAGCATGACATTGTCTTCTGAGACCATGATTCCCTGATGCATAGAATCGGTTTATGAGGTGATGATAGCCCTTGGATCATATCAGTCTTTTTATCCTGCCATTCTCCTTTCTTTATACAGCAGACAGCGGGTTTTAGTAGTTTTCAGCATCCTGTCAAGTAAAATATCAGTGGATGACAACCTAAATTTAATCACTGCCCTTCTGTAATTTAATCTAAATACAGATCAGTCTGGTTCTTCAGGTTATTTTACAGTGCTTTATTATTTTGATACTGTTTTCTAAAAACAGTTCAGATTCGAGATAACAAGCATTGGCAGTTACATGACTCCTCTCTCCACAAAATCTTGAAGTTATCTTTATTCTTTAATTAATTTTTGTGGCTTGTGTTTGGTTCTTTCTACACTAGAAGATAATTTGTTATGAATAATTGCCTATTTAGTTGCAGTATTTTCTAGTAAATATATCAGAAGAAAGTGAAAATAGCAAGTTAAGACAAGTATTAATTTCTTCAGCCAGCATAAACAAACCTATGCCTACGTTGCTCCAGGGGTCCAAACATTTCTGTGGTGCCAACAAGAGCTCTTTCATTTGACTTGGCTTGTATTTCTGGCATATGCAACAAACTTAGAAATACTTCCTTTTCATTTCTTTTATTTCTAATACTTAAGTTCCCTTTCTGTGGCTTTTGAAACAGTTTTTGTGCAACATCTTGGAAACATTATCTTGGTGTATTTAGACAAAATCTCAGCTAGTATTGTGAGGATCATCCATAAATCAATAGTAACAGCTGGCCATACACCATTAAGATGTATCTAATATCTTATACTTTTGTTTTAGATATTGTAATTCAACAGTAAAAATAGTACTTTCCATAGTATCTCACCTCCACCAGTAATCTGAATTGCATCTAAGAGCAGACAGTTTGGTATTTTTTCTTTATCAGATCTACAGATGCATAGTCTGCCTTAAGACTTTGATTTGTTGCACTTCTGCTAAACCTTCATGTCAGGGATGTCTGACCTTTTGAATCGGGGCTGGATACCTCTTCTGGAAACCTCTGCAGTTTGTGCTCTCACACTACTCTCCTGTGTCTTATGGATGCAGCAACAGCTCACAGCAGTATATCTGGTAATGCATAAATGCATTTTAGAAATGTAAAAATTATTTTGGGGGGCAGATTAGTTGTCATTTGTAGAGCCGTGCTGTTGTGAACATTACAACCAATGCATTTTCCCACAGATGTGAATTCAATCTGAAAAAAAAGAAGCATGTGTTTTCCTAAGTGTAGAAAGGCTGTTTGTGAAGTGCTTTTGACAATGGCAAGAGTGGTTTATGATTACCTTCCATCCACACCTCATAAATTACATTCTCACTAGTAAAGACAAAACCTTGATATACCTAACCACTAATGCCAAAGAGTCCCTCTCCATTTGCTCTCATCACCATTCTGCATTTGCCAGTCTCTCTGAGGTAGTGACCTCTAGTTTTGACAATACAGTTATGAGAAACATGAAAATAAAAAAGAAAGTACCTTCTGGCTTGTTAAGGCAGGAAGGTGTTGGCCTCAGCTGTACTTTCATTTCCCTGTAAGTATTGTTGGGTTAGTTTCTGAATGAGATCTGCTATTTCCACTGAAATTTATGTATGAAATTTACATTTTTGCTTCTCTTTGCTTTATTTCAGAAGCTTGAACACTTTTCAAAGCTGCCAGGAGTCTTTTGTCAACTGGCTGTTTTCCTCACATCAAAGCTTCATCTATGTGTAATTTAGCAACCTCTAGACTATCAGAAAGTTGTATTTTCAGATTAAATAGCTGTTAAAAACAACTGAGATGGTGATGTTCAAAAACAGTATTTCCCAACAGGGAGGGAAATGATCAAAAAACTACTTTATTTTCCTTTTGCATCAAGTGTGGAAAAATGTTTCTGACTCTTCTGTACAGAAATGTGATGGGAAACATTCTCACTTTAAAGGTTTTGGACCTATACAGAAGTGAAAGGTTCCACCCTTTTTTCCACTGTGCTCTGGCCAGGAAGTTGCACCCATGCTACCTGCTGTTCTGCTTGCTCTCCTCCTGTAGAGCAGTAACTCTGTCCTGTTCCAAAGCAGTTTCTATTTTGGGATGAAGGGTGTCCTCCTAGGAATTTGAACAGGGGGGCATAGGAGAGTGGCAAAAGGAAGAAAATATGATTTTCTCATCTGTGTTCTGAAACTGACTGAGTCCTTGGAAGACCGGCTCCAAATCTTTTGTCCCTTTCTTTCCAATGTAGTCTCTGCACAAGTATTAAGTCCTAGATCTTAATTTTGTGTTGCTCATTTAACAGTCACCCCTTCACCCCTCAGCCCTGCAATGCAGCCCCTCGACTCTCTTCCTGTGTAAAAGAAGGGGAAAAAACCTCCAAAAGCACAAGACTCTTGGTAAGCTCAAGACATTGATAGTTTTATTTGAGAAAATGTTGCTGCAAGGTTGAAAAGTCTCCTGGTGCCTCCATTACTGTCACCAGTGTGGGACTGGCATGAGGAAACCTGTGCTTGTGCCTCTGCTGTGCTATCACAGAGGCTGGCAGCCAGCCTGAAATCACCAACGAAGGTGGGCTTGGACAAAGTACAGTTCCTGTACTGAAGGAGATTGTGCATGGGCATGCATTTCCTCCAGCCAGTTCTGCTGAAGGGTGATGACCTGTTACAAAAGGACTGTAGCAAACAGCTGGGAAGAAGTAGCATAGCATCTGAGCTGGTCACTAAGCAAAGCTGAATGAAAGCCCTTCAGCCAGTCCCAGCTGCTCATAGTTTCAATTTTCGATTTTGTCGGTTTAAAAAAATACTTCATATTTTTCATTTTTATATGAAGTAATATTTTCTTCAGACTTCTACAGTACTCTCATCATTAGCCTCTTCTACTGATGTTAATTGAAAAGAGTTAAAAACATAAAATAACTCTAAATGAGCTCTTGTCAGAAATAAAGTTAATTTTTGACTCTTTCTTCCAGGTACTACTTATCAATGGAGAACACTTATTTACATCTTTCCAGCTGTCCTTCAAATTCACAGAGCATTAACTCCAGTGTGAGTTTTTGCTCTCTAGCTCATTTCTCCCTATGGGAAATTTTTAGTGCATTTTATTGTTGATACCGTGTGTGATTCAGTAGTTACTCAGCACCAGATACTCCGACAGAGTTTTGATTCATTCAGCATCTGAATTTTAACTCTCCAACATTTGCCATGATCCTCTGTGACCAGTGACCCAATTGGATAAGAACCTTATAAAATATAGTTCCCACATTTTTCACTTCATACTGTTTGCATTTATTGACAAACTTTCTGAAAACTATCATGGTGCAAGAGTAAAAGTGAAACTAGGATTTCACTCACCACTCTTCTGACTTACCTTTGACATATTGCAGTACATGGGACTTTTTTTAAATTTCAGGTGGCATGGGCTTGAGGTTTTGGGGGATGGAAGTGTAAGTTCTGTTGACAGAAACTGGAAATCCAAGGGCTCATGAATTGCTGCATGTTAACAACTGAGATGCTCCCAGACAGGCACTGACATATTACTATTGGTTTCTTGTCAAATGTGTTCCCCTCAGTGTAATTATGCACAGAACACGAATACATTAAACCTATTTCACCTACTACATTTTGCCTCCTCAGCTCTTACAAACAGACCAACAAAAAAACATGCCAACATTTTTTCCTCACTCTCAAAAACCCCAGTATCTCTGCTTCCCACCTTTAAAGAAAATCAATATTTGGCAGCTGTCTTATGTTTTTGCCGTGTTCCTGATTTCCTTCTGTTTTTGGCATTGCCAACACACTCTGCAATATGCTGCAGTGCCCTTAGTAACATTTTGGAACAGCCTTGCTAGAAATGCCAGTTCACAGAGGATTGAATTAGCATGCATCATCTACACTGTGGACAGTTATGAGTTTTGTGCCTTTCCCAGAATTTTGTTGTTGATATTTCTTTTCAGATGGGTTATACCCATGTGCAGAATATCCCAGTTCTGTAACATGCTTCCATTTTTTGTTTTGCTCTTACATACTTTGGCTTAAATATTGCTGATGGTGCAAAAGAATCTGCATTTGTTGACTGACCAGGCGTATCGTTATGGTTATTATTTTAGTTCAATTTCATGTTCCATTATTACTAAGTGTATTTGCCATATACAGGTTGGCTCTCTGTGTTCTTTGGCTGAGTATCAATCATTTTCAGAGCCTGAAACTGGATTCTGAGCCTACAGCTACCCAGATAAAAATAGGAACTGTAATTTGTCACAGGTGTTTGCTGGAGGAATTCCAGCAATGGACACAACACTAAAAATTGCAGAATAACATCAGATTTATATGACATGGTGGGAACTCCCTGGACCACTATCTGGGATCTGTTTCTAGAGTTCTACAGTTTGTGACCCTCTGCAACCTTCTATGCTAATTTCTAGGCATTGCTGTTGTAAATGTATCTTCCTCTCCACTTGAGAATTTTGAAATCAAGTTATAATCAATACTTACTCCTTCCTCCCATTATGGATATTACAGTAGGAGCCTTAGACCAGGCGACACAGAATCATAGATTTGCAGAATCAGGTAGACCAGATCTGGGTGACAAGCCACTCATCCACCCTGCTCAAGGCAGGACTAATCAGATCACATTCCTCAGATTTGTGTCCAGTTGAGTCTTGAAAATATCCAAGGATGGAGAGTTTTTCCCATAGTGTCTCAGGGTCTCTTCCAGTACTGAAACCACCTCATAGTAAAAAAACCTCAAATTGTATCTAAATGTTCCCCCTTGTAGCCACTGCCTCTCATCCAGTTGCTGTGCATCTTCAGGAATAGTCTGGCTCTGTCTCCTTTATGTTTTCTGATCAAGTAGTTGCAAACACAAAGTTTAGTTGCAGATTTCCCCCAGGATCTCTCTTTTCCAGGCTGAACAGGTCCATCACCCAGTGCCTTTCCTCAAAGGTCACATGCCTCAGCTCCAGAGCAGCTTGCTGGCCTCCTCAGGACTCCATCCAATATGTCCAGGTCTTTTATTTATTGGAGACTCCCAAACTGGGCATGCTATTCCAGGCGCAGTCTCAGAAGTGACAAATACAGAAGGAGGAGTCAACTCTCTGGATCTGCTGCCTGCAGATCTTGCTAATGCTAATACAATACCCAGGATGCTGTTGGTTTTCCCAGCCACAAGGTCACATTGCTGGCTCAACTTCTTCTCCTCCAAGATTGCCAGGTCCTTTTCAGAAAAGCTGTTTCCCTGTCAGCTGATCCTCAGTCTGTATTGTTGCATTAGTTTATTCCATCCCAGGTGCAAGGCTTTGTATTTGCTTTTGCTGAACATTGTGAAATTCCTGTCAGCCCATTTCTCCAGGCTGGCAAAGTCCCTCTGAATAGCAGCGACTGCTCCCCCCAGTTAGGTGTCACCTGCACACTTGTGGAGGACAGTTTGTCCCACCAACCAGGTCATCAATGACGTGATTAAACACTGCTGTCCCAGTAAGGCTTCCTGAGGGACACCAGTAGCTAATGGCCACCCTACAACTGACTTCGTGTCACTGACCACAACCTGCTAAGCCCAGTATTACAGCAAATTTTCCACTCACCTTATCATCCATTTTTTTAGCCCATATCTCACCAGTTTGGTGATAAGAAGACTACAGGAGATTGTGGCAAAAATTGCTAAAATCAAAGTATACAATACACATTTCCCTTCTCTTGTGCACAACATTATCATAGAAAAGAAATTAGGTTAGTCAGGCATGGTTTGCCCTTGATAAATCTATGCTGACTGCTTACAGTCACCTTCTTGTCCTTCATATGTTTAGCAATAGCTTGCAGGAGAATTTGATCCATACCTGTCTCAGGAACTGAGGTGAGGCTAAGCAGCCTGGAGTTACACAGATGCTCTTCCTGAGTATGGGTGCAATGTTTGCCTTTTTGTAGTTACTGGGAATCTCCCCTCTTTGAAACTGTCGTGACCATTCAAAAATGTTACCAGCATCACAATGACATTACCCAGCTCCTCCAGCACCCTTGTGTGCATCCCATGTGAATGTCTAAGTGGGTTAAATACTCCCTGATTCCATCTTCTCCTACCGTGGGTACTATTTCATGCCTGCAAACTGCTAGAAGGCTTAGGGAGCTGGAGGGCCAGAGGGCAGACTTGCCAAGGAAAATTGAGGAAAAAACGCATCAAGTACCTGAGTCTTTTCCATATCCCTTGTCATGGGATTCCCTGCCCCACTGAGCAATGCCCATTCTCATTGTTCTACATTCTCATTAGTCTTCTTTCTGCTACTGGTGCACTTGAAGAAACCTTCCTTATTGCCCTTTTCCTCCCTTGCTACTTTAAACTGGACTTGCACATTGGCTTTCCTGACTGTGTTCCTACACACTTGAACAGCATCTGTTCATTCCTCCCAAGTAGTCTGTCCCTGCTTCCACCTGCTGTGTACTTCTTGTGTTTGAGCTCAGGCAGGAGCTCCATGTTCATCCACACTGGCCTTGTGCCATACTTGCTCGACTTTCTGAACATTGTGCACTGCTCTTGTGCTCTGAGGAGGCTGTCTTTGAAGATCAGCCAGCTCTCCTGGGGCCTTTTGCCCTGCAGCACAGTTTTCCATGAACAGACTCCATGGACAGACCTAAATCTTCTCTTCTGAAGTCCAGAGCTGAATAAATTCAGCTATTTATTTTGCTTACTTCTCTTAGGATCCTAAACTCCACAGTCACACAGTTGCTGCAATCAACGGTGCCCTTGACCTTTAGGTCCAACATCCCCTCATTGGTTCACTGATTACCTGCATCAAGAAAAAGTTTTCAACATAGTCCACAAATCCAATGGACTGTTTGTGCCATATTATCCTGCCAGCAGATACTGTGGCGGTCAGAGTCATCCATAATCACCTGTGCCTCTAATTCTGAGGCTTTCTTCAGCAGCCCAGAGAAGGATTGATCTACCTTCTCTCCCTGACCAAGTTATCTGTAGGGATATCTTGTATAACACTGCCTGTGCAGGTCCATCCCCTGATCCTTACTGTTGCGGAGGCATAAAGTTCAGGCGGTCTGGAGCAGATGCTGGAGCTTTTGTGGTACTGGGTGGTAAATGGCAGGCCATTAGCATGGCATCATGTGCCAGAGCACTTCACTGGGAAGCTGTCAGCATTATCAGCACTTCACCAGTGACTGATGCTGGCAGGCACCAGCTGAGATGGGGAGCAGAGGCTACAGAGTAAAGTGACATTAGCACTGGCAGAACTCAGTTCCACACTGCAACACCTAAATTTAAGTGGTGATTATATAAGGAGGTCTGATCTCAAGGTACCGACACAGGTTTTATCTGCAATGTGATGCATCTCATTTCTAGGTAAGGCAGCTGAAATCAGAGCTGTGGAGATGGGCTACATTTCATCAGTGAAAAAAGGGAAAGATCCCTGCAGCTGGAAGATGATAACTAATAAAATGCTCACTGTAGAGCTGTAAGCATTTGAGAGCCTCTAAGAACCAGCTACAGAGAGGCTTGCTGGAAAAAGTCCCATGAGAGGTGAGTACCTCTACAAAGCATAGAGTTTGTGCTGAGCTGGGGGCGATCCAAGGCCCCCAAGGATGAGCTGGTTTGGTATAACACACACTGCTATAGCAACGTAACTGGAGCCATTCAAGATGATTCAGGAATTTAAGTCTATACATAGACTATTGCAGAGACATGTAAAATCTAATTAATAAAACCACCAACCTTTTACTAGCAATAATGAATATGGATCTAAGTTTCTTTTCTGAAGCTCAGTGGCATTTAAACCTACACATATTATAAGACAATATATGTATTGCTATGTTGCACTGTCTTTCACTGAAGAAGAAACTAATTCCCATGTTTTAAAATTTCTTTTAAAATTATTTGCATTGCCCAGAATGTTAAATAATAATATTACATTTCAGATAATATTTTTCTTTCAGGTAAGTGCCATAGGCCTAAATAAAACACTTGTTTTCTCTCTTGGAAGTCTGTCAAGATTTTATGGGTCAGATATAAATTTCTTGATACTGTTTTTTTTTTCTTTCTGCTCCAAATGTGTATGTGTATTTGTTTTTTATTCAGACACCTCCTTGTTACACAAGTCAGGAAAAAACTTGGCAAGCTGGCATTTCTTATTATCTTTCTCTCTGTTTTGGTCTCTCTTTCTTCTTTGTTTGTAGTTGATTATGGGGGCTCTCTTTAACTCTTACAGCCCCTGGTCAAACTCCAGTTACCTGCCCAGCTCCTTAAACTTTACTTTTGCTTGCTGTTTGCTTCAACTAGAAAGCCAGCTGAGATTATTTTACTAACCCCAGGAAATCTACCCTCATCTTATCAAAGGTGGTAAATGCTTCTCACTCTGCCTCTATGTTGCTATCTAGAACAACTATTCCCGGACATTCCTATAAACCTGCTGGTCTTGTTCTCACCTTCTGTCAGCATGGCTGAATTCAGGCTTTTTCCCGTCCTTTTCCTTCATTATTCAGGACTTGGCTGACTGGTCACTTGTGTTCACTATTTCAGTTTAAGGTTCTAATTGTTCAGATATTTGGAAGTCAGGATACTGATCCTACAGTTCATAATTTCTCCAGCAAACTCGGGTCATACATATATGTGCACAGAACGTAGCTTTTTAAAATAAAGAAATGTTTGTATATAAAAGAAAGTACATTTTTAGGTGCATTGCTATATCTATTATAATAACAGAAATGGTTCTCCTGCTTGATTATCACAAAAGCTAGCTAGCAACTTTTCCGCTGGAATCCAGAGTAATATTATTAATGTTAATTAATGTTATTTCTAAAATACACTTTTGCAAAATTTCACAATCCAGTGCATGACAGATACTACAGGCAACTGTAAAATATTAAGCTCTTTCACAAAAGCCCATACTAATACCAAATGACACTCAATCTACTGTATGTACTGTAAAATCACCCTTTGTGATGGTGGATAATAATAGGGTTTTACTGTAAAGGTGGTTTATGTTGTCAACAAGAACTCACAATAAAAACACAGCACTAAGATCAGGCTGACATTAGGAACAAGTGCAGATTGTCTAGTACAATCAGCTAACTTAAATCACAAAATCAATTGAATCACATTTTTCCTTGCCTGTTTTGTGAGTATTTATATCATAGTATGTTCCTTAATCTGCTGAACCCCATTTTAATTTCTCATCCTGGGCTTTCAGAAATGGTCTTTGCAAGAAGGGTGTCAGAGGGACATGTCAATGTTAACTCAGGCAAATGTCCCTCCTCCTTCCCAAAAATAAAGGGTCTTGGGAAAGACCACTCTGAGATCCTGACTACTGTAAAGAGGAGCAATATTAGCTTTGCATTCCTGTCTGGAGGATATATGACGGATATCTAGGAAAAGCCTGGCCAACTTGCACAGCTGTAGGTAAGAGAGCCAAGTGATATCTTGCCATAGTTTACAGAAGCTTCAGCTTTCACTTCAGCTAAATTCCAGTTTTGTGATTTTTTTTTTTAATGTTTTGTGTTGGTTTGTTTTACTCGTGGAGCTGTTTATGTAAATCTGTAAGCTATTACTCAATATTGCTTCGTACTGAAGAAGCCACAACACAACAAAAAACCCAGCTTGGTTTATCTTCCATTATGAATGTACCACATTCTTTCTATAGTATCTCTCTTCAAAAAATCACACAGCCTGAAACTGCTTCTGATAGTTTTACTCAGAACTCTGTGCCTCCTTACAGACAAGAAAGCCCCATTTATTTCAATGATGCCACCTCTGGATAGAAATGTACTCAATATAAATTAAGCCATCCAAAACCTGGGTCACTGACATGGTTAATAATTTATTGCAGGCTTTCAGTGCATCCTTCCCATAGAAACAATCTCTTATAATGTCAAACTGAAGACTGTATGGAGAAACTTTGAGCATGTATCACAAGCACTTTCAGAACATCTGTAACAAAAGGTATGAGGCTATTAAAGTGGTTCTTTACTCCAAAGACAGAAAATACATAGTACACACCCCAGCTCGTACAGGCACGGGTGATTAAGCTGGCCAAATTATGTTCTCATGTATTCCAGTGAAATCCTAATAATTTCACTCATTTCAGGAGGCTTTCCTTAGTCTTGAATATTGCAAAGGAGAATCTGAGCAGTGTGTATGCATTAGCAATGCAGATTCATTAGTGTCAGAAAATTACTTTAGTGTAGTGCCTGAAAATGACTTCCTCACTTGTTAAGCCTGCCTTGCCAGGAGGAAGATATTTACTTTAAACAAAACCCCAAACTTGGAGCTGAAGATTTCTCATGATCAAATCTGTCAGCTTGAAAGACATTCCTTTTTTAGTTTCCTTCCTCCCACCACATGCCCACTATATGCAAGTCTTACAGATTAGAAAATATTGCTTTGTAACATGGATTCATGACAAGTTTTTTTCATCCAAATTAACCTTTGCAAGCTCCATTACTTTTCTGTCAACTTTCTGGTTACTGTCATAATCAGATTTCTGAAGGTTTAGTTATATTTGAAAGACACAAAACTGCAATGGGCATTTAATCACTCTAGTCAGAGCTCTGGGAGAATGCTGTCATGAATATTGAGTGGGCACATGCTGGTATATGCTACAAAATGGTAATCACAGAGGACTCTTTCTATAGCTGTCCAGGCTTGTTGGCTCATAGGGAGCAGAAGTATGGTCACTCTCTCTCCTCATATCCACTTGTATCACAATATGAAGGCAAACTGCTCTAGAAAGACTTTTAACAGGGTTTTAAGCAAGAAATCCTGTTTGTAGAGTATGTAAACTGATGAAAATAAATTCTGCATTAAACATCTAAATAGGTACCTCAACAAGCTAGCACTGAACAAGCAATTTTGTATCTTTTTGGAGAGAGAAAGTAAATTTTTTGTTTCCTCTCAAGTTCTTCAAATGCACATTGAATAGGAGCCTGGGGACAGGGAGATGGTCAGTTGCCTCTGAAAAGCCTGAAAAGCCAGGGAAAGGTGTTAAGAAGAACTGGGAGACTGATTCTGAGAAGGCCTGGTTTTGTGATGAAGGGGCCAACTGCCAGCAGTCCAAAAGTGTGACTTACAGGAAAACACACATTTGAATGTCTCTCCACCAGTCAAGTTTTTGCTCTTGAAATGAGGTATGTTAATGATTATTGTATGAATTAAACAAGCAGTGGTATCCCAGGAGCTTAAAAAGGTTAAGTGTTGGTCATGTTATTGAGTTACACTTAAAAGAGCTGCAAGGTTAATCTGAAGTGATAAGAATGTGCTTGACGTCTTATTCAAAAAAATTAACAGACTGGGTTCCAAGCCTTTCTAGAGCTGTGAACCACAACTCTGAGAATCCTGTTGATTGCCATAACATATCTGAGATATCTCCATCATACAGGTTACTCTATGTAAAATTTCCAAGGACAATGTTTGTCAAGAAGAAAGACATATATTTAGTTAGCCTTGCTTGAGTTTTAGCTTCTCTGGTACCTCTTTCTCCAGATATAGGAAGGGGTTTAACTGTGGGCTTGCACAGTCTGATGAAACATTAAAGCATTGGAAAACTTTGGCTTGTTTAAAATCACACTGAAAACCGCTACATTTAATGTGTGTAAGATATTTATTGTAAATATAGTGTCTGTTGTGAAAAGATGCCCTTTTCAAAAAATACCAGCTCTGACCATGAAAGCAAAAGGCAATATACAGTTTGTGAGTTAGCTACAGTAAAGGAGATATCTGAAATTGTAAGCAATTTCTTTTTTTTACCATCTTTTATTTCACCAGAAATTATATCAGTGGATATGTTCACCACATCTCCATGAAAATTCCTTTCAGACTTTGACTTTACATCTCTCTGCTTAGATTTATTTCAGATAATCACAGCATTTTTTAGATACTGTGCTTGAAGATTATTTTGTAAAACTGCTGGTTTTGTCAATCAATCCATAATATTTCTTCTTTCTCAAATGCCAAACACATTTGAACTGCTACAATTTCTTTAAAATACAGGTTTTTAAGCAATGGTAAAAATAATTACTGTCATCTCACACAGCTCAGTAACTGCATAAAAATAAATTCTATTTTTTACTTTGCTTAACATACATTTGCATGAGCCACAAACAGTGTTTTCCTAGGTACTGAAATTAGAGACCAGAGGTTCTGCTGCCCATCCAATGATGCCTTGTTAAGGCTGACCTAGAACAGAGGCTAGACAGAGTTAAAGAATAAAGTAGGTATTTATTAAAAGGTCTCAATGGGTACACCTGGGCAGTAAAAGAGCCCAGCCAGGGCTACACCCAAGATGAACCCAAAATGGTCACAAAAATGGATGACCGGTCACGAAGCCTCTCTCTTTTATAAGTCGTGGTCCATTTGCATATTGGAGTTAATTGTCTAATTATAGCTTTAGGCCCTAAACTCCCATCCTTCTTGTTTTCCTCTCTTCAGTCCACACTGTTTATGCTCTTGGGCCTGAAATTTGGGTGGTTGTCCTTAGTTCCAAGCTAGGGAAGGAATTGTTTTGTCTAGCTACTCTGTGAAGAGAGCTTGCCAACACTTAATATAAAGCTCAGAACTACACACTAAAGCAGTTCAGAATCTGAAAAATATAAAAGCTAAAACCTAAGGCATCACCCAGATGAGACGTTCACTTATACTCAAGAGATTCCATGCACAAAGCTTATGCCCATACCCTAATCCAAGACTTAGTTACATATTCAAACAGAATGTGGTATGGTTCTCAAAAAGGGTAAAAAATTGATAGTTTAAAGATGTCCCTCCCTGACAAGAAGATCTCAGTGGAGGCTTCTGGGCTAAGGGACCACAGTCACACCAAAGCACACGGCAGTGCCCAGCTGTAGCTCCTGCCCTGAGGCCAGGCAGCATCATGCAGAGGGAGATGTTCAAATGATTGATAGCGAGTGCAGCTTCAGTGCCTAATTGATGCTTATAACTTTAGGGAAAAAAATCCCCAGCTTTCAGTATCTTCGACAACTGGGCTCAATTTTCTCACAACAGTAGCAAAAATGCTGCTAGGTGCACCTGAAGGAATGCTGTCTGGCAGGAATGATGCATAGGCACCTCATTCCCTCAGTGTGCCCACCATGGTCCAGTTCGACCCATCGAAAATCCAGGCTAAAGGCTGTAACATCCTGCTAATGAATTGCTCTCTACAGAACATTTTCCTATGCCTTGTTACTTAAAATGACCACTCCTTTGCTGATCTGCAAAAACGACTCTGTGCTGCTCTGTATCAGCACTGGGTACCTTTGGAAGTTGTGCCTGTAGAAATCAATCTGAGGATCAATTACTCCCAAGAGAATTAATTCAGATCTGATCCCACCACATCCTGCATGCCCTTGGCTCCCAACTGGGGAGATGCTCAGTGACAGGTGGAATTAGAAGACCTCAAGGTCTGCTCCTGGTCTTGCAAAAATCAACTCCAGAACTTCAAATGTCTTGTGCCAGTGAAGGATCAGAGTCTCCCCGGGAAGAAGAGGTTACAAAAGAGCAAATCTGTGTTATCGTTGCACAAAGGATCGCTCGATGCCACTGCGTAATGTGAAAACTCACCAGAAATTTTCTTCAGGCTTACACACAAAATAATTTTACACAGAGAATACTATAATGATGGCTAATAGTGTATCTCCAAAATACCATGTAAAATACATAAGGCTGAGATCAATGGTGACAAAAAGCACTGAAATGACGGCCTTTCAGTTCAAACAAAGCACAGTATTAAAATTCTGGTGGGTGCGTTTGGAAACAAAAATGGTCAGCTTCTGACTGATGGAGTCACCTCCCTGGCTGAGTGTCAAAATAGGTCAATGGAGCTTTCTTTTCACAATAGCTAGAAGTAAATGGAAACTTTGCTGTGTTCCAGCCTAGATCAGTAGGGAAAGAGACATTCTCCCTGACACGTAGCTTTTATATTTGTTACATGATACTCAGTGATATTGAGTAACAGCTGGCAGGTTTTCAACAAAAGACTCTTGTCCCCGCAGATGGCACCACCCCTTGCATGCTCGCACCTCAAACCTTACAGCCCAGTGATGTAAAACACTGCAGCACCTCAAGGTTCAGCTCAGCCAAGCGTGGCAAGGTCAGTCAGCAGAGCAGGAGGAGGGCAGGGAAGGAGGGTGGGGGTGGAGACAGCAGCCTGACCATAATTCTAGCCACAAGGGCTCAGTTTCTAATGGCAACAATCTCAAAAGCTTCTCTGTGCACAGCTTCATAATTAAGTGTTAAATAAAAGTGCTGTGCTGTTAACACTGCATCCTCCCTTACAAATTCTGACTTCATCTTCAGACCTGGTAGTCAATTAAATAATTCCGTCTGAAAATTCCTAGCACTTAAGCAGGGACTGTAAAATTAAGACATAGTCCGGATCTCAACACTGTTAAACACAGTGATTTCCTTCACCAAGTATGGCTTGTGATCACCATGTTCCTACTACTTGGAACCCCATTTCCATGTTAATACATTGCTAGGACATTTTCTGAATGCATGTCTAGCTTCATCGTGGAAAGACAAACTTGATCAGAGTAATAGATTACAACCACAGGACATGTGCACAGAAACATGTAAGGGGAATGAACATCAAAAAAGAAGTGTAACTTTTTTTAAACTTACAGCAGAGTTTTTCCCAAACATGAAATATAGTCCTTTTAAAAAAAGGCTTTCAGTCACACAACAAATCTGCAACAAAGCAAAGCTACTAGCAAAAGTAGTATTTGAGTATTTTAAAGGAAATGCAAAACTCATACCATAGTACTGAACTAAAAAGTAACACCTCAAAACATCTAAATGAGAACATATTATTCATCACAATGCTTTCATGATTACAATTAGCACAAACACATTTGTGATGCTTCCAAACATCGGTGGGAATGTTGATATGTTTACATCTCTGTAACAGAGATTTGTCTATTTTCCATGAAGCAAACTATTATTTTTCAAACAGCATAGGAACAGGAAAGCAGACATCACAAAGAATTGTTGATCTACTATCTGGTTTATAGCTATCACTATTTTTACACTTTTGGAGAGAATTATAAATAATCCACATTAGAGTGAGATTTTAACATTTAATGCGGGATTCCATCATGTTACAGATGCTACAAAACTGTTCTGTCCATGTCCTGGACATTTCAGTATAGGGTGGATTAGTGTACTGAATGAGGTGTGGTTCAGAGGGTGGTTGCGGCAGAGGTTACTTCTCCCATTTGAATTCCTCAGGTACAGGTGTACCCATGGTGCCCTACAGCACCGTATCTGGTTTCTCAGGTAACTGCTCCGTTTTCTCGGCTCTCCCTTTTCTTCTTCTGTATGTCTGTGCCTCTAGGTGTGGTGCTAATGAAGGGAGGAGGGGAGGAAGAAAAGAGGGTAGGGCTCTGTATGTCTTCCACGACCCTCTCAAAGCTTCTCCAGAGCTAAAATAATGGTAATATTTTTTGTCTTCTTTTTGGGGAAAAGGACTAACGTTAATTAATCAAGGCACATTTTTCCCATTCAGCGAGAGGCGTTCAATAGGAGAGTTTTGGCTTCTGGCCACTACAGCAGAAAAAAAAAAAAAAAAAAAAGAAAAAACACCACACAACCNCACACCACCTCATATGGCTCCTGCATAAAGTAAAGCTAATACTCTTAGATTTTTTTTTTTTTTTTTTTAATTGTCGTGCCACCCCGGGGCGGCCCTTTTGTCCAGCGGGCGAGGGACGCGGTGCGGGAGAGCCGCCCGGGGCTCGGCGGATCGAGGCACGGGAAGCTTCAGCTTTCCACGGGACGCGGCGCTGCGGCTCCCTCCCCTCCCTTCCCTTCCCTTCTCCCGGCCGGCGGCTGCTTCCCCGCCCTTCCCTCCGGGCCGGTGGCGCGACCCTCGCCTCGCCCCTCCCGGCACAAGCGCGAGTTGTGTGCGGGCCGGATGGAGCCGCCTTTGTCCGCCCCGCACCCGCCGCGCATAACAACGACCCCGGCCCGCGCGGGGCC
>VZSE01012872.1:499586-515374 GCA_013398275.1 Promerops cafer
AAAAAAAAAAAAAAAAAGCCACTCTCAACTGGCTTCCTGGTTGTACTTAGCAATGTATTGCTATTGAACTTAGCAAGGTTGCTATCATACAAAATGAATGAAAAGTGACAAAAAGCAGAGACTGAAGAAGAGCACTGGGAATTTTAAAAGACTTTCAGTTCAGCACTACCATTTTTCTCTTTTGCTGTATTCTCACCAGCAGCTTAAACAACTCCTGCAGGCAAACCAGGTTGAGCAGGTGGAGGCGGTGTTTAGCAAGGCATGCTGCTTTAGTAAGTCACCTGTAAAACAAGATGATCTGCAATGTTTGGATAAATGCTGTTGTTTGCTATTTCCTTCGTCAACTGCATTATCTGAAGTGCAGCTTGGAGTATCCACCTATGAGTTAAGCAGTAAGTTTTCTGTCAGTATTCATGAAGCTGGGATAGTCTTCCTGTGTGAGTTACTTGTTAAAAGCACCTCTCTTTGTCAAGCAAATCAAGACAAGTCATGCCTACATTTTTTTTTGTGTGACACTCTGTAAAAAGGGAATATTAAATTAGGGAGTTACTGAAGTATATATGGGTATGGTGAGAAGGGAGGAGCACTGTCTGGAGAAGAAGTTTCAGAGAAACTCAGAGAAGGTCCAGCCGGGATGCTGATGAGGTCATAAGAGAAACAGAACTGAGAAGGAATCTAGAAGCCTTACCAGAGACCTACTGCTTACCCCAACATTTCAAAATGGGGTTTTAACTTTGAGAAGTAAGTACAAAAATGAATTATCTATACTCTGTGGTTCCCAAGGCATTTGAGAATGCCTTTAATGTTTCCAATCTAAAAGAGGGTTAGTTCTTCTCTCTGCACACTGCATTTCAAAGGCAGGCCCCTAGAGTGAGGTTCAGCTTTGGCTTCAAGCACAGAAATTGTTATAGGAATGTGAGTGAGGTGTCTCAACTTTCCATTGCAGACAGTGGGGGTGGGTTTCACGTTCCTCCGCAGGAGCCCTTTGAACCTTGTGCTTTCATACATCGAAAGGAGGCCTTTGGATACAGCACCACATGGCTTCTGGAGAGAGAGCTAGAGGCCAGGCAGGGTTAGCTAAGACAGCCCCAATGGCACAAGATGCCTATTTCGGCAACTGAAGCTAACCCAGTATGCTCAGAGGAATTTGCACCCTAAAGTAGGTGTTTAGATTTGGCCAGCTGAGTAAGCCTGTGTGCTCCACTGGTGGCACTGGGGAGATCTGTAGTGACCACGATATGTGGCTTGGACACCTAGCTCTCACCAAGGTGTCTATGCTTAGGACCTTAAATTCGGGTGTTCTTGCAGACCTAATTTACTTGACTAAACACTTGTGGGTAGCGTTGTGTGAGGCAGCTGCACAACACTGTCTGTTACCACATGGGACTCCCAGGTAAGACCCACATCTTTTGGAGTGGCAGCCAGTCCATGCACTCAGCCTGTCTGGACCTCCTTTCCCCTGAACCCTTGCCTCTGAAAACTCAGTTTGTCAATCACTTTCTGAGAAAACACCCCTCTTTAAGTTTACTTTTTTCCATCCACAAAGATGTTTTATACATAACCTCAATATTTTCTAAGAATTCAAAGCTATCTAAGCCTAAATATGAAAGAACTAAAACAAGACCTTTCTTTTCATATTCTTTATTGCTATAGAAAGCAGATCCTTGTTAAATGGATAAAAAGGGTGGGGAAGGGAACCTGGGTGCCATTTAAGAAACTGAAAAATGTGAGAAGATAAAAAACTCGTTCTGTGAAGTTAAATGTTGATCAAAACCTTTACAAGACAGGGCTAAAAGCACTTACCTTGAGTGCTTTCATTTAGGAAAGGACTGCAAATGAAGAAGGAAAATCAGTGTCAATAACAGCAAAATAAAAATATACAAACACTGGGAAGAAGTCTGGGAAAAAATAACAAGCAAACATGCTTTTCTAAAAAGGCAACACAGCAAAAGAAAATCTGGTACATAAGGGACAGAGACTATTCACTATTAGGCTTAACATAAATTTGAATAGGATGGAGGGAGAAGACACATCCCTAGCTGCAGAGATCTCCTACCACTTCTTTCCTTTATGACCTTTCTTTATATCCATTCCCTCAGAGAAACCTTCTCACTGTTAGCTCCAGAATTTCTCTTATTCTTCCACCTTTTTCACCTCTGAAAATGAAAAAACTTCCTCTACCTTCAGAGGACTTATTTTATGTGACAAAGTCGGGTCATCTTTTTATTCTTTTCAATGTTTTATGAGAAACTTGGCAGGCTTCAGAGATTCTTTAAGTTTTAGGACTGCGAGAGAAGCAACTCAACCTTATGCTCTTGTGCCAAGAACGAATGAGCTTTTCCTGGTACAATTTTTAAGCCAGCCACTCGAATCCTCCAACCTTTTTACCTTTTCACATCAATACCAGCTTGAACTCTCAGCTGCCATAGATACTTCAACGGGGCTGAAGGCAGTAAAAGAGTTAAAGCATCTACAGCAGGACTTAAGTGGAATTGCATTGCCTGAGCTCAAACTGCTCCAAAAGCCAGCTGTTAATCTGCTGCCTAGCTTGATTAGGTGTCTTCTGGTAGCACTGTGAAGTTCTTGAGACACTTAGAGCAAAATGAAAGAGCTCAATACTTTTCTTTTGTCTAAAGTAAGGGGAAGTTTGGGAAAGCAGGCTATGCTCCATCTACAAATGCTTGAGGGACCCAATATGTCAAATATTTTTGGAGTGTGCCTAATGGATTAGACCTCACAAAAATGCAATGGATGCCTTCTCCTGAAACACAACTGAAGAGGAGGCAGAAGCGCTTCCCTGCCAAATACACGTACACGCATGCATGCACACCAGATACATCACCAAATGTTCAGGACACTCTCACCCCCAGGAATGGGGAATGTAACACTCTTCTCAGCCTGAAAAATTCAATGGGCATTAACTGTGTTTCATTCATTTAACAGTGTTCTGCTAGAGGTAAGGGCCGAAGCCAACAGATGCCATTTTCCTGCTGGTTACCACAGCCCCTGAATTACAATGTCATGGTGTATCAATGCTCTTCCCTGCTTTGCTGTACAGAAGGATGGAAAATCCACCCATTCTAGTTAGTTATGTGACTGATTATTAGAACCCTTATTTATCAAGTGGGAGATATGAGTTGCACTGTTTGCTGGGAGAAGCTGGAACCTGAATCTTGAAATTGAAATGTGGACACCACACCTTATGTTAAAAGTGGGTGTTGGCACCACTTCTGTTGCATTTTAAAAACAACAAAAAAACCCCAAACCAAAACAAAAAATCCACCAATCCAAACACATGAGTTCTGCTACATTTCCTCAAGAAGGAACCAGGATACCGTGTCTTTAAAAGACTAAGGAACTTTTCTATAGTCCTGACTAATCAAAGTTCTGCATAGGGATGGTTGTAAGGTAGTCTCGTGTGGTCAGTATTTCTTACTCCTTGGCTCTCAGTAGCTCCACACTCAGGGTGCTGGCTGTTTGAGAACATTGTTGAGAAGTTCCTAAGCACTCCTGCCTGGAGAACAGCTGCTTAACATAGATTTTGAGGGCAAAAGCATGGACATGCTGCATCTAAGTATGAAGTGACCACATTATTATCTACTCTTTCTTAAACTGTTTTTGTTACAAATGTTGCCCTAAATCTTCCTCTTCCTGCACATACTTCTCTCCTTCAAATCAATGAAAGGAGATATTTCTTTGATCAGTCTCAGGTCCTTTCATGGATGTCCAGTCATCCTTCATTGCCATGTGACTTTGTGGTAAGCTTTAATCGTCTTACCAGGTGGTCGACTGTTTGGTTACTGGCCCTACTTGGGTGGGCTGGGCATGTCATGTGTATCCATCTGAACAACAAATTATTACAGGATAACAATCCTCCACTGTTTGTCCTGTATCAGTTCAAACAGAAGGTAAAACATCAGGAGGGGCACAGGCCAACCTTATAATCAAAATCCTTGCACAGAGACAGAAAACAGAAGAAAAATTGTTTATCAATGGTCCATTGTTTAGCTAATACCGCTTCTGAAATTAGTAATTACCTGCAAAGTTTTAAGATCTTTTCACCTGATTTAATGTTGTTTTCTCTCTCTGAAGAATTTTCAGTTTCACCATTATAGCTTTAGAAATTTGAATCTGAACTTAGACAGAGAGATCATCCCTCTGTATTTAAAATCTGACATCCCATGGGCTTTTCATTGTGTCCATCTGCTGATGGGAGGAGTTTTAGCTAGAGTTTGAGTTTGCATACCAGGACATGTGGAGAAACAAACTACCAGGTAAGAAATTACCATTCTTCAGAGTTCTTTTTTTTTTTCTTTTTATTTTGCTTTTCCTTCCCAGTAAAAGGCACAAAGATAAGTGGCAGCACATGGCTTGTAGCTGCCCCATTATAGCAGCCCTCCCAGAGGCCAGTTCAAAAGTCATAGTTCTGATACTAGCTAATCTGGCAAGGGGATTTCAATGGGTGGATGTGAGAATAACATCTGCCTTTCAAATCTTACACTTGCCAACATAGACATGTGAGGTTTTTTGTTGTTCCAAGAACCTCTCAAGCATAGAGAAGGTAAAAGTCCTATGAATTGGAACCACCTGCTTGAACTAATGTTTTGGCAAGTTCCTGTGTTCCTGGAGCTGGTTCAGAGTATTCTGAGCTGTTTGGAATGGGAAAAATCCGCAAAAATTACTTACCCCCCCATAAATATTTTTGATACTGTTGTGTTCAAATGGGAAGAGTGTAGAGAACAGGCCTAGTAAGTGTGAAACTCATACTGTGTCGGTGTGACTACTCCCTTTACTTCATAGTCTGTTGTATTCATGTCTGAGACAAGAGAAACAGAGCTTAGAGATCAAGAGGCAAGCCTCTTTCAGACTCGATGCTGAAAAGAACACAGAGGATTCATTTGCTGTTTTCCTGAATCCTCTATTGCATGGTCTCAGTATTTGTTTTGGAGAGCTGAACTGGACAATGTTGAAAGTTTCTGAGAGTCCTGTTATACTTGGATTTGTGTATACAGCCTGTATACATCATACCACTTTAGTGTGAACGGCTCCTTTTTAAACCAGAGGATTGTTATGAACCTCATAAAATAGCCTTGCTGAAGGATTGCTTGTTTATCCTTCAAAAGAAAGACAATGGAATGTCCCCAAATATTTGTAAATTCATGTTAAAAATGGCAAAACTATGAAAAGAGCACAATTTCTATACATTCTGTTTTCTCAAGATGGATGAAAACCATATCTACCTCAAAATCAAGGTGTTGTACTTCATCATTTAGATAATTAAAAATTTAACCATACAAGTTCTTTTAACCATGGTGCTAAAATGTGCTGTAAGGTATGTAAAACAAACCAAAGGTCTCCTTGATCTGAGGACACTCATAGCCCTTTTGAGTGCTGACATGCCCAAAAATGCTTAATTTATGCAAAGTGAAATGTTCTTCAGAGAGAACTAGAAAGTTTAAGTCAGAATGCCATTGAATAGACTGGTTAGGATGTTCCCCAGGAGGTTCAGATGGCTGCTCTGAATCAGGCATGAGAGATGTTAATGCCCATATCTCTGTAGCTTTCAGTTAGGGCATGCAGTGTCGGTACTTTTATGGATTTTTTAAAGTGATGTGGACAATCTTAGATTTTTCTGCTCAGCTTTTCTTGGTTGGTCAGATTTTCTGCTGAGCTACTCCACCAGCTGTAGAGGAAGTGCAGCTGACATAGTTTTCTAACATATATGTCCAGGTGCCTAAAGTTGTGTGATATGACTGCAAGCTCTTGAGGATATCACACTTTCTTTTGTTAGAAATGCCTGTAATTAAAGTGGTAACTCAGGGTCAATCAAAAAGTTTAATGTGACCTCAAAGTATTTCTCCTTTAATCATGCAATTACTGTGGATTTTTAAGAAGGGTTACTTTAATCACAGTTCGTGTGTGCTTTTGAGTTTCCTGAGTATGAATAGGCTCCAACACTGACTTTTTCCTTTGTCCTTTCAGGTGTATTTGCTGGATTCAAACTGTATGTTATTCCTTAAAGTGGATACTTCTGATCTATCTTTCCTTGGCATTAGCACCAGCCCTGGCACTTTATAGAGCCTCAAGCATTTAATCACATCCTTCCTCTGAACTTTAATCTGGTGGGCATAATTTACCTCTCCAGGGAAAAGTTAAGTACATAAAACAATTTTAAAAAACATTGAGAGCCTGCTTGCCCTTAATTAGAAAGCACAAGGGATATATGAACTCAGACAAAACAACAAGATTCATGTATGCCATTTTGACTTAATTTTGTTACCACTCCTGGGCACTCTTTGGAGGATGTGATCAACATCCTCCAGAGTATGCTAAATTTCCTTCCATGAGATACTTGCCAACCTACATCATGGAATAAGTCCATACCTCTGCTGGGGATATGGGTTGTTTTCCATTCATGCAGTATGTTCACTCTTTCAGTCACTAAAATTAACCAGTTATCCTTTTCCTTATAGGCACTAATTCTGTGAAATGACCAGCCATAACATTTTCATTATAGATGGTCGAAGGCTATCACCTGTTTGTGAATTGTCAGTCTCTTCAAGTTCAGACTGGAAAAACTGATGTTTGCCTGAATGATAGTGTTTTTTGGTTTTTTTTTCTGTGCTGGTAGGATTATCGTAGTTTAGCAGCTGTTGATTGTTAGCCTGTGCTAGAAGGTCTCTTGTCCAGATCTCTGGGTTTTAAATCAGTAGCAGGGCAAAAGGTAGCAGGGATTCTAAACACAATCCACATTCAAATGATTTGCTCTCTGACACAGCACCCTTAATTCTCTTGGTATAGAAAGATTGCCAAATTGTCTTACCTAGGGGTGTTTTTCAGAGCTGCTGAGAATGGACAGTTCTCATGGTTTTCAGTTCATAGTATGGTATCACAGCATGCCTGAAAATTAGGGTAATGTTTTTCTAGATGTCCATGTGAGAAGGGTCCACAACAAGGTCACTTCAACCATTTAACCCACCCATCACTGTGGTATGAGTGCTGAAGTAATGATATGGTTACTAAGATACCTTGGATTACTTAAGAGGTTTGCTGAAATTAACTGGTTCCATCAGTGCAGAGATCAGTTTCCTGAAGTTCTTAATCCAAGTGCAGATGCTTCTTGCATTATGTGATACCTGGAAGAATTTCTTAAAATTTAAGTGTATACATTTAGGTTACTTTCACAGTGTTTAATATCTAAGTTTCCTCACAGATTATAATCTTGGAACTTGTATTCGTGAACACTCTAGAAATGGTTAAAAATACCTTGAAACTTTAATACAATACTGGAAGTTAGTATTTTAAACAAGAAAGAAAAGAACTTTACAAGATCATACTATGATAAATATGTATAGAAATTTTCACAAAAGACAAACATAACTTACTGCTTCCTCTGCTGTTAAAAAGAAAAAATCTGATACAGAAGAAAAAATAAATGTATTACTACATTTTAATTCAGAATTTATCCATATCTGTCTTTAGTACCCACAAAAATGATACCGAAGAAACCAAACACACACATGCAGAGGACTATGATTTAATGCCTGGAATAATCAGAAAAAATATCCTGCCATCTCCAATCAAGTTTAGCCTGTATATTATGGTGAAATTCTGCAAGAAAAAACAAAGAAGCTGTCATCACATCTAATGGCTTTCTTACATTCAGAATCCCCTCTGGAATAATAATTGCATCAGTGTATCCGTACTGATGTATCTCTGCTCTGCCTGCTCCCACTGTTGTGCCCGCACTGTGAGATGTTACCTATGATTTATGTCAGGCGTCTGTGCCGTGCTGTGCTGCATTGGTGGCTGCACATTTCCATATGGATGGCTATCCCATCGTTTCTGGCACTGCTCCCAGGCCCTGCTGAATTCCAGGCCATTTTTATACTAGATGGCAAGGTATGTTTAGAGGCATGGGAATTGTCGGCATGGGAATCAATTGCTTGTAATTAAGTTCTGCTGTATCTCACAACTCAGCTGATCAAACAGTGTGCCCAAGCACATATATACATACATATATCTATATGTATTTACCTAGGCACATATCCATGGGTAAATTTTCACCACAAGCACCTTGGTGTGCAGCTCTGAATATTGTAACCATGTACCTGAAGATGTTTTAGATATTAATGAAAGTGTTTCAAGTTCTTACAAAGTTGATTGAGTTTTAAGAAGTTGTAAATCAAGGTGCCTCATTCAGAGCAGGGAATCCAGTGGAATCAGTAATTTATGCCATACTAAAATGACATCTGTATCTGCTTGACAATCTTGGATTTTTTTAATGCCTTAAATGACTTAATGGAAAGTGTACACTAGCTTTGGGTTAATAATGGCATTCATCCTTAATGATAAAGAGCAATTATTTTTATTACTCTTGCTATTTTTTTTTTGTTGCATTACCTAGAAATATTTCCTTCTAACAGGTTTACATGTTTAAATGATGGTGTCCTTCCTTTTGTCACCTGACTAAATACTCACTAAATACTGCACAATACTCACCTCGTTACCCATGTGCTATTCTTCTGTCTTGAGAAATTCCAAGAACCAGGGAGAAAACAACACTGCAAAGGATTGCAGTCATCACAGAAATGGTGTGGTTTGTGTCCTTCAGCTAAATAAATTGGTCTTGAGAAACACATGCTTATATGTTCCCGATTTTATTTCTGGTGGGAGGATGGAGGTTGGCATTCTAGCACTTCAGGGACTCATAAAAAATATTAAGATAGTGAGCAAGTTAGGAATCAGCTGGAAATTGTTCCTGGCACATCTTACATTTTTTTCCATGATAGCAATGTATCAAAACAAGTCAGCTGTGCTATACCAGGAATCACACATAACTTGATAACAGGCCTCTAGTCAGACAACATCATCTGGTAAAATTTGTCTTCGGCCACAGATGCCTCAGAGGGAATGTTTTATATTGACAACTTGAGCATGAGCAAGGAAGCAGCGACGCTGTACATTTTGAGAATTGTATGTTACATTTCCTTTGATTTGGCCTTCACATCTCTCACCCTGTAATTGCTTTCTGCTTTTGGTTTGGTGATGATCCAGCTTACATAAAGACTGTTTGACTGGAAAGATTTGGATGAACTCCCAGTGTCTGAAAGGTAATCTATGTGAAATGGCAGGAAACAATTTTTTCTCCCCCCCGACTTCCTCAGCAAACCAAGTAAACCTTTTGCTTCATTGGTTTCCACCCTCCTTGTGCCTGTCAGTCACTATTCATCCAGAGTGACTAATCATAGCAACAGTGGCTTCCCAGCACCTTCGCTCTCCTCAATTAAACATCCACCACTGTCCTGTGAAAACTTTTACCAGATCGACTGTGGAGCTTTCTTTTGTAGCTGGAAAAGACATTTTATATATCTACAGTTCTGTCTTGCTTAATTTACTTCAGTGTTCACTGTAACAAGTCACCCCTGCAAAGCATGTTTCCCAGGCAAGGAACCTGTCTTCTTATCTCTGCCACAGTACCTAACAAAGCTTCTCCTTCTCCATTAGGTATGAGTAGGACATTATTTTGCCCTCAGCTTCTCTACCTGATCCTGTAGGCTTATGCATACATTTTGAATTCATAGTACTATAAGTAGACGTGCCTCCTGCTGATAGATTAACAGTTTCAAATCCAGAAATCCCTAATTGGTTTTCCAGACAGCAGTGCTTACCCGAAGTAGAACACAGCTCCACGGAGTAATCTATGAAGCAATCAGTGATGCTGTTTCATAATAAATCCATTTGCAAGCAGTTTGCTCCTAGTTCACGGGTGCCACGACTTCCATGGTAGCATGTTTGTCCTTGTGCTGCTGGCGTTAGGTATGTCAGATCGATGGGGCTGAATGCCCATTTTGCACACCAGTTTAACTTCAAATGAAACTCAGTGTTATGGGAATATTTACATATTTCTATTGCAGAAGTGCTTTTTAAAGCTGCTTAAACAAACTAGATGTGCAGCTTAAATGTGTGCAGTGCTGCAGACAGAGTGTAGAAAAGGAAAGCTGTAGATTTGATGAAGCTTTTTAGCAGATGTAACAGTAACATCACTTATGTTTAAATGCAGTCCACAATTCACTGCCAAACCTTGCAGCAAGCTTCATGAAGAGTCGAGAGTTTATTTCACAACAGGAGAGGCCAATCACAGTTTATATTTCCACTTTTTATTTGAACTGAACTACTGAATACAAATACCAAGGAGTTATCATTTTGATTTTGCAAGAGAACTGTCACTGTTCTGTGGTGACCTAATGCAGGAATGCTGCTTCACATTTCTTTGCACTATCTCTTTTCTTAGTGATGGTGTAGTCCATAAAGGGAGTGAGAGGGATAATAAGTCCTCTTTCTTTTCTGGCACTGGCTTCATTGGCTTTCTTTTAATCCAGGATGTGAATAGTAGATACGGTTAGGAAAATGTTCATGTTGATTATTATGAGGTAATTTTAAATAGTCTTCTCATTTCCAGACTTCTTTTTCATCCTACACACTCAGGTTGTATCTGAATGCCATCTCAGATTCATTTATTTGATCCTTTTTAAAATAGGCTTCAAAAAAATCCCTGTCTCCTATAGAAGCACTGTGTAATTTAATTAATTGTATAAAAAAGTCAAGATCTACAGCAACGAGCATCATAAAACCCCAAAATAAAGTCCTATGGGAATTACTGGTTCATGGGGGAAAAAGAAAAAGGAAGTTAGCTTCACCTCACTGCAATTTAGAAAAAACCCAAACAATTTGATCTTTTTGGTGAAACAAATTTTTCCAAAAAAATTAAGCGTAAAGTGCTTTTTCTGTCATAAAAATCAAATCTTTGTAGAAGGATTTAATTCTTAAGTATCTCTATATATGCATGATTACATTTTGTCTAAAATTATGGAAGAAAATATGTTCCATTCATGAAAATAATTAAAAATACACAGCATAAGCAAAAGTCTTCCTTCCTTCCTTCCTTCCTTCCTTCCTTCCTTCCTTCCTTCCTTCCTTCCTTCCTTCCTTCCTTCCTTCCTCTTTCATCCCTCTTCTCCTTGTCTCCTTATTTCTATCTTTCTCTTTTTTCAGAGTGAAGTTTCTTTATGTTAAAAGTCTGCCATAAAAAGTTTTAGTTTTGAATAAACAGTGCTTTTTTATTGGAAGATTTTGAACTCCTTCATCCCAGAATGAAGTTAATAAATTTTCAAAGCAGAGCTTGTGTAGTGTTCCATAAATAAAGCTCAGGGCAAGGGAATGTACTGTAAATATTGAACAAATAGCTGCTTATTCATTTTAAAGTAACCATCTGCTTTAACGGGGCAAGACCTTGTAGAAAAAAACCCATGAAGCTATCTTTACTGGCTGAGAGGGACTGAACATGTAAACATTGTGCAGAATTAATGATGTAATTTTCTTAATTTTAAAGAGCTTTTCTTCATAGCCTTTTTTTAAATATAGTTCTTCTGTATAAAGTGTGTGTATATGTATTTATACATACATGTCTACATACTTATTTACATGTTTTAAATGTGAATCATCTGCCATGCCATGTATGAAAAACGAAAGCCTCCTCCTCCCACTGCCTTGTTCATGCAGCTGAATCTGAGTGCCACAGGGGCTGCAGGGAAAAAGGTGAAGGCTTAGGCCTCACTCTGAAAATAGTGATCCAGTCTGAGGCACCAGAAAGGATGTCTGGCACAGGAACAACACACACATCCCCCTCTATGTGCTGTTCCTCATCGAGGCAGAGATTTGAAAGAACTGGGGTCTCAAATACAGTAACTGAATAGTTCTGAAAACCACAGTGCATTTGCTGCTGTTTCCTAGGGGCAGAAAGGCAGTGCATTTCTCTTGTGTAGCCAGCACTGGATAGTGATGGTGTACACCATTTTTATCTGTCTCCTTTGTGACCTACCATTCAACAGTGTGGAACAGGACAAGTCTCTGTTTCCTGCTCTTCACCAAAACAGTAGGAAATAACGCTGATCATACTAAAAAAAGACATTAGGTACATATCACCCAGGATACTGCTTCTTACAGAGGTTTAGGGAAATAGTTTTTACAAAGGAATGAGAATGAACAGTCTTGAGTGTGCTGTCTCACCAGTGGCTTAGGAATATCCTGAGGCAGCATACATGTCGTGCCTGTTGCATCTAATACTCATTGGTGGAAGCATGAATACGTCTGATGCTCTTTGGAATCTGTCATAACATCCGTCGCTGTTGAACACTCAGCCTTCTTGAGGGAGCAAAATCTCATTGCCCCATGTATTGTATGAGAAAGGGCATCCTTTTTTTGGTTGGAACTTCTTGCCTCGTTACAGAGAACATAAAGCTGGCAGAAATGTGCAGTGTCCTGCTACCAGTGGTGACTGCAAGGGTGTTTAAGCACACAGGGAAATGTGGAATTTCAGTATGACATGGTCACCTCACACCAGAGCCAGTAAAACACATTCCAGCACTGTAAATAAGGCCCTTTACTGTGTATCACTTTCAGATGGCTCTTTTTGAAGTGGATGAGTCCTCATCTTTGTCACTCCTACTCCATATGTAAGCTTGTGTGTATAATTTATAGCTTACCTTCCTGAAGTGGGTTTATGTGCTCTAATGGCCAGTTCATCCATTATTTTCTTCTTGATAATATTTAAATTGATCAAGCACTACCAAATCTGACACAGGGGTAATGATCTCATAAAAATTATACATTCCATAACTACTGGTAGTTGACTTTTGGTAGACTCATAAATTGAGTCTCCACTTTGACAAGCATTTTCATTTTAAACTGACAATGTCACTGAAAGCATTCTTTCCCTCCCAGCATTTGAACTAGCAGTGAACCAGATTGGGGAACGAAGCCAACTAAACCTAAAGAGTAGTGGACAAAAAAATGGAGAAAAAAATGCATTAGTGCTTACAGGGGTACATATTAAAAGGGCTTCTCCTTCTTCCTCTAGGGCCGCCTGATGCTGTTCAGAAAGACTGCTGAAGGAGAGCCCCAGGAAAGGGCCTCAGCCCAAATTCAGCACTAAACTGCTCCATTTCACCTGACAAGTGGCCAGTCACTGGGGACGTTATCCCACGGTTCAGCAGCACAGCTCTGCTGCTTCATGTCAGAGACAGCAGCCAGGATATGGGGTGGGAGCGAGGAGACTGGGAAACAGCAGAGGAGAAAATGGAGGCACAGAACACAGATCCATAGGAAATTAGGCTTTGCTAGCTCTGCTGCTGTTGGAACAGCGTGTTGCCCATCTACTTAGGCTATTGTGCCACCAGGGGTGTATGGGGAAAAAAAATGGGCAAGATAATTATTATTCACTATGCCATAATTATGTGTTTTCCTACTATTCTCTTGTTTATTGTAGTTTTTTACCAGTTTGTCTGATACTACATTAAATATATTCCTCTGTACCTCCCAAGATCATCCTTGGACTTCTTTGAAATAAACATGATCCCACGTCAGCAAAGACATTTCCTGTCTCAGCTGGAACCAGATGTCTCTCAGTTGTTTTTATACTTAAGGAGGACTTAAGTGAATGTATTGAGAAGAGTTATTATTTTAAATACAATGCTCTTTAACAAGTAGAATTTTGCAATAAATGCAGCAGAAACAGATCCATTAAAAAAACCCAAAAATATGTTTGTGTGACAAGGCAGGAAAAGCAGTAAATTTTTGTATATTTCCTATGTATGTGTGTAATTGCAAAACACATAGTGATACAGGGGACCTATCTGTGTGTTGCTTATAAGAGGCATTATAGAGGAGAAAGTTAATAAAACAGTTCAACTAAAGCTGTGTGCAGCAGTAATGGTCTTAAAAAACGCATTTTGAAGAGTCCTAAATGAATATTTACACATCATTCACCAAATGGTGGCTGTATTTTTTTATAAAGTAGTTTCATAAAAGTCATCTATATGTGTTTTGCACTAGTTGAGTTTTGGATTGTTTGATGATGATTTAGCTATTTTAATAGTCTGTTATTCTGGTAACTAGAATATATTTAGGAGTGATCAAATTTTTCTTGACATTGAAATTAATCTTTTTTCACCAGAAGTATCTCTTAGAAATTGTTTTCTACTAGCCTTGGATTGATATGTAAAATGATAGGGTGCTTCCACAGTTCTTATTGAATTGCTCATTCTCTACTACTTTGTCACTGCACATCAAGCTTTGATTACATCTACATGGATAACTGCATGCAACATTTTGGAAAAGCTGGATGGTCTGTGTGGCTTGTCCTTGGATGAATCAAATTGCTGTCCCTGAAAACAGAGACAGCTCATGCCTGTTTCCCTCTGCTAAGCAAATTCTCTGTCTGCCACAGTTTTGTCATGAGCAAAGTCATATTGATGTTAGTTGTTTACTCAGTAGCTGATCTCAAGATGTCATATAGAAGCTGGGAAATTTCCTTTCACAAAAATGGTGACAGCCATATATTGATTTAATTGGAGTACATTTGGCATCTGTAATTATGGTGGGAACAAGGATCTATTAATGATCTAACAGTTCCCAGATATCCTTGATAAAGAAGACTTTGTTAAAGATTTTATGCCATGTGGTCATATGATATTTGAATGGGCTTAATGTCACTAGTTTAAATACAAGAGGGTTGAATTAGCAAAAAACCCAAACATATGGCAAGATGAATGAAGAACTAATAGAGGCAGCTCATCATAGCCAACTCTCTGAAAGACTGCATATTTGTGCTAACTTCTAACTTTCAATAAATAACACAGAATCTGCTGTGATTCAAAAGCTCACAGGTAAAACCAGGAAATGGCACATTTGAACTGTTTTGCTGATCCCTGTACCCTCTCATGTGACATGCTTTAGGAGATCAGAGGGTCTCTCAGGACAGGAACACAGTCATAATCAAAGATTTTAATTACCTCTGTGTGATCTGGATAAATCTTTCTTCAGAGTGTGATGCAGAGACTTAATTTTTAGTATGCATCATGAGAATGACTGCAGCAAATGGCAGCCAGTGAGGAAATGCATGACTGGTCAAGCTGATGTGCTTGCAGGTGCTGGTGCAAAGCAGCAGTCCAAGGACTCCTTCCAACCAGGGATTATAAGGCACATGGCTGCAGGAACAGCACAAGTGAACAAAACAAAGCAAAACCCCTCAAACACCACCATAGTGTTTTAATTTCCAAAACTAGCAAATAAAAACAATTAAAAGAAATCTTGCTTAAAAGGAATTAAAAGAGAATGAGAAAAGGTATATATATACAGATATGTCCAGTTTTGTTTAAAACTATCATGTTGAAATTTCAGAGGAAATGCACATCAAACCCCAAAAATATTATGCCAAAACAATGAAGAAAAAATAAGATCCAATAAAATTCAAACCATTGTGAGCAGCAAGTAATTTAAAAGGTAAAAAGACTATTCAGATAACTATACATAATTCCAGGAACTATATATATTCTCATGCAAGGAATGAGTCATTCATCATTCAAAGATTGAATGATATCCTTCCTTCCTGAATAAGGAACTATGGAAAAAGACAAAATATGACAAACTAAAAATCGAAATGCAGTCAGAAAAAAAATATTTTGGGTAAAGTCTTGCCTGAGAACTAATAAATAAATGCAATTTAATAAACAAATCCTTTGGACACAAATGTCTCCGTTTGGGAGGAAGTGAGTTTTTTGGGAAGTTTTAGTTAAACCAATCAGTGGTCAGATTCGAATATTGACACCTGGTGTGACCACTGAAGACGTGAGTCACCTCTGAAGACACACGGGGTTAAAAGCAGAGATTTCCCAGAGTTCGCTCTCTTTCGCCTGCGGTAGCCCAGGGAGCGGCACCGTCTCTGCCCC